>CM061349.1:93636546-94121546 GCA_030867105.1 Liasis olivaceus | reverse complement strand
ATGCAAAGAAATTGAAGAAAACAATAGAATGGGGAAGACTAGAGATCTCTTCAAGAAAATTGGAGATATCAAAGGAACGTTTAGGGCAAAGATGGGCATGATAAAGGACAAAAAAGGCAGGGACCTAACAGAAGCAGAAGAGATTAAGAAGAGGTGGCAAGAATACACAGAAGAACTATACAAGAAAGATCTTAATGTCTCTGATGTCCATGCTGGTGTGGTCACTGACCCTGAGCCAGACATCCTAGAGAGTGAAGTCAAGTGGGCCTTAGGAAGCATTGCTAACAACAAAGCTAGTGGAGATGACAGTATTCCAGTTGAGTTATTTAAAATACTAAAAGACGATGCTGTTAAAGTGCTGCACTCAATATGCCAGCAAGTTTGGAAAACGCAACAGTGGCCACGGGATTGGAAAAGGTCAGTTTACGTTCCAATTCCAAAGAAGGGCAATGCCAAAGAATGCTCAAACTATCGCACAATTGCACTCATTTCACATGCTAGCAAGGTTATGCTCAAAATCCTACAAGCTAGGCTTCAGCAGTACGTGAACCGAGAACTACCGGATGTACAAGCTGGGTTTCGAAGAGGCAGAGGAACTAGAGATCAAATTGCCAACATTCGCTGGATCATGGAGAAAGCACGAGAGTTCCAGAAAAGCATCTACTTCTGCTTCATTGACTATGCAAAAGCCTTTGATTGTGTGGATCACAACAAACTGTGGCAAATTCTTAAAGAGATGGGGATACCAGACCACCTTACCTGTCTCCTGAGAAATCTGTATGCGGGCCAAGAAGCAACAGTTAGAACCGGTCATGGAACAACCGATTGGTTCAAAATAGGGAAAGGAGTACGACAAGGCTGTATACTGTCACCCTGCTTATTTAACCTATATGCAGAGTACATCATGAGAAATGCCAGGCTGGAAGAATCACAAGCCGGAATTAAGATTGCAGGGAGAAACATCAATAACCTCAGATATGCAGACGATACCACCCTAATGGCAGAAAGTGAAGAAGAACTAAAGAGCCTCTTGATGAGGGTGAAAGAGGAGAGTGCGAAAGCTGGCTTGAAACTCAACATTAAAAAAACTAAGATCATGGCATCTGGACCCATCAATCCCTGGCAAATAGAAGGGGTAGAAATGGAAGCAGTAACAGACTTCATTTATTTGGGCTCCAAGATCACCGCAGACGGAGACTGCAGCCCTGAAATTAAAAGACGCTTGCTCCTTGGGAGGAAAGCTATGGCAAACCTAGATAGCATATTAAAAAGCAGAGACGTCACCTTGCCGACAAAGATCCGCATAGTCAAAGCTATGGTTTTTCCAGTAGTAATGTATGGCTGTGAGAGCTGGACCATAAAGAAGGCTGAACGCCGAAGAATTGATGCCTTTGAACTGTGGTGCTGGAGAAGACTCTTAAGAGTCCCCTGGACTGCTAGGAGGTCAAACCAGTCAATCTTAAAGGAAATCAACTCTGATTGCTCATTGGAAGGATTGATAATGAAGCTCAAGCTCAGATACTTTGGTCACCTAATGCGAAGAGAGGACTCTTTGGAAAAGACCCTGATGCTGGGAAAGATGGAAGGCAAAAGGAGAAGAGGACGGCAGAGGATGAGATGGCTAGATAGCATCACTGAAGCAATGAGCATGAAATTGAGCAAACTGAGGGAGGCAGTGAAAGATAGGAAGGCCTGGCGCAATATGGTTCATGGGGTCACGAAGAGTCGGACACGACTTAACGACTAAACAAACAACTAGTTATGGGATTCCCTAGTGGTCTCCAATCCAAGTACTATTCAGTCTTCTCTCCTCCTCTCCTCTCCTCCTCCCCTCCCCTTCCTTTCTCTTCTCTTCTTCTTTTCTTTTCTGCTAGCATTGCTAGATGCTGCTACCTGCTGAAGGCAAGCCTCAAGAGTAGTTGCTTATTCTTTTATTAAAAGTCTTCAGTGTTTGAAAGAGCATAAATAGAGGGACACAATTTGAGCGGTATGCCATGTGCCACATGTCAAAAAAGAATGGGTAAGGCTGGGGCAAAGAACAGAAAAATCAACTGATTCCTTATGGATCAGTTATTGCTTGGAAAGAGAAAGCAGAGAATAAGATTAAACAGAAGTTTTTCTCAGAGGTGGGATGAAAATTGTGGGGTCTCCGAATGATTGTTTTGGGACCAATATTCATAAATCATCTGGAATTTGAGGTGAGAAGGCAAACACCTAATTATTCAGGATTATTAAAAACATGCGAAAAGCTCCAAAAGTCTATTTTCAAAGTGGGGCAATTGGCATTAAAATGGCAAGTGTAGTTTAAAGTAAGCAAATGTAATGTGAGAAACCATGGAACAAAACATCCTAACTTCCTGAGTTGTGATAACTGACCAGAGAAGAGAACTTTAATTGCTATTGGAGAAGACTAGTCTCTGATCTAAGTTTCCAGACACAATTCTGATATAGGCAGGCAACTGAATAAAAGAGGAATTATTTCAGTAGTTGTTGAAAATATTATGTGCTATCAAGTCTATGTCAACTCTTAGCAACCACATAGATTTTCTCCAGAAGTTGAAAATATGCCACTCCTTAAATCAATGGAGGAAATACTTCTGTGACCCTGAGCTGCATTGGTTCTTAGTGGCCAAGAGCCACAGTCTGTAGGACGGAGACGTCATCAAAGTGAGCCATGCAAGGACTCGGAAGGACTTTTTTTATTAAACCTAATGAAAGCTTTTAAACTTGTTTTTGATTATTTGAAACTGAAAATAGGAAGAGATCATGCCACCATTTCTCAGTGATTTGCCATCCAAATTCACCCATGTAACTGCTGAGGACTATAAACAAACAAACAAGCAAACATGAGAGTGGTAGGATGCTTAGTAGGGTTGGCTTTGACAACATATTTTCTTTGAGTACTTATTAGCCATTTGAATATGAACTCAATTAAGATCTAATTTTGCAAGGACAAAAGCTCAAGTATGCTTTTCAGAAAAAGAAAATAATCGATTACACCAATTATACTAACAGATGCCTAGTGCTATTTCTGTAATAATATGATTCAAGAGACATTCTGCCAGTTGTGTGGGAGACATTTAGAAATGGAAGAAAAGAATAATCATACCAAAAATATTATATCTGACTAGCAAACTATGTCTGTACTCTGATTCTAAAAGGAACTGGAAATCTAACTATATCAGTGGTTATTAAATTGTGGTCCATGGATCATTAATGATCTTGGAGTCCACTGCAACTTCTCCAGTTAGCTCCCTCATCACCTCACGTTTTGGCATCCAGCATTCACTGCCAGTCAGCTGGTTCATAAACATGGATCTGTGGCTGAAAAGGGGTTAATTGAAGAATACAGGAGATAATACAAGTGGCAAAGACAGTACTGAAACTCAGAAAATGGACAACAGTGAAAAAGTCTCAAGCGGAGTGTGTCTGTATGTGCTGTGCTAAGTGGAACTGTAGTCTTGCACAAGCAGATGAAAATGAAAAAGGAAAAGTGTGAATAAAAAGATGATTAATATCTAAAGATGACATGAGAAGCCACTCATGTCTATTGGTGTGTGCGTTTTATGTTATGCAACTTTGTCCAATGATGCCATGAAGCCTTCAAAGCTTTTGCAGCACTTTCAAATAAATAAGCACACTAGCAAGCCAATAGAGGTTTTCTTTCAAAATAAATATAAAGCAATTCATTCTAGTCAGAAAGCAATACCTTTTGTTATCAAAGGTGGATTAAAAAAAATAAATAACCTGAGGCATCATTCAGGCATATGTTCCTTGTAGCAAAAGCAGGTAAAAAGTCATACCATAGGTGAAAAGCAACTTAATGACAAATATTATGTTCAGAGAGAAGATTGAACAAGCTATTAATAAAATTCCCTTGTATAATACTGTGCCATGTCATTCAAAATCCACAGCAGAAACATAAAAGAGTAAGAACTATCATACATGTGTGCTAGCGGACATTTTTGCATTATAGTTGTTTGATGACAGGTAAGAACCCAGTAAAGATACTCTCCATGATTTCAAGTGACTTGCTCCAGTAATATATCTCAATGATATATTCACCTTTTCCTTCTAGGTCAAAATACCAATTTTTAATGCAAGTGACAAGACTTCAGCCTTTCTTTCACAAGTATGAATTCTGGTGCAAATGGCTTGACCAGCAAGATGTTGACTCATTCTCCACTCTAGGTGATATTTTTCTCCACCATTCAGCAGAAGAAATAGATGGTTAATACGAACATTGAAAAGACACATGCGAATGCTGCAACAGAACCTTAAGGAACACTTTCCAGACCCAGATGTAACCAAAACATTCGCCATTGTCTTTCGAATTGAATTTTTTATCTTCCATCTTGTGAAGGCAATATGCTTGTGGGCTGAGCCTAGAATGGGGCTCAGTTGGAAATCTTTTCCAAATGTCTGGCTTGTTGTATATTCTGAATATTCAGAATTGTCCAATACAGCTTTCAAGCACCTACTGCCATTCCTTTTTTTTTCTTCAAGTAATTACATTAAAGATTATAATTACAATAGTAAAAACTAATACAAACTAAAAGAAAGATAGAAAAATAGAAAGGAGTGAAAGGTGCAAAGGGAAAAAAAAACTAGGAAAGACAGAAAGAAAAAAGAAAAGAAAGAAAAATAAGAATATAGTAAAGAAAAAGAAAAGAAATATATAAAGAAGTGACTCCCAACCTTCAGCACAAGTATAAGCAATTTTAGTAACTTTTTACCTCCTCTTAAATTACAACAAATAATCTGTTCTTCCCATATCCCATCTCTTATCTATAAACAAATCCATAAAGCATTGTCATTTCAGTCCTGGTGTCAACAAAAGTCCCTTAAAGGTTACCAGAAATAACAACATATCTATTTTAACCTTGATCAAGTAAACCAACTTTATATTCCTTCCTTTTACTTCTAACAATCTTAATCTTTAGTCCATTCAAATAATGTCCCAAAACTTGATTTCTTTTAATTTCTTCTTTCTCCCTTCTCATGAAATTCTTCAGAGGTTTAACAAGTCTCTTTTGTAAATGCAATATAGAAAAATTATCCAGGTCACTGTCTTGGTTTATTGTTTGTATGTCCTTTTTAATTATTAAAACATCAGCCAGTTTTGTTTTGTATGTTCAGTGTAACATCTCTTTCCAAGTTATTCTTGTAGCCTGTCATTTGTAAATCTGCTTTCAAATCAGTCTCTGTCTTGTTCCTCTTTCATAACAGATTTTAGACACAGTCTATCCACAGAGGCAGATATCACTGTTGACATTATTAATATTAATTTCTGACTCCATTTTTTGAAAATATCCTTCAATATTTCCAGTGTTAGAATATTTTGTGCCATTCTATAACTGTTAATCAAGTTTATATACTCTTCTCCTTTAACTGAAATCTTTAGTTCCCTCTAGTGTCCAATTTTTAAAAAAATGTTTTAATGTTTTTTTTTTAATTCAAAACAAAAGGATTTTCCCATGGGAAGGATCTTTTGTAATTAATTCCAAAATCTTATTTCAAATTTATCTGGACCCTTAGTCTGTTTGTAGCTTTCTAAAATCAAAGTTTTAATCAATTTTTTGCTGTTTATTTAGGAAAAAAAAAACTTTTAAAAAAGTTCTTAGCTTGTAGTTAAAATTTCTTTCATTAAGGATTGAAGGCAGATTCACCCAGTGTTTTCAGACTTGTCACTCCAAAGGTTTTTAATAGCTGAAAAGTAGTTAATAAGCAATTTCTGAATGTGATTAGAAAAGGAAGTAGGCAAACTTGGTGTCCTTTTAAAGGCAGACTGCAGTTTGAGCAAGATGACTATTCCTTTATCTCCCAGGGCTCAAAACCCACTGAAGACCGCTGTCTTGCAATCTTCTTGTGAGGAGCACTCAGGAGCACTTGTGGGCAATCTCTGGTCCTCTCCTTTATCCATAGAAGTTTGAAGAGCCAGTCTACTTGCCGGCTCTTCATTCTTCAATATGGTCATTGGCTCCACTTTTTGTGAAGCTGCCTTCAGTCCGCTATTTGTCCTCCGGAAGTCCCATCTACTGGTCTTCCCAATAACCCCAAAGGTTGCACACAGTCATCATGACTAGTAGCCAAACTGCTGGCAATATTGCTTATTAGTTCCTCCCATCTTCTCTAGTGTCCCTGAAGCAGATTTTGTCTTCCTTATGACCTGGGCAGCATTCCACCATATACCAATACTTATTCAAGCAAGATTTAGAATTAATACATGTGTGCATATTGCTTCAGTTCCCATTCTATAATTAGCCCTCTAGGGTTGGATGCACCCTTTACACTATGTCATCATGTGCTTTGCTTTATTGTGTCTTAGCTTGTTATACAAATCATGCCAACTGTGATTTATTCAATAAGCCATTGTAAAACAAATTAGAACTCAGTATGCTGTGTGAACAAAGTTCATGACCTCAGCCAAATGTATGCACATTTTCACTATGAAATGTTAGATTCAGCATAAACTTCCATCTGGGATTATTTCTCTTTCATGGCCCTTTATTTATGCAAGTTACCACTTGATGCTCTCCTTTTCTACCCTCCGTCATTGTCTGCTCTGCACAAGCTTCTGTTAGACTCTGAAATGACGCCAGCAATGTACACTCTGGATGCGTTCCACATTCCACTGGAGTCATCTGCAAACCTTATTATGTATAATGGTTCCCAATGGTGTCAACTTCTATATTAATTTTATTAATGGTTAGGCCTGATTGGAGCAGCCATACCCAAATTTATTCAAGGACAGTGTCTTCTCCAGTTAAGAATTCTCAATGTCAGAAGCTGGAGACCAAAAGCAGGCAGGCAGAAGGCTGGGAATATAGCAGGGCTAGCTAATACAAAGATTCCTGATGCTTGCAAGACTGCTGGTGAGATGTTGCTTGTCCCCTTCCCTTCCATGGCTGAAGGGCTCTGAAATCTCAGCACATGTGAAACAAACATATTCATCAATTTACATATAAGAACTATGGTGATTAACCATTATAATAACTGTTTAAGATTCAATCATTTTTCTTGCAAAAAAATCACAAAGATGTTCAACTATCCCAGGAATTTAAAAAATGTATTAGATAGGAGGGAATGTGGAATGTGAACCAGGAGAGGGAGCAAAGAATTATTTGCTTTCTGAAGCAACCATAAATCACTGCGATAATATTTACCACTTCACAATCTCCTGTTTGTCACTAGAGTCTCTAAGGAATTGACCACTAATTGAGAATAGACTTTCCATTTTAATGGCAACATTACAAATGGTAAGTAATTCATTTCGTATGTTGCTGACTTCAGCATATAAGAATGATTGTGAATGTATATACACCCAGACACATATTAATGTTTAAAATTGTAAGAGTTCCTACCCCCAGGCTGGTATCCTAGGACTCCACATATTCTTGTATTGTCTAGAGTTTGTTGTTTGCTTGTTTGGCCACCCATCTCAAATTCATGTCTCTGGGCAGCTAACAATATTTTAAAAACAGCATAAAACATAAAAGGACAAGAAAGGACAATACACATATAAACCACAGCTGGGGTAAAAATATTTCCACTGAACAAACTGGATATGTTGCTTAGCGTAATGATAAAAGGAAAGAGAAAAGCAAACTCAGCAAAATTGCAGCTTTCAGATTAGCTGGTTTATCTTCAGTCTGAGTGTTCATACTGTAAGTTGTCTGCTCTTCACACACAAGGATGAAGAGGCATGGGTACAATATAGAGTGCGCAATGTATTCGGCAGCTATGCTTTTTAATTCATTTGATTTCTGCTGGGTAGGGGCCTTTTAACAGCTTAAATTGTCTTTGCTATATAATTGCCATGAATCCTTAGGATGTATGGTGGTGTAGAAATAAAGGAAATTAAATTAAGAATAAAATAGTGCTTTCACAGACTTTCTCTACTTTTGAACTAAAGTGCTTTCCATCAATATTTCAGTCAAAGGAAAACTATGCTAGCCTTACATTTACTGTCCCTATTGTCAATCCTGATCTTGCCTCTATTACCTCTCTTCCCAGTCATGGCTGATCACCTGACCTGACTCCCTCCCCCCATGACAAAGCCTAACCCATTTTATACCCTTGCATAATATTGGAATAAGGAGCAAAAGATTACTTAAACACCACTACAATTAAAGGCAGTTTAAATCTGTCTCACTCATGGGCTGGAGATGAGATGAAGACAACATCATGGAGAGACAACGCATGAGAGATATTGTCAGGGCCATGGTTAGATATAAGTGGGGAGATTTGGCTGCTCTTCATTGTGGTACTACTAGTGATAGTTGCTCCTCTTCCTTCTCTTCTCCTCCTCCTCCTCCTCCTTTGAAGTGTTTGTAAACCATGCTGGGATTATTTTTAAAGAAAATTATATGTACATATTTTATATGTCACCTATTATCCATAATGGATATAATATTTGGAGTTACTTAGGATATGAATCTCCATGAATGAGTGGATGGCTTCAGCTTTTTCCTGGAAGATGCGCTTTGGGTTCAAAAGCTCTGCATCTCATTATAAAAAGAGATAAAGCTCCCAGGGGTAGGCAGCAGCCATGCCAAAGCTGTTTACAATGCCCCTCCTCCAAATAATCATGTACCTAAAACTTTGGGATCTCATATTTTTTCAACTGACTTTAATGGACTAACAGCCAGTAGATAGTTGTAATGGCATAAAATTTTACTGTGCACTGGTTTCTGCATAACAGTATTCAACATTATGCAAGGTGGGCAGACCAGATGCCAGTTGTGAGTACCTTTTTTTCGGTGTTACACTTGTCGTGTATCACATACGGCAACAGGTTTCTGGGAAGACCCGTCATACTTTTCCTTTTGGGGTAGGCAATGTTATGCAAAGTGGGGAAAAGGAGTGAGAAACAATAACTGATGAATTTAAAAATATGAAGTAAGAAAAAAAAGAAATGGAAATATAGCTGAATTTAGTTTAGCAAACACCATTCATCTCTCCGTACCTCTCTATCCTTGTGAACCATATTTGTTTCCACCACATCCATACGCTGATTCATACATTGCTTTTGGCTTTTTTTAATCTTCCCACTTTTCTCTTTTGCAGAGTATTGTTAACTCCATCCAACTACAATTTGCTCGGTCTTCCCCCTCTTCTCAATATGCATTTAATCTTCCTTCATATATCTGATTTGCAATTCAATCTTTAGTCATTCTCTGTACAGTATATGACCAACCTACTTCTACATACTTCTTTTGTACTGGTCACTCACTTTTGCATTTATTCAGCACCTATTCATTCTTGACCCTATCTCTTTTTGTTTTATCGCATGCACTTATGTACTCCTGTCCCACTGCTGTCAGCATTCGTTTAACTTTCTCTGGATGGTGACACAACCAATCCTCAATTCTATAAATTAAGTGGGCAGAAGCTCACTAATACTCAGCCATCTTCACTTCTTTTGACAAACATGTATGCTTTACAACAGACCACATACTCCCATTATCTTTCTAAGACCAGCATTTGTATATCTTAACTTTTTTCCATCTACTTTCCCTACTTTAATAAACATTCTATAAGTTCATCAACTCGTTCTAGTCTAAAAATATATATTTATGTATAATCATTCATCCATTTTCCCCATCAAACCCATCTACTTTATGATTAACACATTGCTTTTCAGCTCCATATTCCTTGTTGTATCATACAATCTGTCTAACATTCAAAGAAAATTATTCATCTTTTCAGCCAAAACATGGCATTAACTGCATACAAAAGTACATGTACATTCACATCCCCAACTGACATATGTCTAACATCATCACAAGAATTACTTATGCAGTGGTCTTGTAAAATCAAGGGTGCAACACACATCCTTGTGTTACTCTCTGCTCATTGTTGAGCCATTCACTAAGCATTCCATTTATACTTGTACAGTATATGCTTTACTACCATCATATACTGCTCTTATCCCATTCAGCAACCAATCTTCAACTCCATATTTGAGGGAATTATAATGGGAGCTAGAGTTTTTCAATATAGAAATATTAGTTATGTCAACAGCTATCAGAAATCTAGCTTCAAGGCTGAAAATCGCATGGCTAAATATCTATTGAGAGCCAGTTTAGTGTAGTGATTAAGGCACTGGGCTAGAAACCAGGAGACTGTGAGTTCTAGTCCCACCTTAGGCATGAAGCCAGCTGGGTGATTGTGGGCCAGACACACCCTCTCAGCCCTAGGGAGAAGGCAGTGGCAAGCCATTTCTGAAATCTTGCTAAAAAAAATGCAAGGACTAACCTAGGCAGTCGCCAGGAATCAACAATGACTCAAAAGCATCAAATATATATCTATTAAACCATAGGAAAGGAGGAGAAAAGAGACACTGTTATTAACTGCTGATACTGCAAGAAGGTTCCCTACTTCCTGTCAACAAAGGGCAATCACCTGGTTAAAGTAGCTCCAATCTACTATGTAATAAGGATTTTTTATCTAGTCATGCCACATCAAGTGTCTGGGAAGCTTCTGCTGCATTCTAGCCAGGGAGTCTGACAATATTATGTGAAACATCCAGTAATTCAAGCCTATTCCTTTTATTATACGCTTTTGCTATATCAGCAGATATACAATAAACATGTTCACATTCATACCTTTCTCAATCACCAGCTGATGAGCAAACATCTGTTCTGCACACCTCTTGTCCCACATTCAGCTGCACTGCACTTCCAAAATGTTGATCACTCTCATTTCTTTCAAACCCCTTCCCAGGCACACTTAACAAATAAATCTCCCTGTAGTTTTGCATTCACTCTTGCTACCTTTTCTTCAGAACAATAAAAGCATTCTTTCCATTATCCAGCACAAATACAGTCCTCACACACATTAAACACAACCAATTTGTAAGAAATCACATTCATATTTTAACATTTCTCATGTTATACTGTCCATATCTGCAGCCTTATCAGGCTTGCCATTCTTACAGCATTTATGACTTCCTTTTCATTCCTTTTTTTCAGACATCAATATTTATAGCATTAATTCCAATTCTATTCCTGATATATCACTATTACTCCCATACAAATCTCTAAAATACTCTTTCCAGAATTGCCTCACTTCTGTTTTATCCCAAATTTAGTCACTTCTATTTTTGATTCTGTTCAGTGCTGGAGTGGAAGGAAAGAGAGAAGAGGATGACCAGCAGCAAGGTGGATGGACTCAGTTACAGCGGCCACGGATGCATCATTAGAAGACCTGAAAGACCAGGTTAGGGACAAATCATTATGGAGAAAATCTATCTATGTGATCACAAAGACTCAATAGCAACTTGATGGCACATAATCAATCAATCAATCAATCAATCAATCCATCAATCACTGCTGGACGCTTTTTGCTTAGTCCCTTTTATCAACTTTCCAAACATTTTTTTAAAATTTCCATCAAAATCACTCAGTATTTTCTCTGCTGAAAATTTTAATCATTAAATCAATTTTATTATAGCCTTTAGCCAGCAAATAAAACAGAGATAAAAAGGGGTGGGGGGAAGAATAAAAATAAACACAAATAAGGATATATAGAAACCCATCCTAATTCCTACTATGGATCCCCTAATGAAGCCTTGATGCTAAATAATGAAACTTTGCAACATTATAGGTTATATAAAAACCTTACCAGCAAGCAGGTAATCAATATAGAAACTGCCTGGTTGCCTGGGGATTGCTGCTAGAAGAGAAAAAAACATTTTGATGTAATGTCATATAAAACCTGCAATATAAAAGAACATGTGTTATCAGTTCTACCTCTCGTGTGCCATGGGGGCAGAGACAATGAGCCATGGGGAGTTTGTGATAGCAGTACTGAAGGAAGGGTGTTACAGCGAGTGCTGATGGAAACTCAGCTGTAGTTTGAGTAAGTCATGGAGTAAATATAGGGAGCCATGCCACTTTGATTACATGTTTTGATAACACAAAAAAGATGGGCAGTCATTTAAAATAATACAGCAGCTCAATTTTGAGTAATTGTTGGCAGGTCAAGTTTTTAGCCTGAGACCAGCCAAGGTTTAATAAAATGATCTGGGAAAGGTCACATGAAAGGAGCTTCTGCTTAAGGGACTTCTTTCTAGTGAACTGAAATGTATCACTTAAGACAATAGAGCAGTCCAGTAGGCTGACAAGATAAATTTAAGCCAAGAATTATATATTACTAATAGAGCTCATGACTCTACTCTGAACAGCCCTCATTGCACTGAAAAGAAATAGTTAAAAAATGCTGAAAAGGAAGAAACGAGATGCCTGTCATCCTCTGAGGAGAGAAACTATTTTGACTCACAGTCCAACCAAGCCTAACAATTACTAGTAGAAATTTTAAAGGAAGCAAACTCTGTGTTTGTTTTGTTATTTTGTTTGATCTTAAGTTTAATCTTTACCCTGGGGTTGTTATCATCTCCCATTGTCTCAATGGAATTACCCACCATCTTTTTTTTTTTTTGGTCAAGAAAAGGAAATAATAAAATTAAACTTATGAAGAGCTCACTAAAAGGATTGCTGATCTGGCACCGCCTTGGTTCCTACTTAATCTTAAATAATTCCTTGCTCCCTTTTATTACATTTTTTGCAGCTTTTTCTCTATGTACATATTATACAATATCTTTTATCCTAATTTGTTTCAGCAATCATTCTCTAATATGCTTTTGTTTTTCATCCATGGCTTCTTTCATTTCATCATTCTACCAAGCATCCTTTTTCTTACTTCCCATTAGCATAACTACACACTGAAATATAATTCTTTACACTCTGTTCCAAGAAGGTTTCTCACCCACATTTCTTTAATTCTGGGACATTAATCTTATCTTCTTTTTTGCACTTTCTCTTCCTGCAATTGTTCTATTTTCACTCTAGTTTTTTTTACTTCTTTCAATCTCATCATCTTTGTATCTTTCACCAATTGTCTCAATATTTCATCTTGAGCAATCAAATCAATCATGGTTTTGATTTATTATTCTTTTTCCATGTATATAGATGAATATGCCAATGCTAAATCACATATTGCAAACCAGAAAACCCTTTTCTAAGCAAATACTCATCAAACAATCGCCATTCTAATTCATTGTTGGATCTCTGACTGGTCCAATCACTTTTGTTCTCTTGTTTGTCATGTTCCCACCCATCCATTGATGTTGTCTGCTACAATAATAGCCCCTCACTTCCCTATGGAGTACTTTCATTCAGTGTGGGAGAAAAACTCATACAATTACAGTGAACCCAATGTCCTTACAATGTGGCATCACTTTACCCATCCCATATCATTGTTCTTTGTGTGACAGTTTGGCAATACTGGCTGAAATCCACAAATGCAGAAGCCAAGCTGAAGATCTGACACAAAGTCCTCCCCTTCTCTCACAGTGCAGATGTTCAGTGCTCTATCTATTGACCATCTGGTGGGAAGAAAAATAAGAACCCAGGCTCTCTCTTCCCCTTAAACAGTGAGGTGTACTATTAGAGCTGATAGTCCTGGCCATCTGCTGGGGGGTGGAGAGAAGATGCTGGAGCACAATATACTCCTCCTTGGGTGCTAGAAGGAGATTCCTCTCCTCCTCTTAGTGCAGCCTGTGAAATTGGAATCTGTGTACTCTATCTGAGGATGGCTCTCCTCCCTCCATTTTGATTGCTCCTTTGGAAACTCCCATTTAGTAGTCCCCCTCACCTCTGAAATAATTTGGCTTGGAAGAGACTATTGCCTCCTGCTTCTTTATCAATTTATCTGCCAGCCCCACTTCCAGTTCTGGTCATATAGAAAGCTCTGTATCTGTATCTGTATTTGATCATGGCATTGCACGAGAGAGGTTTCTACCCCAAAGCAATTACAGTCCAAAATCTGACAAATGAAGAGCAGTATACTCTATTCTCAAATCTTTGTTTCATGAATACAAGCTGCATTAATCAGCCATCATCTTGACTATGCCTTAATACTATTTTATTTTTATTACTGAAAATTGTATGCTTCTTTTCAGAACAATTACAACAAAATTATTTCCAATCTGGCTTGTAAGAAACAAATTCTAGGCAAAGGATATTGTAATAATAATAATAACAACACACACACACACATATATAATAGTAACACACACATATATACATAATAACATATATACACACACGCGCACATACACGCAAAATACGTCTGTGCACATCACTCTTTCAGTCTGAAGTTTATAAGAGCTTTCCTACTCCAGTGCCCTCGAAATATCTTAATCAACAAGATCTGTCATTCCTGTCCAGCACACCACCTTGCCATTCGTGGATGATGAACACTGTAATCCAACATCTCTGGAAAGCATCAGTTTGGGGAAGATGGGCTTACAATGTTTTAAATATAACATACCAGAGAGAAGCATTAGTCTTACAAGAAACAAAGCAAAAAAAAAATGTTTCCCTCACTCAACCTAAGGGCATTTGGGGGCTGCAAAAGAGGTAATGGAGGAAGTCTGCATATAGCCTGTGTTTGCACACTTATGATCAAGGTAGGGCATGAACTAGGGGAGATGACATGGTGATAAAACACATTGATGAATCACTGAAAGGAGAGGAGTCATTGGCCCTCAAAGCTCAGGTTCATATCTTTTCTGCCTTCTCTTGCCAACCATGCCATTTGTACTTTTGGTCACTCTATTCTACAAGCCATTTATGAGGTACATATTGGATTTTTATTTGGTGCAAGGAACATTGAGATAAATGGAGGTGTTGTGAGAACAACAGGAGGATTGCAGAAAGAAACAAAGATCAGAATTAAGATTACTACATAAGAACTAGGTATCTCCTGAAGGTTCTAGGTTAAGGCTGAGGCTGAGGTTAAATGCTCACTGGTCAAATTCCATCTCATTCATAGGATTTTAAGAAACATCTAGATGATGTCATCCTTCACTGGTAAACTTAACCTTTTTTCTTTTCACAGAATATCTGCTGAAGGAAGACAACAGCTGCACAGTGTGGTTTGAGTGATGATGTTTAGGCGTCATCTGTCTAGAACACAGATTGAGTGTTGCGCATTTTTGGGAGAAGGGCCACTGATGACAGCAGTGGGTGGGGTTATGTTCTGATGACATCACACAAATAGGCAGGAACAGGATTGAGGGAGGAATTCATGAAAAGAGACTTTTATCTGTTTTTGAAAAATTGTTTTCTTTTTATTTTCCCTATCCTATAGCTCACACAACCTTTTTGTTTTGCTTTCTCCTCAAAAAGGGTAAAAAACACTGCCTATTTATAGATGATCCTCTGTTGAATGTCAGTGCTACAAATTCTGGAGAGTGAAGAAAAGGGCTAGGAACAGATATAGGCTGCCCACTCCTCATCTAGAAGTATTCATCCACAGGCCAAGGCTTTGTCGACCCATTTTTTCCTGTCTAGCTCAGTTTTTTAATATCTTTCGGAAGGCTAACAACATGGGGGCTAGTGGGATTTTTCCTGAGGCTGGTCTACAATATAGTTGCAGCCATTGAAACACTGTGCCTAGAGGCCTCAGCCTTCCTTGCTCTGCAGAATTGGCGGACCATAAGCAAGTTCTCCCGGCCAATTCCTTGGAGAAAGGATTGGTACAAGACGACCTCCTTATGTTGCAGGGCTGGGTTAATAAAGCATCAGGGGATACCCCTGCCTGAAAGGAAACTCTTATCCAAGGGGAAGGAGGATTTTTTGCTTTAAAGCAATTGAACAGAACGATGTTTTTAAGCACATCTGGACTCCATTCTTCCCAACGCGCTTGAAGAGGTCTTAGGACCAGAGGTGGCTGGTACGCGAACGAGCACGAGGCGAAGCAGCCCAGATTCCGCCGGCCGTGAATTCCTTCCACGGACGGCAATGGGGGTGGGGGTGGGGGTGGGGTTCTTCACTGGGGAGATGAAAGAGAAACCTCTACAGCCGTGGCTCGGGCAAGAAAAGGGCGTCGATCTTTTCGAAAGGTTCCAAAGTGTGAAATCGCGCCCCCCCGCCGCCCCCGCGCTTAGACAATGCCTTGGGCGCGTGCCTCCGCTCGCTTCACCAGGCGCGCCTCCGCTCATGGGGAAAGAAAACCCCTGCCCACCCGCTGAATATTCACCACTATTTGCATGGCTGCCCCCACCTCCCGACGGCCATTTGTAGCCGAAGCGGGGCTGCTGTCGCTTTCACTCTGTTCGCGGCCGCCGCGCAGGAAAGCAGGAGGAGGAGGAGAAGGAGGAGGAGTCGTCTAGAGCCGCCTTCGAGTCGCGGGCTCGGCTTCTCGCCCTCCTTTCGCTACTGTTCGCTGGGCGCTCAGAAGCGGCCGGGCCTGCGGTTCCCGCGGCTGGCAAGCGGCGACCAGCAATCCGCTCCCCGGACCCAGAGGGAGCCGCGAAGCCGGCAGCGCTGCGCCTCGCTCGCCTCTCCTGGCCTGGGCTCCTCCTCGATGGCCGCGGGCTGCAGGGACGGCCCGGGGCAGGAAAAGTACCGGCTGGTCGTGGTGGGCGGCGGCGGAGTGGGCAAGTCTGCGCTCACCATCCAGTTCATCCAGGTGAGGGGCCCGGAATGGGGCGGCGGCGGCGCGGCAGTGTCAGTTTTCTCGCCTTCCTCGGCGCTCTGCTAAGGGTGGGGCGCAGCAGAACGGCCAGGCGCCCGGAGCCCCCTCCTCTTCCTCCGCCCTGGCCTCGCTGCTGGTGGGTGGGTGCCTCCTCGGGAGGTGCCCTCGCCCCGTAGGGAGAGCGACGCGCGCTCTGGGGAGGGGCTCCGAGGCCTGGCGGGGGCCCTCTCTGCTGGGAAGCGGGAGGGACCTGGAGCCTGATCTCGGGAGTCCTCTGTCGAGGCCGAGGGGGTTCCCTGGCTGTTAGGCGCCCATCTTCCTCGGAGCCCTTGTGATCGGGGCATCCGACTTTCGCTGCCGGCGTTTGTGGGACTGACTTGGGAGCTTGGAGGGGGAGGGTTGAGCTAGGCTGAAAGCCTCGTCAGCCCGCGACTTGCCTCGCCGCTGTTGTGCAGCCGCGATGGAGCTCTCTGGGCGCAGCACCGCCCGGGGCTGCCTCGCTTTGCCCGCTTCCTTAGCCATAAGGTCCGCGCTTGCCCGCGCTTGCTGGAGTTTCAGGCTAGCCGCTTCTGGTGGGATAAAAGCGGGACTCTCGAATGCCTTTCAACAGGTTTGTTGCCTGGATCGCTGCCTGGAACCCAGCAGCGTAAAGCCGCCCTAGTTTTATTTATCATTCATTTAAGCTTCTTTTATTCCGCTTCGATCCGTTCCGACCCTCTACTCTCATCATGGCTGACCAAACACCGTACGGTACTTCCACGGCGCTGCACTGGGTTTGAACTCCATAAAATTAAGATCTTTTCCGGTTAATTTCTCTCATCGGAAATACTGCGCAGCAGCTTTTCACAAGTATTGCTTCTGTTATTGCTACCTGCTTAAGAGAACGTACAGGCTGAAGCTTGTTTCCTTTTTGTTACTGCTGCCCTTCAGGGCAGCTTCATCGTGGGGAGGGGACTGTTCCCCCCCCTCGCCTTTGCCGACAGTTTTTCTGGAAACTTTAACTTCGGTTCTTAAAGCAGATGAAGACTGTTACAACTGAGTAGCCTGACTAGGAAACACAAAACTGGCTGAAGAGGTTCTAGAAGGAAGGAGGCTCCAGTTTGTAACAGCTGTTAGTCTCTTAGTTAGCACACTTTTTGAATACCTGCATGGTCAATGTAAAGAATTATTCTAGGGGAAGCCAGACCCTTGCTCTATCCTGTTCTGGAGATGGGGGAAACATTTGATGAACAATTTATTTCTGAAAGTTCCACACATTGGCATTAGACAACATATCATAAAGCCTGTAAACTGTTGCTGCATTTTAAGATGATAAGCTTATGCATTCATTCATAGGAGTTGTCCCCAATTTTGTAGGAGTCATTCGCCCCCCCCCATCTAAACCTGAGCGTGCCCAGAATTGAGCTCTAACTATATCTGGTGACTCTTGTGTTCTGGCTCTCTTCTGATGTCATTTTGGATGCCAGACTAATAAAGCTGAAAATGGAAGGCCAAGCAGAGTCATAAAAGTATCCATTTACATCTGAGTCCTGGTTTGAGTTAAAGGACTGTTTATGGTTATCCACACATACTGTTGGATTTGTTTATCAGGTTGAATGTCTGCTGTCTTCCATTGTTGTCGTGTGGCAGCAGAGATCTGAATAGTTTGGTGTCTCTGAAATGCTGGGATTAGAATTATTATAATCCTATTTTGTTAATCTTATCAGTGGATCTTTGCCAATGGATGGAGATAATTAGTTTATCCCTGCATGGCTGAAGCTACAGTTCACATTCGGGCAGGCTGCATATAGATGGTGCTGTCTGGATGCTGACTATGGCTAGATAGTTTTAATGTACAGAAGGATCCTCTCGATAGTCTTTTGTAGCACAGATTGATTGATGTGGCATCGTAATACTGCACGGTAGAAGCTTTTGTGAGCTTAGGATCCGGCCTGCTAAACGGGCTTTCATCTCATGAGGCCCCAAAGGCAGAAATACACAGAAGGGTAGTGGTGATTCATTTGTCCTCAGCCTGGAGCGGTTCTGTATAAAGAGAGTCGAGTAAGTAGCAGTAGCAAGAGATTAGCAATGGATTTAAACCAGGGCGAACCCCTCTATGTGCATCCTGTATGTGGCCGCCTCTAAGGCATTTTGAATCCCCTGAAAGACTGCCATAGGTTTAAAGGCCAAACATTTTGCTCTGTTGCACACTGTGCTGTATGATCCACAGTTTGTTTTAATGCACATTTCCCTATGCAGTGAGAAGAATTTAGGTCAACCAGTCCCAAGTTTGCAGATATATTCAGGTACCCATCCATTTGCTTGCCATGCCAACGGTCCCACCCCATTCCTCCATTACTGCAATCAGATGCTGCCCATGTGCCTGGGTGCTGCAAACTCATCAAGGGAAGGGAAACTGCTTGGCCAGGCAGCCCTTCCTTTTCTCCCTCTGCCTGTTGCCTACCTGAGGAGCTCATCCTGCTCGTCTGGATGGCTACAACAGCTTCTTTTGTTCCAGCAGCCCCATCCTTCTTCCATGCTGCCATAGGCAAGCTGGAGGCACCCTGTTCTTCGTTGCCTTTCTTTGCTAATCTACCATTTTGAGGTCTCCAGGATCTCTGAAAAAAAGCTGTCTGGCTTCTTAGCATGGAAGTTTAGAAATACAGGAAATTATTATAGGATAAAGGGGCAACTTGAGTTCTGGAATAAATATGTTGCAGTTAATTCCAGATAAAAGTGGAGATGTTACCATCTCTATCATGACTGAATTTGCTTCTGGATGGTGTCTTTTTAGGATATACTATTACAGCCTACAAATAGGAAAACTAGTATATGGGGGTGGGGTCTGAGGGAAGCCAAGAGGGAATCCTCTGACGCTTAGCATTCTGTGTGGTATTTCAGTGTTTTGTTTGGTTACATACACTTTGTTTTACATTTGGTCATGCAAAACTTCACCTGTATCTGAAGCAGAATTCCAGAATCAAGTTTTGCCATCTCATTTGCTGTCTGAGAAACAGATCACAAAGCTATTTCCTTCTTTAGCCAAGTTTCTTTGGCTCGGTTTTATGATTCCTTGAAAGCACAGGCACTATTGAAATAAAGTGTCCAGTACCCTAGGGAACTACATTCCTTCTCTTCTCTTCTAATTACAGTGGTACCTCGGTTCACGAACTTAATTCGTTCCGCGACTCTGGTTGCGAACCGAATTGGTCGTGAACCGAATCAAATTTTCCCATAAGGTTCAATGTAAATACGGTTAATCTGTTCTGACCCCTACGAATTTGGTCGCCAACCGATTTTTGACCGTGTCCCGAATCAAATTTCCCTATAAGGTTCAATGTAATTACGATTAATCCGTTCTGAACCATATGTTTTTTTTTAAAACCGCAAAAATATGACACAAAGTACAGTACGAAGAAAGAGAAAGCTAACCTTGCTCGACGCGACTTCTGGCGTGGAGGACAGGAAGGCAGGTGGGGAGGCGGTTACTGCTTGGAGGGAGAGTCCCCCTCCCTACAGGAAGCCGCGACCATGTGTCACGGGAGGGAAAATGGCCACGGATTCTGTTCGTAACCCGATCCAGCGTTCACGAACGGAGGCAAAATTTTGAGACCGGAGCTGTTCGTGAACCGAATTGTTCGTGAACAGAAGCGTTCGTGAACCGAGGTACTGCTGTATTTGAACCGAGCTACAGGTTTAGTGCAGTATGTTTTATCTCTTGTGCCATTGAAATCTCTAACCTGCTATCAGCATTTATCAAGGTACATGTGACTTCAGATAGTTGTTAGTAGCTGAATAGGTTATGTTTACCAGATTAATAATTGACTTTAAATTCCCTAAGGAGAAGATGTGTTTTACCCAGTTAGGACTGTATTGAGCAATATTGAGCAATTTTCTTTCTGGATAAAATTATTTGCTCTTCTTTCATTCTTACATCTGAACGGTAAACAAAAATGCTTTTATTAGGCTTTGGTACATCTCTTATCAACTATGTAGACTTTGCAAAAATTTCTTTTAGGCAAACATCATCACTGGCTTCAAATTTGGTTTGTCTTACCCTAGAAAGTTAATGCTGTTGACAACATTTGCTTTCTAGACTTGAGCTTAGTTTACTTCATTGATTTTACTGTTGACGTAATTTCAGCAACACATGATTGAAATGGAAGGAGTCATCCATGTGCAGTATGTTTCGGTGTGCAGCAAGTTGGTTCACTGGCAAGCAAGGCATTTGTATTGAGGGGATTTTGGCATCAATTATATATTCAATCCCATGAGTAGATTTGGCTATATTCACTGGAGGCAGTACTCTATTCTGAAGGTGCAGCTATGCGCACTTTTGTGAACTCTGACTATAGTGTGGAGTGATACATGAAGAACAACACAGTCACCTGTGATGCCAATATATAATCGGCTGCAGCATTTTGGATGCAGAGGCAAAAAGGCACTTTACAGTGTACAGGGGTGCAAATATAGCACCTGTCTGCAACTTTTTAAAGCAAAGATGGGTTTTCCAGAAATTGCATGGCAGCTGTAGAGGGGAGTTGCATAATCCTGGAGAAAGGCACAGTTGGTTTAATGAGTTGCAGGCAGATGCTAGGTTGGTGCCCTCATATGTTCTGAAGCACCTTTTAGTCTTGAATCTAAAGTACTGCACAGCCCTAATATATAACTAAACTAAATGTTTTGAATATATTGATAAAATTCCTAAACTTCTTTCTTGCTACAGAAATTTAATTGCTCAGTAGCAAACATACAGGAAAATGTGGGATAACAGAGTCGGGCATGAACAGTAGCTTCATGTTAGTGGCAGAGAATTCTAGATCAAAGTTAGTGTGTTAATAGGCTCCTTAATTGTGCCAACTATTTCTACAATCCGTTCATTGTCCCTGCAGCAAAACCCTTCATAATTGACATAGAAACACAATAAAACATTCATTTAATTTTAGCAATAAAATGAGGTCTTTTAAAGGCTAAATAAAGTTATTGCTACTATATAAACCAGCCCCAGTTCTATTCTGAAGCAAGAAGTACTGGGGGTGGGAAGGAGAATTGCTATCATCTTTCTGGCAGGGAAAGAATGAACCGATTGTGTGAGAGTTCCTAGGAGTGTCTAAAATTAAGTAGTATTAGATCCATGTTACAGTCTCTTAACAGTGCAAGGGACTGTTTGCCATATCTCTGTTACTCAGTGCAGAGATAGATGAAGTGTTTTCATTCTATGAACTCTTACACAGTTTCAAACTTAAACTACTGCTGTGTCTTCGCTTATTATGCTGCCATGCTGACAATAGTGTTTTGTCTTGCTTTCAACCTATACTGGCCATCTTGAATCAAAGTCCCCCTCCTTTTGTGATGGAATAGATCTAGGTGTGCTTATTGTTAGTTTGATTAAGCAATAGTAGCAGGGAGATGCGGTTAAAGGACCGCTTCAGAGTGGCAAACAGTGGTGTTTACATTTGGATTAGTATTAATCAGGAGCAGGGCTGATCAAGACAGCACTCCAAACATACACACAAACATAGCCACCAGACACAATGGGAAAGACCATAATGGGCAGACATTATGGTATGTAAACGTACTTGGATTTTTGTTGTTTTATTTTCTATGTCATTTCAGACAATGACAATGATTTGTTCTAATTAGGAAGTGTACATGGAGTACTGACTGATGAGGAAATACAGAAAAATAGTTTTCTGGAAATAAGTAATCCTTACTCTTTTCCACTTGCAAGCAAAACATAAACAATGGTCAAGTGTGCCCCAGGTTTGGATATCTGAAAAAGAAATGCTACATTAAACACTGTTAAGATAAGGTTAGCTATTTCAGTGGGGAGAAGAGGAGGAGGACAAAGCAGTTTACACGCTGAGAACTTCTTCAAGAACCAGATGCTAGCCAGTTGCTTGGAAAAGTGACCTGAATAAAATGCTTTTGCCTGAAATAAGGTATAAATAAGTTTCTTTGGGATTTACTATAGAACGTGAGCAACTGCTGTCATGGAGCTTTCCCCAGCTGTTACACAACTGTTTCACAGTGTAAATCTGCATTCTCTTCCAACTTAACCCTCTTAACATTTGTACTTCTCTGCTTAGAACTGGAGTTTTAGTGGATCCACTGCATATTTTTTAAACATATTAACAGCTACTTACTTTCTAGTTATTTTACACAAAACCTGAAGAGCAGCCTGCAACTACTTATTATATTAAGTATACTGTTTGCCGATAAACACATATATTGCTATATGTTTCACTATTTTTATAACTGTTAAAGGCAGAGGTAACTGATTCAGTTTCACAAAAAATTCAGCATATTTTAGTGAAGATACAGTTCTGTAACTGCAGTAAATTTGCCTTTGCCAGCATCAAGTGCATTCCAAGAATATGGAAGGCTTAAACAAAAAAGGCATGTGTCTTTACCAGTCCACATCCTGTAGACAAAGACCATTATGGGGGCAGGGTAGCATAGTTCGGAGTAAGTTGCTGTTTATTCTGTTTTTGAAGAGTGGATCACCTTGGTTGGATATGTCTTGGTTTAAGAA
Organism: Liasis olivaceus; assembly: GCA_030867105.1. Classification (NCBI taxonomy): domain Eukaryota; kingdom Metazoa; phylum Chordata; class Lepidosauria; order Squamata; family Pythonidae; genus Liasis; species Liasis olivaceus. The sequence goes on along the minus strand of CM061349.1, from coordinate 94,098,544 downwards.
ATTAGTACCTGCAGTTATACATACATAACATACATTCCCCCGGTGCAATGATTTACATCTAAACATTTATTCAGAATAGACTTTATACAGTGAATGGTAATTCAAATTTGTTCCTAGAAGTGATTTGATGGACAGTTTATTCCCTCATGCCGAAGGTTACCTTTTTTATTTTGTCCCACCTAGAAATGAATGGCTATTCTTGCTGGTGGGAGGGGTGGGGGGGTCAGAATAAAATTATGCATTCGGGGTTAAGTCCAAGCTCAAGTCGATGCCATCTGTCTACAACCAACAGAACTTCTTAGCACAGTGTTGTCCAAACTTGTCCACTTTAAGATGAGTGGACTTCAACTCCCAGAATTCTCCAGCCAGCCATGTTGAAGTCCACTCATCTTAAAGTGGCCAAGTTTGGACAACACTGTCTTAGCAGGTACGTCATATATCTATCTATGCAGAAACGTCTTGGCTTCTTTCTAAAACTTCCAGCAGGATTAAATCTTCCATTATCATTCTTCCTTGATCATGAGGATCATCATTTATTTTATTTATTTATTTAGTGAACTTGTCCCTGCCCATCTCCCCACAATGGGGGACTCTGGGGTGCCCCATCATGCTCCCTGTATACAACAGGAGAAGAGATTATGAACAAAAGCTTAGTGCAGAAAGTATATAATGCAGCAGGATGGTGTAATTTCATAATATAAATAAAACGATGTGCAAAAAATGGATCAATGGAAGTTTAAGAATGTTACGTTATCTTGCACATTTTTCCTTTTTGCCTGCTCTGATCCATTAAGAAACGATTGTAGTGTCCTTCAATATCGTGGACTGCACGTTAGACAAATGGCCTATTGGGATCCTTAAATTAAAACAACATATTTCATGTGCAGTCAGAACCCAAAAATTACATAATACAGCCCTTTATCTGAGCAAAACAGTACAATTGTTGAGAACTGCATATGTGGATCTGATTGGGGTAAATTATAGGGGTGACACAGAAATATGATTTCCACTTGCTTTTACTTATGTCTTTCACTCTATTTTCTAACATATGGTCTTATTACTGTCATGTATTTTATATTTTGTATTCTGATATGGCCTAATGCCTAATCAATAAAGTATTATTATGCATTATTATGATTGTAGTGCCCTAGTTGTGCTATTGTTGTTAAGAAGTGAAGTTTTAACATTGTACTATCTTAATGCCTAAATATTATAGAGATGCTGTTTATTTCTATATGAATAGAATATAAATGACCCATCTGAATTCTGAACACATTAACTTGCTGAACACATTAATCTAAATAGCACCACATTTCCAAATTTAAAGCAGATTTTTAGTGAAATTGCAGGATATGCCAGTTTTTAAATTTTTAAAAGGCAGCCTCTGAAAACAGCTTGTTTTTTTCCTTAGTAAAACTACTTTTCCAAGCAGGAAAAAGAACACTTCTATTTTTCTCCGCCCTGCTCCTGCACAATTCTAATAGAATTTTTTTTTTTTTTTAAACTTCATTTTTATTGCAGGCATATTCCTGATTTAGCAATTGCTATTTGACAGGTGCTTTGATAATCTATGCTCAGTTTTCCTATTAAAATGGGAATTTCAAATACTAAAATGTTACATGATGTGTATGGGTGGGGGGAAGAAGCAGAAATTGGCAGCCCTATATCACACTGAAATTATAAAACTTTTAAATGGATAATACACCAAGAAAGAAACCACTTGAAGCTGAGAAATGTTTTATTGCCAATATTTCAATAAAGCTAGTGCAAGTACATTACCAGCTGCAACAAAAATAGAAATAAATAGCATCTCCATTTGTGTATTGACATTTTACAGTTCTAACGGGTTGACAAATAGATAGGAGGAAACAATCTTATTTTGGGGAGAGGAGAAATGCATTTTGTGAACTACCTTTAGAAGCATTTTTGTTATTAACATTTTCCAGAAAGGAAAGAAGGAAAATACAAGAGTGGGAGATGTTACTAGTTTCTCAGATTCCATAATTCTTTTAAGGTATGAATGGATTTTAATAATTCATTTAAAATATTTTTCTATTGAATATTTTTCTGTTCTTTCTCAGTCACACCAATAATGTAATCCCTTGTGAGCTTCCTCTGGAATTACTCCCCAGGTGTTTTCTCCCCAGGATACCCATGGGACCTTTGTATCCCCACTGAGTTTATACTTCAATGGAGCCATGAGGCTTGGTACATGAGGAAAATCTCCAATTGTCATGCTGTTCTTGCTTGTGAACAAATCTCACTGAATGTCCTAGGTCATTCTCTTTCATTCTGAAGTGCTTCAGTTTGACTCTTGCTTATCTATTCTTCTGAGGGTTTTAACAGTTCAGAATGCTGCTAAAATGAAAATTTCCTTCATTTTACCTGCACTATATTTTGTCACTTGTCTCTGGGTTGTTGAATTCCATGCTATCTTTTCTTTACTCCCCACCACCACTTCACTGGGATTGGGGCAAGTTCTGAAAGTAAGCTGTCCTCCAGATTGGGGTCTGATTAAAGTTCATACAAGTCCCCCCTAGCTGTCTGTAAGAGAGGATCCCTATATTCCCCTTATTATTTCTTTTGCATTGCCATCCATGCTGGGCACTCATAGAGTAATGACCATTCCATCCACTCTTTCTGCTATTCTGCATGGAAATCCTGGTCACCTTCAGTTACCTGATTCCTGCTTAAATATGAGGCACATGAGTCTGATAAGCAAAAAAAAAAAAAAAAAGTCAAACCCTAGATATTATAATCTTAGATAAATATAGGTCTGTAGAAGGTGGGGATGAGAGGCAAAAGCAGGAATTAACATGGTTGATATAGTAGCTATTAAACCTGTCCAGATTTATTTTAAAAATCTGTTAGACCAGGGGGATTATAGCCTTTCTTATGTTTGAATCATGCCTTTGAAGTGAATTTAACATTGGGTTTTTTACTTATATGCTGTTTAGGATCATATGAAGCCCTTAGATGAAATCGAAAGATCTGGAGTATAAAAGCCACCCAGCCCAAACGTTTTCCCAAAAATAAAAAAGTAAACATTCCCTCAGGTCAAGCTTGAATGTATACATATATGTAATTTTTTAAAAGCAATATAGAAGTGACCTGCCATTGCCTTATAGGATCTCTTTTAATGTCCCAGTCTAACTTACAGCCCTGGTATCCAGCGCAGATCCAAGACCAGAGTGGAAAAGATACCCTGTAACTCCATCTAAAAGCTGGCATGGAAGGTGAATTGCGCCCCTCTTGGGTGGAGTTGGAGGGATCACTCATGGCCTTGAGGTAATTAAAGTATAACCCTTGCTTTTGGTTATCCTTTCTCGCTTAGTAGTAACATGAATCAGGGCCTGGTTAGATTATCAGAATTAGCATGGAGCAATTGCAAGGAGAGGTGGTCATCTTGAATTGAAGCTGGGAACATAAATAATGCAGTAAATATTTTTTTTTAATGTATATTCACACATTATAAAACAGTATGATGTTTATATTTTGAATAAATCAATGAAACTTCAAGATGCACCCTTGAAATCTGTAGTGGCTGAGACTCCTAGTAGACTTCAAGGGCATTGATCAATACAGTAATAAATTCTTCAGGATACAGGGGCAAAAAGACAACAGATAAAGATAATCAGCAGTGTTTTGGGCTAATGTTCCCCAAAAGAAATGGGCTAACCTTAATTCTCAGGCTCCTTACTTTTTCATTTAGAGATTCATTTTCATGCTAAGACACCTCATTCCAGATCTATATATTATGGATTCCAGTACTAACTCTTCAGCAAATCCTCAGTCACTGTCCCATTGGGCTACCACCCCCAGTGGGTGTTTGCTATGTCCAGTCTAACAAGGAATGACACTGGGGAAAAGTCAAGCTGTGAAGTCCAATAGAAGGTAGCATGGGGTTATACTAAGAAAGTAAGAAAGAAACTTAATAATGGTTAAGTCCACACATGGTAATACATCATAATATTGGTTATTTTGTTTTGGCTTAATATGTTGTGTTAATCTAGCCAATTCTGGATTATCAAACAAATCCTGGTTGAACAAATTATAGCTTCTTTTGATGTATGAATCCATTCACATATAGTCTCGTATCTGCATAAGAATTCTGGCATCAGCCATTTTCAGCTGTGTGCTCCTTATATGTATTAGATTACAACTTCCTGAATTCTTAGCATTGTCTAGAGCAGTGTTAGTCGACCTTGGCTGTTTGGACATGACTGGCTGGGGAATTCTGGGATTTGAGGTCCACATATCTCCAAGCAGGCAAGGTTGAGAAACATTGGTCTAGAGGAATACTAGGCCTTATATTTCAGTACCTCTGACAAGTTCCAAGTTGAGTATGTGCTGTTTGATACAGGTTCTGTACAAGTTGGGTACATTGTTTGGATTGATAACTTAGTATCGATGTTGGATGTTGGAAATGCTTAGTTGGAAATCCAACACCCTAAAACCAGGAGATTGACTGTTCTTCACTGGGCTGGTATATAAGCTGTTTTTGAGGTTTTCACACTTTTCTTTCTGCATGTGTTTGGTAGGGTAAGGTAAAGGAAGTGGTAAACAATGTGTTTAAGGCCTGACTTTACAAAAAACACACATCCTGAAGTAGAATTTGAATGTATGATACATGCCCTTAAAAGAATACTGTCTGTGTTAAATGGCTTAATAAATAAGACCATACAGGCATTTAAAAATTCTCTGTGGCTATGGTGGTTAGGACTGAAGGGAGCTATAGCTGAACAATCTAGCTGACACTAGGCTGAGCAGGCATAGTTGAATGAAGCATGTGTTTTAAATATAATGACTTATGTACATATGTATGGTACAGCATAAAAGTTAAAAATAAATAATTTTCTTTTTGTACAAAAACTGGTAGGACTGTTTATAAATTACCTTGGCCTGTGTACAGATGCTAGGGTCTGTCTCACTTATAAACAGTACTAGTAGTTTTATCCATTTTTCAGTGAGTTTAACTTGGTACTGATACTAGTAAACATGTTCAATCAAAATGAAACAGAGCTTTATTATATCCACACATAATATTGCTCACAATTAAATGTAAACTGTTCTAAGTTTGTAATTAAAACTTAGTTGTACAACTAATAGTTGTTTTCTATCTCTATATACATGCAAGAATATAAAACAAGATTATTACTTTCAGTCCATGTGCCTTGAACTTCCCAGAAGCAAAAGCTGATAATAAACAGATTGACAGGGTCTCCCCATGGAATGGGAAATAACTTAATTGGTAAATCATATTCCTACAGTATAATGGTCTGCATATCTAATTGGTGTTCATTTCCAGTGAGTTCATCCTAAGGTATATAAAATTGGAGCTTTAATTTGAGAATGGATTAAAAAAAAAATTCATGTGGGAGTTGCTGTTGTGGTTAAAAAAAGAGAAAAAAAATCTCGTAGTGGGGAAAGAGCCACATTGATAAATAAAAATCATCAGGGGCCGCAAAGGAATTCCTGGTGTGCATATCAGCTGTTCAGCAGTTAGTGGGGCAATGGCAACACCAGAGCTGACAGCAGCGGTGGTGAAGCTTGGAGGTGCTCAACAGCACATCTTTTGAGTCAGCAGTGGCAAAGTTATTAGCTTTTAAAACACACTGGTGGGTTGCACGAGGCTGCTCGGCATGTTGTGGAGGTCTGCTCTACATGAAAGTCCAGTTAAACAGCCTGTTAAGAACGTGAAAAAGGAGGGGGCTGAGAGAACATGCAAACATTATGCGCAGCTTTTCAAGGCAAAATATGCCCTACCTATTTGTTATAACTGCTGTTGTGGAGGGTAGTGATGGTATTGCTGCTGTCTCCGACCCTGGAGTGACAGTGCCTTCAATCACACCTCACATCCTTGCTTGAACCCATTCCTTGATTTAAAAAAGTCTCCCCAGGATGTGTTCCCTGAGAGCCGAGGAGAATGATGGGATGCCAGAGAGACTACAGACCACTGGAATGATAATTTTACAATTTAAAAAAAGGATTGAGTTTCACACTCTCATTCTCTCTCTCTCTCTCTCTTGTTCTCTCTCTCTCTCACACACACACACACAGAGCACATACACAGATCAGCCACCTACTATTTAAAGGTAAATGCCAGAAACCTGTATCTAGAATTTTATGAAATTTTCTTTGACAGTGAAAAAGTGACTTATGAGCAGTTCCCTTTTCATCTAATTGAAGAAAATATTATGAAAAAATGCGGAGCTCTCATCTATAAAGATAAATTGCATATTTTATATAATTTCTGGAAGAATAAATTGGCATGTAATTTTTTTCTGTTAGCTGACCTGGAAAGTAATGAAGAGTAAATTGCCTGCCCTACCCTGATGCAAATTTGACAGTTCACAAATTCACATACTGTCAGGTTTAGCCCAAGGAACTCCAAGAGACAATGCAAAATCAGTTCAGCTATGTTTATTAGCTACAACCTCTAGCAAGAATCTTCCCAGACTGAAACCCCAGCTCCCAAACCAGCCAGCCGCAACATCGTGAATTCCTCAGGGAGGTGCCAGCCTCATCCTCTTGTAGTTCCCATGCTCTTTCGGTGAACTAAGAAAACGCTTATCTCCCTGAGCCTGGCCTTCATAATTCCATTCCATCACACATACCATGTATACTCAGGGATAAGGTGCCAAAATACACCCAAAAAATCTGGTTCGGCTTATCTGTGGATAGGCTTATCTGCAGGTATATATGGTAATACTTTTTAAAAAGTACCCGTATTTCCCATATATATTCAAGCCAACCCTCGAATTTTTAACCAAAATACCATGAAAAATGCCACTCTCACAGATAAGCCAATCCGCATTTTTCATGGTATTTTGGTTAAAAATTTGATGGACTTATACACAAGTACATATGGCAAATATGGATAGCTACAACTACATAATTCCCCACCAGACATGACTGGGTATTATAGGTAATGCACTCTAGATGGTCACAAGAACTTTCTTGAAAGAACTCCAAGCATGCTTGGCTGTCATTTAATGCATGTTAGGCATATAATATGTGGCCTACAGAAATCCAGATGGCATCAAAGAGAAACTGGCATTAATATCTCTTTTCTAGTAGTAATTTCGATTTTTGCAACCCCAGGACTGGAACCTTACCTAAGGGCTGCACATACTTTTATTGCAATAGGGATGATTGTTCACTAGTAGACTTTTACAGATTGTAGTGTTTATACTCATAGAACCACAGCATTTATCCAAATACAGGAGGCCAGCTGTCACAGACCTTTAACAGTTTGTTTTCATGGCCTATAATTATTGCAAACCTGCTGTTAGATAGGACAGCAGAAAAACAATCTTTTTCCTTAAGTGTGTCAAGAGAAGTGGGGGAAGGAGTTCAGTCTGAAAAGAGGTTGGCTTCCAGTGATCTAGCAGTAAGGCATTTCTTGACTCCTGTCCTAAATTTCCACAGTATGGAAGAAGCTGAATTTGCTTCACAATAGCAGTATGTTAAAATACTTTTCTGAAATAAAACCATAATTATCTATTCCCCTTGGTAGAACTTAACAACACTGAAAAAAAAAAAAAAGCTTTTGAATATGTCATGGCTAAAAGATGTACCACAAAGAAGTATTTACCACAAACACCAACACACTTACAGGAATTTTGTGATGGTCAGTTAGGGTAGAAGAAAATGCCATTGAAATCGCTCATCGGACAGAAATGCAGTAGCAGTGTTAAATGATAACTTGTAGCCTGAATCACTGGATCCAAGTATGAGGTACATAGGGTACTTCAGAAATGTAGGATGATGATGAAGATGATGGGCCAATCAAGTCATTGTTGATTCTGAGCAACCACATAGATAGATTTTCTCCATGATGATCTTCTGTAACCTGGTCTTCCCGGTCTTCCCACAGTGTACTCATTGGCACTCTAACTGAGTCCATCCATCTTGCTGCTAGCTGTTCTCTTCTTCTCTTTCCTTCCACAGAAATATAGGAACTTGATATAAAATCAAAATTTTGGGGTTTGCAGTCCCATGACATTTGGAAAGAGACAGGTTGTGGAAGGCTAATAACAACTATGATACACCTTGAGCTAAAATCTGATCCTGTAGTACAGTTTTCCTTCTGCCCCAATTTGAGGCATCAAATAAAAGTAAATGGCACATTGACTTACCACAGAATGGAAGTGGCAAATTTTCTTACTAAGAGGTTGGATCCTGTAAGCAGTGAGCAAGTTAACTTTTTGTACATTATACAGATCCATCCTATCCTCCTTCACAAAGCTGCTTTAAGTGCATCTTCAAGAGTAATGTGTGGTGGAGTGGCAGGGCTACACTGAGAGAAATCTTTAGATAGCATTAGTATCTCTGTATTCAAGTATTACCTGCTATGTAGAAGCATATGGAAGTGGTTTGGAGACATTGCTTCTCCCCATTCCAAACAATGCAGAAAGGTCCCGTGTAAGCTTCTCTGAGGACATAAATACAAGCTTTGAGAGTAGGGAGTCCTAAGTACTTCTTAATTCAAGGATCATTTGTGACAGGATGAGGATCTTGAGGTAAATTAATAACTGGACTATATGGGCTAAGCTTCTTTTAGGAAGCATCTTGTCTTCGTTAAAATTCAACCAGCAAAATAGGAATGAGGTGTATTGTCTCCTTAAAGCCTTATTCTGAAGTTCAGAAACCGTCTGATGCAATGGTCCAATGCACATAATTGCAATTTAGTTATTTCTTTTTTTAATTTGCAAACAAATAACCAGAATAGCTCAAATCTAGTTCTATGGCTTAAGAACTCAAGCTGCAGCTCACCAGATGTCTTGATAGAAATACTGCACACACATCCTGCATATCCTTTTATAAAAAAATGAAAAACAAAGAAACCTCAATTACTTATACAGAAAGTAAACATGCTAAAAATGTAGTTGGGAAGATTTCACATACCAATTTTCTCTTGGGCCAAGTCTGCTATAACATTACTTTTAATAAAGTAGTTTAACTTTTAGTTTCAACTTACATATACCCACTTAGGAAGCTCCTCTGTGCGGACACTTAACTATCCAAGAAATTTATGTTAAGTTTATAAGCCCTTGATATCTCAAGGCATTTTTCCTTTGATTTCTCTTCTCTTCTCTTCTCTTCTCTTCTCTTCTCTTCTCTTCTCTTCTCTTCTCTTCTCTTCTCTTCTCTTCTCTTCTCTTCTCTTCTCTTCTCTTCTCTCCTCTCCTCTCCTCTCCTCTCCTCTCCTCTCCTCTCCTCTCCTCTCCTCTCCTCTCCTCTCCTCTCCTCTCCTCTCCTCTCCTCTCCCCTCCCCTCCTCTCCCCTCCCCTCCCCTCCCCTCCCCTCCCCTCCCCTCCAAAAGATTTATGTAGCTATGAAATATGGAAATCAGTGTTTGCTAGCAGATGATTCTTACTGGTTTCAAATAAGCCCCAAATTTAGAGCCTCCAGTATGTGCCTTTTTAAATATGCAGGTTATACATTTAATGATGTTGTAAACATGGAGGCTTTATGAGCATGAAATTCAAAACACAGAATCTTACTGAGAACAACAGTGCTATTTGCTCTGTTTCTCTTTCCCATTTAGATAGCCACCATTGTTTCATTGTCTTAGGAAGGTAATTTATTTGTAACCTGAGAACAACTGTTATGCAAAGAACAAGAAATAACAATTAGATGGGATGAAAGATATCGAGGCGAAACACCTTTTCGGAACCCCCTACAATTATTATCTGAATGAGTATGTGTGTTTGTGTGTGCATGTATGTATGTTTGTTTATATTTATATTTAAATGATCTGAATCTTATTTTGATTTTATGGTACATCTTTTTTCATGCAGCCTTGAGTTAAAGCTCAACTTCTGGTGACTTCATGGATACATTCAAATAGATTTCTTTGCAATAGTATGGAAGTGGTTTGCCACTGCCTTCTTCAGAGTTGGGTTTTTTTTCCACCTTTGTATTCTGACCTATAGCCCTGATGTTCCCCAAATTGGTGTCCTGCAAAGCAAATTTCTTATTCTTATTAGTGTTCAAAGATCTAATGTTATCTCTTTTTAGTTCTAGAACTTGTAGATATATTGGCCATTCTGTCCCACTGCAGTGCATTTAGCATGGTTGTGAAATAGGGGTATTATTTTGTGTGTGCCTTCCAGTCAGTGTTGACTCCTGGCGACTGCCTGGACAAGTCCCTGCAGTTTTCTTGGCAAGGTTTTTTGGAAGTAGTTTGCCATTGTTTTCTTCTTCCTCAGGCTGAGAGAGAGGGACTGGCCCAAGGTCACCCAGCTGGTTTGATGCCCACCTTGGGACTAGAACTCACAGTCTCCTGATTTCTAGCCTGGTGCCTTAATGGCTACACCAATGGTAGTTATTTTAAAATTAAATGCTTGATTTGATAGTTTTAAGTTGGGGGTGAGGGTAGATGAAAATTACTGCCATATTTGTCCTGTTTCAACATTTACCCTCAATAAATGGGGTGGTGGACATGATTAGCCATAGTCAGGTTATCTTGAGTATTTTGCTCTGGTGTAAGTTAATGATTAACATTGCTTCAACATCTAAACAGTGTCTGATCTGATTTGCTGATCTACTAATCATTAGCAGCTAATGATTACCCAGCCGTCTTATGCATGTATGTGAAAACAGTGATGTTATCTGCTCTAAGTATGGCTGCCTTTTTCTCTTTTCCTCTGGGACATGATAGGCAATGGGAGGAAATTTCCCAACCCAAGGTGAGATGCTTTGAATATACTCTTCTCATATTCTTTGCTTGATCTAGGGCTATGATATGTGAGTTGGGAAAATAGCCATTTCATCACTAGATGGCAGCAAAGAGATATAATTTTCTCACCTTTTGCTGCCATCTAGTGGTGAACCTTAGTTTTGTAGCTCAGATATGGTAGACCTAGGTCTAGTAAAGAACCTGAGGAGAATATATATCCAAAACATCCTACCTTAAACAGTCTGTGAGTGATGCAAAGGACATAAGTGAAGCCTAATCATTTAGCAGCAAAATATCAATGTCACAAAGGAACTCTTGAAGTGGTTTCACTTCCATTCAGAAATCCATCTCCAAATCCTCCAAGCCTTGGTTTAAGAAAGAGTGTGTTTCAGCTAAGGCTAAGTTAGCTGGTGCATGCAGAGCTTCTAGGTGCAACAATGAGCATTATTACCAGGATGCTCTGTGTTCTGAAAAAAGAGTATAAGGCACTACTGAAAAAGAAATGTAGATGGCAAATTGGGAGAAGCAGTCTAGGAGTTGCTTGTTGCCACTTCAGCTCCACAATCTATTTCCGGGGTTGGGATTTCAATCCTGCCTGAGACACGGACCAAGCATTTTCATGAGTTGTTTAGTATGGCAACTAATGAACTGGGTCTACCAGGTACGCTTCCTATTGCAGAACTGAAAAATGGTAAAGCTATTGGAGGGAGATACTTGATTCCTGTGGAATTCCTAAAATCCAGACGGGTGGGGGCTCCAGTGCTGGTATCCCTGTTGATAATTTCTTATGGATTTACCCTACAAAGAGTGAGGTTGATCACTTGCAATGCCAGTCTTCAGATAAGGTGCTGGCTGATATGCACTTGATCATTGTATCAACTTCCATCCCTTAATAAAAAAATACTCTTTCTGGCCCTTTGCCACCTTCACTGACCTGAAAGCAGTTTTTGAGTTGATTCCCAGAGAGAGCCTGTGGAGGAGATTGGCAACCACTTTGGCTACTCATGATGTTTCATAAGAATACCCAAAAGATTAGAAAATGGCTTTATTTACTGAGAGTGTGCCAACTGCCCTCACAATTGGAGAATCAATAACTTTCAAATTGAACAGATTAAGGTCTTTAAATATCTAGGAACTTATTTTCAATCTGCTAGATGTTGGAAGCAACAAACTCAAAAAATTATTACCCATGCCCCAAAGGTTCCCAGTACTATAATTAGGCTTGCTAGTCATACTGGTAATAACTTTGCTTCTGCAGAAGTCAAATTGTTTAGCACTAAGGTGTTAAGTCTGCTGCTGTACGGAGTTGCGCTTGTAAAGATCTACAGCCCTTAGAAATATCTCAGTCAGCCTGTAAATACAGAATTGTAAGTTATAATAGCGTCTCCCAGCTACTTTCTTAACTGGGGAATTTCTGTCTAAATTTCTCATTTTGGCTTGATGTTAAAGCAACGTCTTTTTTGCTTTTCAAAACTCAATCAGGGATTTCCAAATATGGATGCAGAGTGTAAAACATCTGCAGTGAATAGTTTGATAGTTTGTATATATACATAGAAGATCAATTATTCTGCAAAAGAGAAACCAGCTAAGCTTTCAAGAAGTGAGTAATAAGAGAAACCAGCAATGGCAAGGACATGAAATATTCTGTTGAAGGATCTTAAAACAATGCTTCATCAATGGTTGAAACTCATTTTTTAAATTGGGAATAATATGTAATTAAAGGCAGGGTATTACCTAATTTAGAATTGACTGATTTTCTTGCTTAGTTGTTCCATTTTGGCAATTGCTGTGGACCATAGCAACAGTAGTAAAAAGGGAGGAAGTACTATAATCTTGGCATTTTTATTTGAGAATGTCATTATATATGGTTTAGAATTCTCTGTGCTAAGAAATAGTAGGCTGATAACACTAAGTGTTATCTAATTTTTTGAGATTACTTCCAGACAGATGGCTTTTAGTGCTGTCAATTGAAAGTGGTGTGTGTGTGTAGGAAAAAAATTGGAAACACAAGAGATACAAATGCAAAATAGCTGCCTCTAGATTCTCTATGAAATTATGTGGATGAAGAGATGCAGTTTCATGACAAATACCTCATCTGGAAGCATTCTGGGGCTAAAACCATACATGGCAGGAACATCCATTTGTTTGAATATTAAATGTTAAACATTAGCAGGTGCAGAGTGCATTTTTATTTTATCTGAAGCAATATGCTTCTTAATACTAGTGGCTGGGGAATATCAAGAAGATAATTGCTGGCAGACTTCCCATCGACTTCTGGTTGGGAAACAAGGTGCTAAACTTTAGCAGAGTTCCTTTTATTGTCTTACACCTTTTTGGACATGGCTACATTTCTTTATTTTCTTTATTCTTTTTAATTAAGGTTTTATGTATTTATATATTTTATGTTTTTAATGTTTATTGCGAATCGTCCAGAGTTCCCCCATTGGGGGGAGATGGGCGGTTGAAAAATTTAATAAATAAATAAATAAATAATAATATTTGTTGCATAGTGAATAATATGGAGTCTGAGACTTCTGCCCAAAGCATCCATTCTGTCAGTTTCTTGCCTGATGCTACCAAGTACAAAACTCTTAGAACAAATATACCTACAAAACCCTTAGAATAAATATACCTCCTAATAGAAATGCTTTACTTTGGGTTGTTATAATATGGAAACATTTGGAATAATCCAAGATCTGTAACAAAATGTTTGCTTTCTCCTTCTCCATAAATCAAATGCTAAGCTATTTTAAAACAGGATCTAACAAGTGGAGCAGCAATATTTATCTAGTAAAAGCTTTTAAAGTTTCAATAGAGTGATGGTAATGTGCCCTAGACTTAGAAACCTTAGAAATCAGAGAAATATTGAATGCAGTATCTCCCATATCTTTTTGGGTAAAAACTAAACAAATGCTTTTGCTTTATTTTATTGGAAAAGAAAGAAATCAGGCCTGCAGGGAATCTTAATGGTATTCCACAACAGGCTCTCTAGCTTTCAGCATTACTATTCAGAGTAATGCCAGCTCTTAGTATCCTATGTATATGTTAATTACCTTTTTCTAATTCTCCTAGTGCTAAATTAGTGCTGTTAATGGATAAGGACATGTGTCATGAGAATTAGTCTAAAACTCCAGTTCCAGAGTATATTGATCCTAATTTCACTTATGTAGAGGAAATATTTTGTTAAATAAATGCTTTGGACTCACTTTATTTAGATCTTGGAGAAAACCCATTCCCTAAAATAGCTCACTTGTTCCTCTGGGGAGATGAAATTATGCCAAAATGTCCTGAAACTTAATTTCAAACATATGAGCTTTAGGACAAAAAGGCTAAAGTTGTTGATGCATGTCCAGGTCTTAAAGCACTTTCTGTCAATTGCAAACAGTTTAGTTGCTGTTAAGAAAAGAAGACAATAATCTACACTACATATAAGTGGGGTTTTGTGGTTTTTTTTGTTTTGTTTTTAATTACTGTATAAGTTTAACCAGAAATCACACAATAATAAAAATACAAAAAATAGATTTTTGTAATAAATAAATTGTGATACTTTTCATTTATACATTCTGGAATTATTCCAAATAAAAATATTTGTGGTTTCTTTTCAAATTTTATGTTTAATTTTTTCTGAATGTTTTGGTGTATTTCCTTCCAATATGTTTGAAGTTTATTTACATGACCACAGCATATAGTTTTTTTAACTTTAAAAAGGCAATTAGAAACTTTGTAGCTTTGCAGGTGCCTTCTATAATTCCTTTTACAGATCCTCCCTTGGTTTACTCTTCTTTCATTTTGTCCATTAGTGTATAAACTGCTCAGACAGGAAAAAAAAAATCTTGGTTTCTACAGGAAATCTGTATTTGTTCCAGAGATTATCCTCTAATCTGATTTGTTTTTAGTTAAAAACATATTTAGCAAATGGTGGCTAAATATATATTTTAACTAAATTACTTGTGAGCCCTGTAAAAGAAACGTATGCTTCATACTGTATTGGATTGTATTTTGACCAATGTTGTCTGCGTTCTTCCACCACCCCTCCTCCCCAAATTGCACAGGCAAATGGAGACATTTGGTAAACAGCACTACCAGAATAAATTATCAGAAATGAGATCATGGGGAGGGGAGGAATTTGAAAATGACAGTGGACAGAAGTGGAAGGAATGACAAAAAAGTGATACAGAAATGAAGATAGAAAACAGAAGTGCCTTGAAAAATATGGAGTAAAAGCAGATGTCTTCTCCAAATTTAGCAATTAGTAACATATTTCTTAACTTTCTCTCTCATCAGTCTAACGTTATGCCCACCCAACTATTTCAAAAATGTGGTTCCCAGCTGCCCATCAGAATAGACTCTCATTTGGCCTGGCATTCTTGAAATTCCATTGAGGCTAACTATGGTACTACTATAAGTAAGCACTGAAAGAAAAGTGCTTCAAATTGCTGAGCAAAGTTTCACAGCAAAAATGACATGTTTATTTTATCTATAGGCTTGTAAGTAGATAGAAGGAAGGAATGATTTTCAGTGTTGATTTATAAAATAAAGGGATGGGGAAGATGGTTCTTCCCTCCAGCTATGTCCCCTTTCCTAGACAGATTTAAATAATAAAAAAAAGACTTTTAAAAGTACAATGAGCTTTGGACACTAATTTCTGTACTGTAGACCTCCAGATGTGTTGGAATACAACTCTTGTCATCCCCAGTCATTATGGCCATGCTGACTAGGAGTTGATGGGAATATAGCCCAAATATCTAAATCGATTTGCACCATGAAAAAGGCACAGATCTAGATCATTATCTAGATACATACTTACACATGCACACATATTTACTCTTTCCCTGGAATTCAATTATCCTTGGCATAATTTGTTATAAGGGATAATGAAAGGGAGAAAAATAGCCAATTTCTGGAGGTTCTGTTGCCAGAGATTAATATGATTGAATTCTCCAGATAGGTTACAAATGAGACACCTTTGACAATCTATTGCATTTATGATCTCTTTTCTTTCCCTGCCTGTTTGACTGTGGTTGCTGGGAAGTTTTTCTACATTTGGAACAGAATTGGTTCTTATTCTCCTGATTCCATCCATTGTCTTTAGGAATGTGATGAACTTCAGATAATGACCATTGGTACATGTGAGAAAGTGGTCTTGCAAATACCTGTGGGATAGCAATTGTCTTGAAAAAGCATGCCTACTCTAAAGAGCATTGTATCTACTATATACTGTAGATAAAATGCTGACTTGGATTAATCCCAAACAAAATGTGAAAAACCATACAAGGGAAACAGGTGCTTGGTCTGCAGATAGCCCCTGATTCTGCTTTGCCCTTGCAGGCCATGGTAAAATGACTGCAGGAACATATAGCGCTTGTTTCCAGCTGCCGCTGGGTAGCTGACTACAACTGTTACCAGCGTGAGAGAGCAAGCTGATCCACAGTAGTTCATGCTCTCATTGTCCTGTCTCAGGCCACGTACTCACAGACACGCAGAGAGGTTTATAAACTTTACTGAAAAGTTTGTGAAGCAATTAAGCAAGCAGTGAAGGAAGGGTGCGTGCGAACACGCGTGCACTCACACATGAGAAATCAAGTCCCCCAAAGTCCCGCAAACTTGCCTCGAGAGAGTTCCAAATCCAAAACAGTGGGTACAAGTGCAGTCAGGCAAGGGACCAAATGTCATAGAAGGGTTGTCCCCGGGTCCAGGGCCAGAGTCACAAATAGGAGAATCTAAGTCAGGACTCTAGGCACACAGAGTGTAGGTGAACATACAGTTGTCACCAACAGAGAGGCTTGAGCTCGCTGCTCTTCTTAAATAGAATCAGCCCCAGGGTTGCTCATTTGGAAGGGTGAGGCTTCTTTCTTGCGAGGAGCCTTGCAGAGTGCCTTTGCTCTGTCTGCTCTGCTCTGCTTTGCACTGGGAGTGGGTGGCAGCTCAGACCCCTCATCTTCCGAGATCAGCGGCAGCTGTGTCTCCTGGTTACCGGGTGGTGCAGCCTTCTCTGCCTGCAACTCCTCAGGCAGTGGTTCATCTGACAACTTGGGAAATGGCTGCTTATTGTTGGTTTCCTCGTCAGAGTCTGAGCTGGCCATGACACTTATAATCTCTTGGTTATTGTAATGCAATATACTACAGCTAGTCCTCGTTTAGTGAATTCTCATTTAGTGACTGTTCGCAGTTACGACAGTGATGAAAAAGTAACTTTGTGGCCAGTCCTCAGATTTACAACCTTCACAGGTCTGTAAAGCAAAGGAAAACTGAAGTAAGATCATAAACACAGTCACGGTTCCACTTAGCAACTGCTTCACTTAATGACCGGGTTGCCAGTCCCAATTGTGGTCACTAAATGAGGACTACCTGTTTCTGTGGGACTGCCTTGAAGATTCTTTATAATCCCAAGACTGTTGACTAGTTTGGTACTGTGGAACCATATAGCAAACTTCACTGGCTGTTATTTGTCACCATTTGGAGATCTTAGTTCTGATAAACGAAGCCTTTCATTGCTCAGGATTTTGTTATCTATCTCCCTGTATCTGCCTGTAAGTTATGATTTTCTGAGGAGGTATTTTTGATAGCACTATCAACAGCATCAGCATCATCGAGAACTCATAACAATACCGTTTTCGTAGTGTCATCCCCACCTTCTCTTTTTGTTTTTAGAGTTGGCCCCAACCCTTTTGTCTTTTGCAAGGCCCTGAAGACCTGGCTGTGTTTCCGCGCTTGGGGGTTAGAGTGTCTGTTGCAGCCTGTAAATTACTTTTGCTGAAGTATTTGTATTGTATCTGTATTAATGGGGTGGTTTTGGGGGGGGGGGTAGTTGTTTTTAATTTTGGCTGCCAGTTGTCTATTTATTTTATATTTTTGGTTGGTTTTTGCTGGTTTTTTTAAATAGTTGTTAGCCACTCAGAGTTGTTTGAGATACATGGCCATATAAATGGAGTGAGTGAGTGAGTGAGTGAGTGAGTGAGTGAATGAATGAATGACGGAAGGAAGGAAGGAAGGAAATATACTTGGAATATTCTCCCTTGCAAGTTTATACTGGTGTTGACACAGTTTTGTTTTTGGCATAATGTACATAAAACACAATAATCATTGGATTTTACATGTTATTGTAAAATTTGGGATTAAGCATAGGGATAATATAATGGAGGACAGGATATAAGAAATTTTATTAATCAGTATTTTTGTTTTTATTTGATGAAAAAGTGAAGTTGTCTTTGTACATTGAACTAAATAAAATAAACGTCATATTATTTGGCTTCTCCCATGGTACATAAACTCATTAAGTCTAGACTATTCTATACCAAATATATCACACTTGCATTAAGCTTCTAGGACTGTTTTTGGTGGGAGACACATTATCAGACTCATGGTGTTATGGATGTTTGTAACTTAAGTATCCAACCTAAGAGCGATGGTGGTAAGATGAGCACACATTGTCTGTACCTTCTTTGTTCTTCTCATTGCAGGTCTATGACCATAAATAAAACTAAGTTAAAAAATGTCATTGTCTTCCATGCATAGATGTAAATCCGTGAAATTTAGAACAAGTTTCGCATAGTCAACCTTGTTCTTCTTCTTCCTGTCTAAAGACTTAACACCCAAAGAGAATTTTGTGATGTGTTACCTACATGTTGTATCCAAGCTGGCCTCGGTTGCAGAGAATAGGCTCAAAAATAATATTTGATCTGCTTCTCTATTCACATTCTTGAATACAAAGCAAATCTCCATTCTCTTCCAAAAAAGTTTAAGCACTGATGATAGGTGGCTTTTTTAAGATACACTTCTACTACCTTCCCCCATCTCTTAATTAGCTAGAAGCTTTGTCCATTCTACATTTGCTTAGAGAAATAGGAGGAACTGATAAATAAAGCTTTTCCAGCTTTGAATATATCTTGGAATGCAAAGCAAAACCCTAGTTTATTTTATGTATATTAATTTACATTCCAGTTTTCTGCTCAGAGGTACTTAATACATCAAAGCACAGAGTTAAGCAAAGCTTACTGCTATTTACAAGCATATTTGGATCCTTTTTGAAGTGGTTACACACATGAGTGAAGTGAAGTAAGACACCTAGTCATAATTCTTGCAGTAGATTAACATGATTTCCTGGAACTTGTGCCAGTTCATGGTGGCTTCCAACTTGCCCTCCCTATATGCTAAACTGAAATTAGCAACAATAAGGCAAGCCAGCTTTGGCAAACTATTCAGAATTTGAAATCCTGTAATTTTGAAGTTGCTTTTGAATATCAAAGATAACCAGTGATGTTTACTAACTCTAAAAACATGACTTCTCCTGGTATTTGTAATAAGCTTTGTTTTTTTACACATCAAAAACAAATGCTTGGTTTTGATGCTGTGGTGTACAGTCATAACACTATTCTAGGCATCAGACCTCTGTTCCTTTAATTATCTCATTCTGACCTTTGTGAGCAGCCACGTTCAATACTCCACTCAAACTTAGTTTTGCCTTTTGAAGATCTGCATTTCTGAAATGTGAGTTGGTATCGACAAAGGACATTTTCTAAGAAATGCCAAAAGATGGATTTTAGTGATTGCAACTTGTTTTGCACTTGTAATCTGCTGATACAGCCTTTTAAACACTCTATTTTCATCCAGTTACTATATTGTAGGAATATAGTATTAGTATCTGTTCCTCAGCGCCCTTATCCTTATCTACTGCAGGGACTAAAAAAAAAAAAAAAAAACTCAAATTGCCTAAAGAATTGTATAAATATTCTACTTTGCCATCTTCCTCAGTGTTACTGTAACCAGT
Source organism: Liasis olivaceus (assembly GCA_030867105.1). Lineage (NCBI taxonomy): Eukaryota > Metazoa > Chordata > Lepidosauria > Squamata > Pythonidae > Liasis > Liasis olivaceus. The sequence goes on along the minus strand of CM061349.1, from coordinate 94,079,090 downwards.
GTGGCTGGAAGGAGGAGATGTTCCTAATTGAGGCCTATGGGCCCAACTGCTGTTAGGGAAAGGACAGTACTGTAGGGCGTTGTCACAAGGGAAATCTGTAATGTGGGCTTCCTTTGAGCAGTCTGTGGGAATATAAAACTAGTCCCCGCGTTCTCTTGTTTTCCTTCTAAGCCATGCATTTGGATTGTAAGCCTGAGGAGCAAGTCATGTCTGATCTTTATTATTATGTGAGCTGTTCTGGGAGTCTCTCAGGATGAAGGTGGGGGTTATGGGCTTCAAATAAATATGTAATTTGAGAAGGAGGCTAAGATCAGGTTCAAGTCCATTTATGGATGAAATGGTTTAAAATAATTCATTACAGTGTTTTAATAAATTAAGCCAAATTTGTAAGTGTTAACTCTATTCTCACTTTAAATAAATGTATTTAGATACATGGACATTGTAGAAGGAGAGTTGTGTTAGTCTGTGGTGGCAAAAAAATTAGGAGGAATCTGGTAGCACCTTTTCTAACACATTTTATTAAGAGGCAGAAGCTTTCATGAGCTGCAACATCTGATGAAATGAGCTTACCTCACAAAAGCATATGTCTTTCAATAAAATGCATTTGTTGGAAAAAGTGCTCCTCGTCCTTCTAGTGTTTTGGATACATGAAGAAGAGCAGAATTGCCTTGTCTTTAAATCCTAGGAAAAGATTAAATGTGGGTCAAAAACAGGTGTGCAGAAATTATCCATTCTGTTTTCATTGTGAATTTGGAGCATTGTAAAGAACCTGATTTGCTGCAAAGGTCTGACCTTGAATCCAGATCAGGAATGAGGTTTAGAAAAGTGAAATTCCACCCTGCCATTGTCTAGACTGGGAAAAGCTCAAATAGTTGTAACTGTTTGCATTGAAATACAAGGGGAATGATGCACACCCATTTTCTTCAGTGGCAGAACAGGCAATGTACAGGCTATGTTTCTTTAAAAACTTCTTTTTAGTGCCCATATTGTTTCGATATTGAGATAGAATGCAACAGATTTTCTGCAAAAGTACCCAGTGATATCAGTGACAAGTTATAGATTGCAGTGGATTTTGTGCAAATGGAAGAAGTGGTTGTAATAACAATAATGATTGATGCCACCTCTTGATGGTTGGAAGTTGGATCAAAAGCATAAAGATTAATGTACTGTTATTTCCTACAACTGAATCTATCATGGACAGTCAGCTAGGTTAATGCTGTTCAAGATACCATCCCACAACAGTGAACCTGAGCAAACTGAAAAAAGCATTTTTCTTTCAGTGTTTCTCAACTCTTTCCAAACACTCTGACCAAAGTCACCAATAATGGTCAGATCAGAAAAGCCACTCTGATTTGAGAGCAGTCCGATCATTATTTGAATCAAGTAGTTCCCTATCCTGTCCTCTTCACCAAGGTATTTGATATAAACAATTTCCCCTGCTTTTTTTGGTGACATACCTGCAGTACTGTTAATGTTGGAGATACAATATGATGGAATTCCCTCCAAACAGACCAAGAATGGAATTTTGTGGAAGCCTGGATTTCAAACCTATTTGCTCCACTGTTAGTTGTGTTAAAATCTATTCCAAATTAGCCTGATCTACCTTGGACTTGGGCTTCAGGGAGATGCACCTCTAATAAACTCAGACTTTTTGTAGGTAAGATACTAATTCAATTGGACAGGAATTCTTCTGAATTGAGATTAGGCTTTCAGCATGTTTGGGGCTGGAACTGCATTCCTTCTAAAGTTCTGGCATGCAGTTCAGTAGAACTTATGAATCCAAGATGTTCCAGTAGCCCATAAGCCCAGTTGCTTCCTCTTCTAGAGAAACACAAATCTAATAGTCTAATTATACATTCTGCCTTTGAGAAGTATTCAGAAGCTTTAGGGGGTTCAATGTATGATAGACATTCCAATCATATCACTCCACTTCTTTTCCAGGTGCATTGGTGTGATTATGCTGCAGGATTGAATGATAGCCGGGTCTTTAATATTGGCATGTAGCGCATAATGAGGTATGCTGCAAGGAAGATGTAGTATGATTAGTGTAAGGAATAATTACAGTGTAGAGATATTGTGATTTAAAAATTATAATAGTCCTACTTTGTTAAATTAGAGGTATAGTTGACATATCTCCTTACTTCTACATTCTCTTCTGAGTTGGCAAAACTGTCCAGTCCATCTGGAAACATTTTCATTTGGGTACCAAAAAAGCTGATACTGAAAACACACTTTAAAGAAAGAGAACATACCCAACTTTATCCCCAAACAAAATAAATAAAGAAACATTAACTGTTATAGCTGCAAAGATTTCCTACGAATTGATTTATGTAGACCTGTTTTGGTCACATGCAAGAATAAATGTTTCCAAAGATGCATTCTGACACTTTCAGTTTGCAAGAATTACCTAACTGACTCTTTTGGAAAGGAAAAAAAAATAAGTTTCTTTCTCAAAATGATTAAAGAAAGGAACAACTATTGTAAAGCACTGGTCATGGCTGATTCTCAACAGTGCTAGTGAGAAGATTATATTCTCTCCTTTTGTGCTTAGATTGTATGTGCCATTGACCACCTAAAATTGCTAAGTGTACAAAAATGAGCCTAAAATGGTCTGTACTTAAACCTAAGGCTCTGCAGTACTCAGATTTGAAGGAAAAGAGGTTCTCTGATATGCGTAGAGGCAGTCCTGTAGCATGTGTCAACACCTCCTTATAGCAGCTGTATATTTTTCCGGGACTGTGTGGGTGCCCCTGCAGCTGCTCCCCAATCCCAGAAGAGACATGTTTGATTTCAGGAGTTGCCAACAGATACTATAATCACACTCCAAAGGATCTTTTCTCCTTTGAATCGAAAGCGTGGCATAAGCCTACTTTCAACCTAAAGTTTAAAAACAAGGCACAGGTCAAGAAGTTATGTAAAACTTATATAATAGAAGACATTAAGTATAAACTTAATTAGAGGCCACTGGCCATTCTAGTGGAAGGAAGCTGCACAGAAAAGGATATATGGTGGGAATAGATAACGGTCCCTTTTTTGAAAGTGTCAGCTGACTATAGTAGCTATGGAAGGATGTTTGTGGGAGAAACACATGCAAATACATGCAGAAACAAATAGCATAGCAAATCCATGAAAACATTTGAAATAAATCATTTTATAACGAGGAGACCAATAAATGAAATGAAGCAAGACAAAAAATCCACCCTATACCTAATAGTCTTTATACTACAGGCTAGAAGGAGAAAAGTCAACAAGAGTAATTTTGCAACATTTACAAAAACAAGCAAGCAAACTAAAATTTAGCAGGACAGGTGCACCACAGCAGGGGGATAAAAACATCAGAATCATAAGATTTTGAGAGTTGAGGAAAACAGACAGTAACATTATCAAGAACAATATCAAAGTATTCTGTTCTCTTGTGGACTCACTTCGGAGAGAAAATATAGAATAATGTCCTTAGACCTTATCAAAGTGCATAGCTTTTTGGAACATGGCTTGGTGGGTGGGGAGCTATTTGGCAACTTGCCAGGTTAGGAAAGTCCCTGAGTAATAACTCAAATTCTGAGTTAATTCTCTGATTAATTCAACATCTGTTCTGCTGGGTTTAGTCAAACCATTTTGTTTTAATGACTCATTAGGACTTACTCGCTATTTATGGAGTCATAAGCTGGGACTGTTCTGTTAAGGGTCAATATTTTCTTTACCAAAGCTGCTGTAAAAATGACTTTCATTCATTCTTTGCCACTTTCACTAGGAATGCTAGGTAGTCTGTTGTTGCCTCACTCTTTCATTATCTGTCTTTTACTTCCATATAGCTGGCAAGTAGTGTTCTGTGCTGGAGATGGGAAGTATTTAATTTTCCCAAGTATTTCAAGAAGTATCTGATCATATTTCAACAGCAGTTATATCCATGGGTCTCTGTGGTGTGGCTGTTGAGTAACATACACCTCTTAAGTATGATTTAAAACTTGCTTTTGTTTGGTTTTGCTTGAAAATCCCCTGAGCGTGCTTCAGAGGGAAGTCCAGAGCACTTTCACACCTGCAGCCAAAAATAAGAACAAGTGTTGTCCTGTACCGATGCATGTCTTTTATGTAGGGACAGCAGGGAGGGGGGGTCCCCTCTAGAATTTGGAAGCTGCTGCTGCTACTTCTAAGCAACAGAAATGCAGTCAGCGTCCTACAGCTTGCTTTTTAACACCTAAATGAAGTATTTGAGGCAGGAATAAAGGTTGTCTTCTGAAGCCTTTCTCTTGGAATACCTTGCTGTAGGTTCTCTGAAAAATGTGGAATAGAAAATTGTGTGTGGCTATCATATTGGTCTTTATTTGACATAATTGAGAAGTATCTCTAGTTTTTCAACACTTTGAATTGAAATATCCAGGGAAAAGAGTCTAACATATTGAATCTGGGGTTAATTCTGTCTTCAAAGCTTTGTGTGGAAATGTTTGTATTTTATGGAATATTAGTAAATAATAAAGTATAAACAGCTTAATTGCATACAGTTATTTCAACTGCCAAAAAAAAAAAGAACTAAGAAACTCGCATTACTCAATCTAGCAGGAACACATGGTCTGAGGCTCCAGTGACTCACAAAAACCCCTAGAAGTATTGAGTGTAGTCCCAGAGACCTTGAAAAATTGCCACCAAATTGTAATTTTTAATGAGAGAGAGCAGGAAAGTTAACAATGCATTTTAAAGAAGCATAACCATATTTTATTAAGCTTTATTATATTTAAATGTAAATTAAAGCTAATACATTTTCTGTCCTGGTCTTGTTTACTTTTAGAAGTGCATCATGCAGAGCCCTAGTCTGGCTGGTCTGGTCATAAGGTGATGCACTCCTGAGGTATAGCGTATCTAAACGTTTCTGCCTAGATGCTTTTTAGGTATAGTCAATCATGTAAAAAGAAAAGTAATATCTATATATTTTAGATTTGACTGCTATACTATTCATTCCAGTCGGGTGATATTGTATTAATTCATTCTGGTACTTAAAATAGAAACACTTTCACCCCACATCACTGGCTGCAGATTTAAACTGTAGTTTGTTAAAAGAGAGATTGGATTATAGTCTATAAAGGATTCACAGCAGAACCCAGTTACTCTGTTTGCAGCATATTATCTGTACAACTGTATTACCTTCAATAAAAAACACTTCTGAGGCAGCTTGTGGCTCGGATAGAAAGTTCATTCTCTTCAGGCATGATGCCACCCACCCCCAGTCTCCCTGTGTAAAAGGCAGCTGCCCCTCTTCCCCACAAGGCAGTCTGCCCAGTCTGAACAATTGGGAATCCCAGTCTCATGGCAGTCTCTAATGACATTCAGTTAGGCACTGGGACAGCTTCCTGTAGGCCTTCCCTGTTAGCCCTGATGAAGCACAGAAATTCCTTGGGGCTGTTGGGGCAACTGCTTGTTAGATCCATGACTCTCCTGGCTGTTTAAAACTTCCAGGGTAGGCTCCTGTAGTGGATCCAGGCAGTGGTAAATGCATCCTTGAGACTTATCAGTGGCTTTTGATACTTTTGTGCATGGTATTCTTTTGGATCAGCGCAGGGGGTTGGGGTATGAGGGATGGCGTTGCAGTCATTTTCCTTTCTCCTGCAGGGCTGATTCCAGTCATGTTTGTGGACTGGTTGTTGGTTTCACAATAATTTTGGGGTTTACCATGCTTTTTTGTTCTTTCTCTCTGCAGTCATACTTCGTTACAGATTATGATCCAACAATTGAAGATTCTTACACAAAACAATGTGTAATAGATGAAAGAGCAGCAAGATTAGATAGTAAGTTTCTTATTTATTTTGTCCCGCTATGGAATTTGTATTGGGTGCGAAATGTCTGTTTAAGGGCTGACTCCATTTTCATTATTTGATTTCACTTGTTTAATTGTTCCTCTCTTTAGTTGCTCTAAGCATGTAGAGCCTCTACATACATACATATTAGGTTCATTTTCCCTCTACAATGGTTTTCTGCATTCTTCACATGTAGAAATTGAATCTTTGTAACCTTATATCCTCTCATGGGTAGAATTATTGTAGAACAGTATTGCAGGAAGGTGAAAACCTCTCTACTTCTGTTCTAGAGGTGTTCCATGTCTCTGCAAGGCAGTTCTGGACATGGTGTACATGTATCTATATACTAAATAGGTGTCACTTTGCTCTCCCACAAAGCCATGTTGGAATTCATTTTTAAAAATTAAAGCATGCATGGTATGACAGGGAAATATCCTCTACCGTACCTCCAACATTCAATTGCTTGAAGTTTCCCCTTTGTTGACATTTGATACTGCAGTTAATCTAGAGATAAAGTTTAAAAGAATCATTGGAGCGCATAGCAGAAAGGCATGGGAGCAGGCAGGTGTCACTTGTTCCTTGCATGTTTAGTTTAAGAGAATATCACCTTAGCTTTTAAATAGAATTTAAACCACAGCTAATGCATGGAGGTTGTGAAGGAAAATTAACTAGCCTATTTTTTTTTAGTTCTAGATACAGCAGGCCAAGAAGAATTTGGAGCCATGCGGGAGCAGTATATGAGAACAGGAGAAGGCTTTCTGCTTGTCTTCTCAGTCACAGATAGAGGAAGGTAATGAAAGTGTGTACCAGGGCTATCAGATCTACAGTACCTAGAATAAGTAACACTGAAGTTCTCAACACAGTAAATTAATCCTGCTGCAAAGCTCCAAAGAAATGTCTAGCTAATTCAGCCCGAACAAGAGAATGGTGGATTTGGTTTTCTTGAGTGTAGCTCTACCATCCCACACAGAAGAGTTTCAGAAGTATTGTGAGATGAGAGAACTACTGGCTTGGATAGTTCCTAACAGTATTTTTCCCCTTATTTCCCAGTTTTGAAGAAATTTATAAATTTCAAAGACAGATTCTTAGAGTAAAAGATCGTGATGAGTTCCCTATGATTCTAGTTGGAAACAAAGCGGACCTGGACCATCAGAGACAGGTAAGAATTTGGCAGGAATGAAATGCCAAAAAGAATGTGGCGTTTTCTGATTGCAGTTGTAGTAGAGTATATGCTTTGCAGACAAATGGCAAAGGGTTCAATTCTTGGCATCTCCAGACAGAATTGGAAATGCTTCCATTTGAAATCAACACAGTTGATGGAGAGCTACTGCTAATAATGAGGGCAGCATGACCTGGAATAAGGAAACTCCTTGTATTGACTCCTTTTTAATATGCTTGAAAATTAGAGATGGAAGATGGCCATGTTGATTCTACCATATGCAGAGTTTACGGAAGGCTGTATCTTCTTTATTAACGCTGGAGAGGCCTGTGGTTTACTCCTTTTCCATGTGACTAATCATTATTTTTCAGGAAGTTGCCCTCTTGATTGATTAATTATGTGCCATCAAGTTGGTGTTGATTCTTAGACATCACATTCTGGCATAAAGTAGATCAGGCCGTCTTGCTCTGCAATTAAGAAATTTAATACTTAAATATTTAGATAGGAAGCCACTCTTCCTAATTTATGGAAGCATTTCTGCATTAAATCAACTTCTCTGAGCAATTGCCATATGAATGTTATTCAGGACAATATCTAAGCAATGAGACAATTATCCATGACATCATTATTAAGGCATGAGTCTCTTTCCAATTATGTTTCCAGCATTTCCGATACCAAGAATTACTCATAGCATTAGAGAGTGCTCTGAGGATTGGTTTTTATTAATAGTAGTAATAATAATAACCTTTCCAGAAAATGGATTTATTAGAATGCAATTAAAAGAGTAGTTATTTTGAAACAAACAGCACGTAAAGAGGCAGTCATTTGGCAGTATGGATGAAAAAGAGTAGAATCTTTCTGTCAGTAAAAGTAGCTGGCATTTATAGGAGATGCCTCTGTCTCCCTTTCGCCATCAACACCCAGTGTGCCCTGTAGAACTGATGTCCCAGGTGTCATGACATTATCATGCAAATGGCACACATTATGTAGTGGATGATATGCAGTACGTAATTTGCACATGAGGCACATGACATCACTTGCTGTCAGCCCCCACCGTGAACACCATGCCCATTATTATGTCATGGCGGCTACTGATGTGGAATGCTGTGATGTATGACTGTAACACTTGGGTACCAAAATTTCTTATCTTATAACAAATTGAATATTTGGCTTCATTGGTCTACAGCCTCTGTCTCTGCTTTGCTTAGTCTTTTGTTGGGCTCAAATTAAAAAGTATTTTTACTGATCAAAATATTTTAATGCACAGTTGATGGGATACTCCAGCAGTGCATAAGAATTTGTTATATTGTGGTGACAGAGCTTGAATTAGGTGCCTTAGTTACCCAGACACATCAGTATATTGCTGTTATGTACATCTTTTATCCCTGTTCTCAGGTAACACAGGAGGAAGGTCAGCAACTAGCACGGCAGTTGAAAGTAACCTATATGGAAGCTTCAGCAAAAATACGGCTCAACGTAGATCAAGCTTTTCATGAACTTGTCCGAGTTATAAGGTAAACCTTGAATTGTAAATGCATTAAAATGCATTTAACTTCATTTCTTTTTTTAAAAAAACAGACTTTCTTCCTTTCTATCTCCATTTTATTATTCACGGAGTTTATTCTTTGATTGTTTTATATACAGGGAGGGGACCAAAGTCATATGTAAAATTGTCATGCTTTTGTAAAAAATGAGCCTATGTGTAAAGTATATATGAATTCTCTTTATAAATAGAGGGCATATTGTTATAAACCATGTTTATAATTGTAGTCATCTCAACATCATTAGTTTCTGTATCTTAGGTAAATAATTTGCCAAGAGTTACACCATTAGTAATCCTCTATATTTTCTCTGTCCCTTAGCTGGTATAATCAGTCAGTTTCAGTAATGTAGCTTTAACAATGGATCAAAATGAACAATTTTTTTCAAATCAGTTTTCAGTTCACTTTTAATCAGTTTCCTAAAAGAGAGTGCTTAGTTTTTCTAATAGCATGACATTCTTTGGAAAATTACTTTTGTTTGCAAATCCAATTTGATGGATAGAATTCCTTTCAAGATTTGGAACCTCCTTTCTTTTGCCCATTGTTGCTTTTTGTTACTAATGTTATCACTAAAAATTGCCTGTTGCTAAATGCTAAATACTTTGAATATACCAGGGGCCTTTTTTTATTAGCTTTATCACATTTTGTTGGCATTATTGAATTAATATTCCTGCCAAGGTTTTTTTTTAATTAAAAGTCTTTTAGTACGACACCTCATTATAGAAAGTCCTAAAGTGAGTTACATAAACAATAATATCATTCTAATATAAAACAGAATAAAAAGAAAATCATAAACAATCCATTCAAATATAATTATTAGGGGGAGTTAATGTCTAAAAAAATAAAAATATGTGTTTATACAATACCTAAAATCCATCAGTAGTGGAATATGCAGAGTGGAGGTGATTCTAAAACATGGGTGTCACCAATGTTTTGGTCCCAAATTATTAAGATTTTGTTTGTATGCTAATGTGGGCATCTTAGCCTGGCCAACTACAGACATCCTGATGAAAGTCATTCATTAGGGTGACTAAAGATTTTCCTGTCCCTTAACCAGGCAGAATGTAACTGGAATGATCTAGAATGGGGATGGTGGGAAAAGATTGCACTTAACATTTTGGGGGCTGTAAAGTAGATAAGGTCTGATCAGATATGTGGTTGTTGCTGGGTTTGTGGAGAGAAGCTTTGGAGGGGTTCTTTTTTAATTGCAGTATGCCTATTTTAGGACTTATACTTTTTGTGGATTTAGCATTTATGGTTAGATGGGGCTCTGAGGGCCACTAATAGAAGTTTTGGAGATTGCAACAGGTTGCCCACTCCCAATTCTAGATAATTGATGTCCTCGAACTACATTTGTAGCTGCTTCATCATCACTCTCTTGATCACTATCTAGAAATAGGTGTTTGCTATTGGGCAATAGTTACTGCAGTCCTCTGGATCCTACAAGACCTTTTTCAGGAGCATCTGTTTAGTCAAGTTGCACCCTCATAATCAGGTTTTATTATGTTTGTTTATTTGTTTTATGTTCGATCTTTCCGTAAAAGGACCAGGTTGCGGGGATTATCCTCTTGCTACTTTTTCCCAAATATTACCTTGTGATGGGACTAGGGTGGCTTTATGATTGAGTGGTGATATGAACCTGGGTCTTCCAGTCTGACTCAAACATATTGGAAATCCAATGTCATGACTTTTGAATATACTCTGACCACAAAAGTTAAGCATGGAACATGTAAATTGAGCACTAAATGTTGGCAGGAAACACCATGCTGTAATAGAGGAAGCTAGAATGAAATATTCCGGATATTGCTGACAAGAAGTGCCCTACAAAAATATGAAGTGAATTTCTAAATGGCCCATCTCAATTAAACCCATTGGAGTGAAAACATCCACTTCCATCCATTTTATTTTTATGTGGGTACAGAATGCCATAATAAACCCGAACTGGATGGATTCCTAAAATTAAAATTTACTCCCATGGGTGGTGGGGGGGAGAGACTGGCATTGGTCTATGTGATCCATTCAGAGAAATCTGGAGCCAATGGACAAGCTAAGTGAGCATATCTTATATCTGGAACTGCATGGGGTTGAAGCCTTAAGTCTTATCTGCATTTTCTTCTTCCATAGGAAATTTCAAGAACAAGAATGTCCTCCTTCCCCAGAGCCAGCAAGGAAGGAGAAGGACAAGAAAGGGTGCCACTGTGTCATCTTCTAAAAATCCTTTAAAACAAGCTATCAACTGCCAGATTAATTCTCCTCACTTTTCTTTCTGTGTGTCTTGGTGTTTTGTCTCGCTTTATATGTGCATGTTGTATAAATGGTCACCAAAATAGCCTTAGTTGAAAAGAATCAGACTGATCCAGACCTGGAAGACACCTTAGTCATCTCACATCAGAGGTCAAAATACTAAGGCTTCTTTGAATAGTCCCGAATTCTTTTTCCCTTGAGTCAAGAAACTTGCACTTTGTGGAGTTTTATTCACAATGGACAGAAAGTAGTTTTAGGAGTCTATTGAGGTCAAGCTTAAAATGGCTGTATGGGTATTTTCCCCCCGCTAGTGAGATCTTTGTTGATCATACTTGAGAGAGAGTCCTCTAATCAATATGTAGAGTATTTTTTTAAAGAGTAGATTTGGAGGTTTTACCCTTTAATTAGATTAGACAACAAAATTCAGCTTGCCTTACAGGAAGCCAATACACTGAATTTCATTGGCAAAGTTTTGTGTTACAGCTCTTGTTTATGCTGCAGTTTTTTCCAGTGCTCAACTGTCTACTGTATTTATTTTATGGCTCCAGCAATAGCTACAGGATTATTAGTATTACAGCTTTATGGCCAAATACCTGGGTTCATTATGGACTGGAGCATTTCAGTTTTAGAAGATATTACATCATGGTTTGGAATAAAATTGTGTCTTCCTTTTGTATTTCCAGGTAAGAGATTCCAGAAAAATTAACCTGTAGCTTTTGTTTTTCATGTAATATAAAAAGAGGATTTTGCTCTTTTCATTGTCAGATGATTAAATGTTTTTTGCTATATACTTTTATACATTATTTTCTTATCAAACTAGTTAACAAGTATTTTTATATGTTTGTAAGCAAATATGCTTTCATGGCATAAGTTGTGTATATGTAAAGATGAGTATTTAATTCTCACAGTATACTTTCAACTGATGGAATTACGTAATGCAAGATTTGTAGAACTGTGGTGGAATCTCTTTTCTGTTCCAGTTGTACTGAGTAATGGCAGGCAGACGTCTGCCCAATATACAGTATCCATTATAGTATCATGTTCTTCAAAACAACTTCCCTATCCTTCACAAATGATTGACCATTATATAACTATTAAACTGTACAAATGTTTAACTGAATGTTCAGTTCAGTTGTGGGCAATATCCATCTTTAAAGTATGCCAACCATGGTTAAGAATTTTGGGGTTATTTTGTGGCATTACATACTTAGTGGGATTGACAATTTGTCATCTTTCTGAAATTGTAAAAGAGTGCCATCCTGTTTGGTTATTCAGTATACTCTAACATAATATCAGCAGCTAGAACCGTAGGTGATAATTCACAGGTCCACAACGGGGAGGTGAAAAAAAGACCTGAAATGACCATTTTCAGGCTGAAGTTACTTAAAAGCAGGCCAATCAGAATATTCCAAATTCACCTAATGTAAAACTGAGCAGAGTTGCTTCATAATCTACATTATATTGCGAGCAGATACGAAACAAACTACTGAAACAGAACTTGAACATAAAACATTTTAAAACTGTACATGTATCCACAGCATGGTTGCAGACAGAGGCCATGGTTCTCCCCGATTCAGCTCCTTTATATTTAGTTATAAGTAGTTATATTTAAAAAAATAAAGCCTCAACTCCCTGTGACATCAGGGACATACCCATATAATTCTGGCAACAATAAAGAAATGATGTGCCACTACTACTTCCTGAGGTTTTTTTTTTTTTAAAACTTTCCAGACCAAAATACAGCCTAATATTTTCTGGGGGTCTTTTCTAAGGGACTAACCAAATATGACCTCACTTAGCTTTTTGAGATCAGCTAAGTGGGTACATGTAAGCTGCCATCTACAAGGCAGTGTTAACTGGAGCAAGCAGGATAAATAACTTAATGTAAACACACTTGCTCTTCTTGTAGAAGGAGAGCAACATTAGTGTATGGTGGCCAAAAATCAGGAATCTCCTAGCACCTTTTCCAACTAACAAATGTTAATTGGAAAAGGTGCTGCTGGATTCCTGATCCTTGATGATTAACTTGATGATTGATATATACATAAAAGTGCACAGTTATATTGAAGTCCCATGCTTCAGTTTGTTTTTGACATTCCTGTACTGATAACAGTCAGTACAGAGTTTTCCCCATGTTGCAAAATCAATTATGTCATTACCCTGACTGTAGAACTTTCTTAAGACAACATTGTGCAAACTTTATGGAATGCAGAAAAGTCCTCTTCATGTGATGACTTAACAATCATGTCTTCTCCTGCCCCCTGCCCCATCACAAAGCACCCAGCACCTATCCACAACCAGATAAATCAGGCCCAATTGATGTGGCTTTCTTAGAGCATTGCTACGTTGCAAAAATATAAAAATTTTATGAAACTACATGCGTTGATGATTCTCTGCTGTCTTTCAGTATTCTTTGAGGAGGGGTTAGGACTCATATCATTCTTCACAGATGTTATCCGCTGAAGTTTTTAAAAAAGCAAATTGGCATTTTAACTCCCAGGAGAGAAGATCAGAGTTTGGTAAATCCTTTCTGGTTATAGAGGTGATGATTTAATTTATGAGTTCAAAACACACATTGCCCAGTTTGCAGAGGAAGAAGAATAGATTCTTATAGCTGAGAAACTGCCATTTTATGAAGACCAGCTAAATTTTATGCAATCATGACTCTAGGTTTTTTGGATTTCAGCACAAGAAAAGAAAAAAGATCTCAGAATAATAAGCTTCATTGTGAGACCTAATTTTAGGTACTAAATGTGGTACATTCCCTGAGTTTTCCTGCTCTTAAGTTATTTAGATAACATGTTAATAAAAGCTGGAGGGGGGGGGGAGATCAGTAGTTTCAGAACTACCAGTCTGAACTGCAAGTGCTGTATGTATATGATATATACACTTGCACACTACTTAAATATCGATCCATCATGCTTGCATAATTTTAACTAGACGAAGTCTCAAGTTAACTAGAGAGACCTTCATCATATTGCTTAAATAACGAGACAAGCACAGCACACATTGATTCTGTTTTGTACTGCTGATTTTTTATGTGAAAAACAGTCAGTTATCTGATAACGTCCTTTCCCATTTTGAAAAGTTTCAGCAGAATCTAACATTACTTTTAGAAATCTGCAAGCCATTAGATCAAGTGTTCAGTTACCTTTCAGGAACTGTGCATAATTGGGATGGAGAGACAATTAGTCAGACAAATTGGGGGCTTAATCGGTTTGCCTCCTTCTCCGTAGCACTTCCTGCAGTTCTGCTGTTGCCTTCCGCTGATTGGGGCAGGCCCCACTGCAGTTCAGGGTGCTCACTGAGAAGAGACAGATGTCTCATAATTCTGCTTCAGCTGGTCAGAAAGAACAGCTGGTATCCCAGTTGTGCTCTTCCCTCAGCAGCTGCAGGAACAGGCTTCATCTCCATTTGATCACTTACATCCAGAGAGGGGGAGAATAAGAGCCAGCTGTTAATGCCAGGCAACTGCTGCAGCACAAAAGTAAATGGGGGTTGGCTGTCTCTCACTTGTAGCCTGAAACTCTAAATTGCAAGCCACACCTCAGGTGGAAGTTAGGATGAAAAATATGTAAAGGGCAAATAGCTTGTTTCATTCTGCTTGCCCTCAGGGGAATTGTGGAGATAGAACGCAGTCCGCATCTCCTGTATACCTATTGTACTTTTCAACTTTGGTATTGGACCAGAAGTCCTCTCTTCCAGTGGAGACGAGTTGCTGCCTATGGTTAGTGCAGACCAGAATTGCCAGATGCTTTTGATATATAACCTTCCAAAATGTTCTGGAGCAGCAAGCAGATGGTCAAGTCAACCTTGCAAGGAGATTGTGGGAAATGATAATTGACTCACTGGTAAAAAAAAGTCAAGAAGTAGAATTTATTCAGGTATCCTAACACCTCCCTAATGATTGGGTCAGGGTGACACAAGCCATTAAGACTTAGGCTTTCTCTTACTGCCTCCAGCAATAATGATATGTGTCAGTCTTCAGTATTATGCTGGCTTCACTGTAATCTTTTCCATGTGCAGTTTTCAGTTCAACAGAATGAACATAATGCAGTTCTTTTTTAAAAAGTGACTTGGGGATTTTGGGATTTGTAGTCAGAGATTTTTGCCATCTCTGGAGGGTATCCAATAGGTGGAAGGGCATTCCAGGTGCTAAACGAGTCTGCTAACGTGATGTTTTTTAAATGTTTTAAAGTTTTAAAAACCTATAGAAACAGGGCTAAAATATTAGCTGGTAAATTGCAAAGTAGAGAGCTGATCTACTGTTTTGGTGCATGGGATATTAGATTCATCCTGGAGACACTGAACGGGTACTCTGTATTTCCAGAAAATTGATTTCTGACTCAATTTGATTCTGTGCTATCAAAATTGCTGATAAAGACCTTGCACTGGGTTAGTGGCGGATTGGATCAGGCATGCTATATGGGAATATGGCCAGTGAAAAGAACGCTTAGTCAGAAGTTATATTCACTAATGGTCCTCCATATAGAGAGCGACAAGACAGTACTGAGACTGTCACAGTGCGTGCCACTTTCAGGCAGCCAGAATGAGCATATATGTAGAAATCTATTTTCCAGATGGGCCCTGTATCATTAAAAATAAATCCAGGCACTGTTTTTGCATTTGGCAGCCAAAAAGTATGAAACTCCTTAATATGGAGGAAACAGATGCAAGAGGAGATGAAGAAAGAAAAAATATTAGCAAAATGTTAATGTTGCTTCCTAATCTATACACTTATGATTCCTACCTTTTATCTCTTTGTCTTTTTTTTCAGTTTCACCTCTTCTGTAAAGCCCTTGAAAATCTTAATCCATTTATCCAATGAGCTAAGGCAGTAGACATGAAATTGCATTGATGTGTGTTTTCCCTAGTCTTACCTCTGATGCAGTATAGATTGTAGCCTCATGGAGGCAGGAACTAATTTTTTTGCTATTGTTATTCTACAACATTCTATCTGTTGATGGTATGGTATAACAGTAATAAAGTTAAATTACTGCCTTCATGGATTTCACAGAAATGCTGGTGCTCACCCATCCCTCCACATACAAAAAAAACCTTAATATCTTCACTTTGTAACTCAACTCACATACGTGTTCAGATCATCTGTTGGAAAATCCTCTTTTTAAAAAATGTGATGTTTTATGACTGTAGGAAAAATTACTATAATCTGAGGAATTAAATCCTTGAAGGCACTGGCTTTTTAGCAGGAAGGATATACTGGTGTTTTTTTTTTTTTAACTTTTTAAAAGTCTTTACTCTCAAAATGCCTACTGATTCAAAAATACACTCATAAAACTATTTTAAGCAAATCTTTGAGAATGATATATATTTAAAAAATCCTAACCTCAGAAAATTCCCAGAATTTGGGTGATTGGAGTTAAGAACATAAGGACATAAGCAGTGCCCTGCTGAATCAGACCTCTGGCCCTTCTAGTCCAGCAGTCTGTTCTCACTGGCCAACCAATGGCACAAAGAAGCCCGCTAGTCTCCCAGCAGATGGCCTTTGGAGGCAATCACACGGCCATCAAGGCTAAAATTGGAGAGCCAGTTTGGTGTAGTGGTTCAGGTGCTGGCCTAGAAACCAGGAGACTGAGTTCTAGGCCTCCCTTAGGCGTGAAAGCCAGATGAGGGACTTTGGGCCAGTCTCTCTCTCTCAGCCCAACCCACCTCACAGGGTGGTGGTTGTGGGGAAAAGAGGGGCAGGAGGATTAGGTATGTCCTCCACCATGAGCTGATCAAAATATATAAAAGGTAGGATTAAAAAAAAAAACATTGGTTCAGGTTACCCAAGCAAGTAACCAGCACCAATCTCATGGTAGCAAATTCCAGAGTTTGTGTGTTGTGTAAAAACAACATCCTGATTCTTCCAGGATTCAATTTCATTGAGTGACCTCTGGTTTTAATTGTCCATGTTGGTTGGGAATTCTGAGACCTAGACTCCCAATGGATCTGTAGATGACCAGGATGGAGAAGGCAGGATTTGACTACTAATGTAAATGATTATTAGGATTTCCAGTGTAGTTCCATTAACAAAGCTGATATTATACTATAAGAAGATGTCAGTCCAACAGCTCAGTCTTGCAAATTTAGAAATAATGCCAATCCACATTGTTGTTTTTAAGGGTCACTTTGATTACACATACACATCAAGTGTTAACTACAAGGAAGCTGTGTTTAGTTATATTAATGGATCTTTACCACATGAAAAATGGTTGAAGAGAATCTGACATACATTACAGAATCTGACTTGTTCAGTTATGAAGTGACGCTCGTACTTAATGTGATTTTATATATGAACTCACCAGGATACAATTTTAAAAAATTGGTTTTAAAAAAATGTTTGTTTCACAACTGTCATTTTAGTGCCAAATACCTGCCTCTGTATTTTCTTAAAATGAAGCACAGCCATGACCTTCGAAAACAGCTTTCTCATTTCCTCTTTTTCTCAAAATTGAGGTATCTCTTAGTGGACATTGTGAACTGGCAACTCTAATCTATGAACCTTCAGAGCTGTTCTTAATATGACAAGGAATTGTATACAAAAAGCATTTAGTTCTATATACTAGTGGAACTTTCTGATATTGAAAATTTATGAAAGGGAAATTTATGAAATTTGTTCAAAAGGATTGTGGACCTGTGCCACTGGTCCCACCACCGAGATCATGCATTTCTTCAATGCCATCCCTGTTACCCAAACATTAGACTTGAATATCTGCATGAGAAAACCTCTCAGGACACTCTGTTTAATATTGTTTACAGGATTCCAGAAAATATAGCCCATACTTTTAGTCCATAGGTATCAGGGTCGAGAGAGAATCATGGTCTGATGTGACATCAGCCATTTGTCCATGCTTGTGTAATAATTATACTGGAAGATCAGTACTAGCTCCCAGTTGCTTTCTGGGCACAATGGAAAATGTTGGGATTAATCTGTATCTCCCCAAATGGTTTTATGAAGACCAGTTTTCCAAGGGGAGTATCTGTCCTGTGATGACTATTCAGACGGTAAGAGCAACTGGAGAGATTCTGAACTTCTGAAGATTCCTTCAATTCTCAGAGGTTGGTATATGTGGCATGAGAACCTAAGAGTGGTCTTCCTGGATCAGGCCAGGTCTCACCTTTGTCCATTTTATTTCTCACAGTGGCCAACCAAATGCCTGTGAGGTGCTTGCAGGCAGGAAGTGGAAATATGCCCCTCTCTTGTCATTCCTCTGAGACTTATATTTGGAGACACTGAATCTTCAATGCTAAATCTCTGAGACTAATAGTCTTTGATAGACTTCTCACTGTGAATGGATGCAGTCTCCCTTTAAATCAATCAAAGTTAATGGTCGTAACCATGCCTTGTAGAAATGAATTCCACATACTGATTGTGCATTGTGTGAGGAGAAACAATGTTTCTATTCCCTTTAGTGGATCCTCCAAAATCAACACCAAGTCATCAGCAAATGCCCTTAAGAAGCAAGAGAAAGCACCAGCTATTTCGGATGAGATAAAATGAAGAGGAATTTAAGATGTTTCCAGAGAAGATAAATATTTCTCAACAAATTAACCTTATACAGCGACAATTATCTATGTTAACACTAAGAGAAATGGAAATAAAATGAATTATGCAAAACAAAAAAATAGTTTGCAAATAAACCAGGGAAGTGGTTGGCATACAAATTATGAAAAAAAGAAAAAATTATATTGAAATTATAAGAGGGAGTCACTGTAATAACAGATAATGTGGCTATGCAAAAAGTATTTCATCAATATTATTCCAATTTATATAAAGGACAAGAAATTTCCCTGGGGAAAATACACAAATATTTAAGGAAACAAAATTTACCGAAAATTGCAGAGAAACAGAAACAGATTATGAATGGACCATGTTATATTGTTATATGAGGGAAATTTGCGAAGCTATAAAAAAGATTAAAACAGAAAAGGTGCCTGGACCAGATGGGTTACCAGCTTCTTATTAGAAATGCTTTGAGGATGAACTTTTACAACCTTTACAGAATAGGATGAATTCTATTTTACAGAGAAGGATGCCAAGAGAGTTGGAAGGAGGCTAATATGGCATTAATACCTAAGGAGGGACAAGATTTGACTTTAGCAAGAAACTCTAGGCCAATATCATTATTAAATAAGTTGTCTACAACGATTTTGGCTGAGAGGCTGAAAATAATTTTGCAAGAATTTATTCATGAGGATCAATGTGGATTTTTATCTAAAAGACAGTTAAAGGATGATATAAGACGTGTTGGATATTTTGGAATACTCAGAGCAACATAATGAAA
This sequence comes from Liasis olivaceus, assembly GCA_030867105.1. Lineage (NCBI taxonomy): Eukaryota > Metazoa > Chordata > Lepidosauria > Squamata > Pythonidae > Liasis > Liasis olivaceus. The sequence goes on along the minus strand of CM061349.1, from coordinate 94,060,072 downwards.
AACAAGCTGAACTGATTTTCTTAGACACAGAGAAGGCCTTTGACAGTTTGAACTGGGCCTTTCTGTTTAAAGTTTTGGAAGATACGAATTTTGGAGAGAATTTTATTAAGTGGGTAAGATTAATTTACATTTCACAGAAAGCACAAGTAATTCTCAATGGAGATCTAACAAAACCTCATGAGATACAAAAAGGGATACAACAGGGATGCCCATTGTCTCCTCTCCTGTTTATTTTAGTGCTTGAAATACTGAATAGAGATATAAGACAAGGTGAGAGAACTGTGGGAGTAAAGGTTAAAAAAACTTACAATTTAAGCTCCCTTGAATATTCAAACTGAGTAGAAGGCAGAATAGAAATCAATTAGAGAAATCTGATGTCCTTTCAGTCTAGAGTCCAAGCTGAATTTGAAAGGGCCAGCACGATTCCAGAGGGTCTGTTTCCAGGACTACATGTTGAGCAAGCGATCAACATTCACAGCACATCCACTTGGAGAAATAACATATATTTATGAGAGAACATTTCATGCATGCCAACTTATTGTTTATACTATTTCCTTCTGGTGCTTTCCATAGTGATTTTTCATAGTTTATAGTGGCCTTTAATCCTAATGTTGCTGGTTTTGTTAGCCTCTATGCCCCTATTTTTCTGTTTCATTTGGGAAACTTGTTTCTCACATTTTAGAAGTGAATAAAGCTCCCTAAAAGCAAGAATCAACTAGGAGAGCAACAAAACAGGGTGACAATGCTAACATAAAAATAGGGCAGTCGAATCCAACCAAAAGGTTTGGAGATCATAGAAAGGAAGATGGATCTTTGCCATGTTCTCAAAAGAGATTAGAGTTGAGGTATTAGAAGTTTTCCTGGCAAAGGCATATCAAAAAAGAGATGCTATTCCAAGGCTGCTTCATCTGCAAAAGCAGTGGGGCCCTAGGAGAAGGGGCTTCCAAACATTTTAATGATTACTTTAGGTAGCTGTGCTCTGTTCCCGATTGGCAGGTAGTGAAACTCTAGGAACCAGTAAGCAGTCCCACTTGGTAGCCAAGGAGCACTTTCTGAGTTTATCCCCCCTCCTTCAGAATCACCAGTTTGAGGTTCTCAGGAATTTGTAGATCATTTTATTCACAAACTTAAAGTATATACATGGTCATCTATTCATCCTTCAAAGAATTTCAGCTAAAGCAGGGGAAGATTTTCATGCAAGAGGGATGAAAATAACGGGTTTAATCTGAGCTGGAATATATGGTTGTGACATTGTGGCTCTTTCCTTATACTGAAGTAGGACAAGTAGAGGATCCACCTGTAGACAAAACCTTTATGTAGCTTAATAAAAAGGCTTATAAAGAGAGACTGGCCTGGGGAGGGGGACTGACGGGAGAATGGAGAGTGTTTTAAACCTTATTTAAAGACGATTCATGAAGATGTGCCTAATATGTGGCAGTACCTAGCCAACTTTGAGTTATCTTGAAATGCTAAGCAGGGTTGGACCTGGTTAATACTTGGAAAAAAGGCCACCAGGCAATCTCAGGATTGTATTCTGGAATGTCAATAAAATATCCTTGAAGAAGGCAGTGGCCAATCACTTCCATACTGCTGCCAAGAAAACTGCCAGGAGGTGCCCAGGAAGTCATCAGGAGTTACACTGGACTCAAAAGAGATTATCTTGTTTACATCAAGGCCTGCAATGAGTGTGACACTGAGGCCAAGATGCAGAAGAGACATTACAAGTGTATTATTTCATTTAATTTCCTTTGTTCAGTTTAGGCCCTGCCCAGATCCAGACTCATCTGAGTGGCCCTTCCCTCTGCCACAGCTTGACTTTCTGCTTAGATACAGCAATGTCCTTTGCATTGTAGATTGTGCTGGGAACTCTGACTCAACCGTTTTCTTATAACTGTTGACAGTTGAATCAACCATTTGTCCAGCAGAGGGGGCCTTAAACATACAGCAGACAGAAACATTTTCACTTAATAATTGGAGCGCGAGAACAAAGGTCACTACAAGTTACATTTCTATTTCTAGTTCTAGCCAGTGGGAATGGAAGAAAGGCAGTGCAAACTGGCAAGCAACTGTATGAAGTACGTTTTTAACACAGCTACATTAAAAGCAAAGCTTCTGTTGCTCAAATAAAACAAAGCATCAGAACAGTTTCCTTTTTTTAAAAAAATGCCATTTTTTTCATTCAGTGGGTGAGGTTGCTTGGACCCATTCTTCAAGGACTCTCTTTAGGAAGAACAATGACAACACCATTTCCACACTAGTGACATAGAATCAGAAACTCTACTAAGCAAACACATTCAGTAATTATGAAGCCATAGTTCTGTTCAAACTATTGCTCAAAACCTGTGCAGGACTAAAAGATTGGCTGTGGACAAACAACCCATCAGTTCCCACCATCTCAGCAGGCTGGTACAGGGATTTAAATTTTCTTAAGTGTAGGCTTTTGACCAAGAGACAGTGAATTCTCTTACATTGACATTTCTTTTTCATCAAGGAAGTTTGAGAGAAAAATATAAGGATCAAGGAGGATGCAGCAAGGAAAAAGGATGAAGAGATGGGGAAAAGAGTGGAGGGGTGGAAGGTGGTGGGTGACAAGGTGGGGTGGAAGTGTGCGGGAATTATCTGTGGCAACAGAGGGAAGGAGGGTGAGGTGGTCAAGCAATTCAAAGACAGATGGGAGGTTCCTGCTCTGATCTCAGATGGTAGTAGTAGAAGACAACCCCCAAGATTTGTCCTGGGTCTAGACCCTCTTCAGTTACTTCCACTAGGGCCCTGCAAAACATGAAGAGAAGCCAAGTGGCTGTGAATGTGGAGACAGCCAGGAGCAGCTTCTGAAACAGCCATGTGAGCCTTGCAAATGATGTGGGTTGCTTTAACAGTTCAAAAAGAGGTGTGTAAGCACTCCCACACGTGGCAAAGCACCTTTTTCCAGATGCTTTGTGCAGCCCCTAATTTCCACAAGAACTTTGTGGTGTGTTGGCATGCCATGAAAATCTAGCAGCAACCATTGAGGGGAGTCAGGAAGTCTACATCAAAACCTTGTGGAGGAGGCCTTCCCGTGATGTATTTGCCATAGGTGGTGTATCTGACAGAGGAAGCAGGTTAAGAGATATGGAGATGTTCAGATGAGTTAGCACCCTGCAGTTCTTCTTGTGGTTGGAATGGCTTGTTTGCCTCCTCCTCCCTGCAGCATTAGGAGCTAGGTCCCTAGAAAAGATAGATTAAGAGGCGAATATGTTAATAATGAATACAACGTACAGGTTTTTCCTTACTGAGGAAATGCTTAAGAAGTTGAAGATTTTTTCAAATAGAAAGGAACTACGTTAACTCTGTATTCACTCTGGCCCTGCTGTTTCTGAAAGTGGACATGCAGGTTATTCTGGAGAATTACTCTCAGTGACAACCCTCAACAGACATCCTCCAATTACTAAGGTAAGAATAGGCACTAAGCAGTGGGTTGGAAAGACCATCTGTACAGTGGCAGAATTGTGTATATAGACTCATATCAGTTCTTTCATTGTTTGTATAAAGAGATAAGTGTGGGGCAGTGACTACTCTTAGGTCTCAAAGGAAATAATAATAATGCTTGCCTTCATGCATCTGAAAGGTTAGCAATTCAGAGTTGTTCTGATGCTAGCAGAATCTATAACTCTGAATGCCTCTCACCCATTTTCTTTGCACCAATTAATTCATACGGGAATTTTTTTTTTTTAAAGAACTTTATTTGGACTTGGAATTTTGAGCACCAGCATCCGACCAGATGTATCTGTTTCATATATAAAAAACTTTGCTGGGGAACAGAATCAAGAAATGCTGCTGGGGAAATGTTCAGCTCTGTGCAGGACTCTGGAAAATGAAAGGAACACAGAAATTATTTTATTCTCTGACAGGCATCAGCAGAAAAAAATACAAGCGTGCGTCACATATCATGAGAAAACACAAAATGTGCTGGTTCTGTTCCCAGCTTGATGCATTATTTATAAACCTGCACATGTTGAGAGAAATTCTGGATTGGTCTGACTTTCATTCCACACAGGCTGCCAGTGGACTGTTAGGAGTTTGTTCCTTTTTAAGCAACAAAGCAACGTGATTACAGTGCTGCCAGGGTATTCATAACCAGTATGGAGAGATGTTGCTGTTGGCAATAAAATATAACTTTCAAAATGTATCTTGTGTGTTTGTGTGTGTGTGAGTGCGCACATGTGCATGCATCGGCATTTTGATCTATTTAGAGTTGCTACAGTGGTACTCTGTTTCTTTTGGGGGTAGGCTGGAGCATTCTGTGTGTGCCTGTGAGCATTCCTGAGAGCGGGAAGCTGACTAGTGAACCAGGCTTTACAATGATAAAAGATATAAATTTTAGGGATAGGCAAAGCCTAGCAACTAGCTAGTCCTAACCTACCAGGAGGAGAGCCCAAGAACATTTGTATGTACCTGAGAAGAAAGGCAGAAGGAAGTGATCTCAGATTAGCAATCCCATTGACAAAGAGCAGTCAGAGTGATGGACAAAGAGGGAGGACAGCGTAAAGCTCTAACTACCTACACTATACAGACAGGCAGTTTGGTGTAGTGGTTAAGGCTTCAGGCTAGAAACCGGGAGGCCATGTGTTCTAGTCCTGCCTTAGGCACAAAGCCAGCTGGGTGACCTTGGGCCAGTCACTCTCTCTCAGCCCTAGGAAGGAGGCCATGGAAAACCACTTCTGAAAAACCTTGCCAAGAAAACTGCAGGGACTTTTTGCAGGGACGCGGTGGCGCAGCAGCTTAATGACACTGGAAGTTGCTGGCCAGAAGTGGTTGATGCTTCAGCGGTTTGAGTCCAAGCTCCACGCGGCGGGGTGAGCTCCCGTCATTCGTCCCTAGCTCCTGCCCACCTAGCAGTTCAAAAGCATAAGCGAGTAGATAAATAGGTACTCTCACCCCAGTGGGAGGAAAAACACTGGCGGTGCCCTGCACGGGAAAACAGGAATAGGCTGGCAGTTGCTGGACGCAACGCAATGGAAGAGACTCGATTTCCTGCGACCGCCAGCTGGGCTCCGCCCTAGGAAGAAGGCCATGGCAAACCACTTCTGAAAAAACCTTGCCAGGAAATCTGCAGGGACTCGTCCAGGCAGTCTCCATAGAATCAGTCATGATTGAAAGCGGATTAAAAAAAAAAAACCTACACTATATTTCCCCCTTGTGGTCAGTAGGTCAAGTGCTGAAGGCTCAGTGCCACTGGATTCACCCCAAGAGGTTCTAAATCATGGCCATGGGCATCCAAGGGGACTTGCTGCTTTCATCAAAACCATGAAAGGGACAAGGACTGTCCCTTTCGTTCGTACATGCAACATCAGGATGCACATGCAAAAGGGTGGGGCTTGCATCATGGTGCTGTGATGCAGCTTTTGGGGATGCCTAACAGACCTTGGAAACAGAGGAGGCAGCAAGACAATTAAGGGAGGAAGCAGGGCTAAGACAGAAGAGATTCTTGAGTCTGGGGGCAGCGGGAAGCATGAGAAAGAAGCTCAGAGTAACTCTGCTTTAATTACACTAAATATAAATTGTGTTGGATAATTACTTTGGTAGGCTTTCAAGATTCTGTTACATTGCCCTACTAGCAATGAAGATCTTGTCAGCTTCCTAGGCCTTGACATTATATCATTCTCTCCTTCACACACACACACACGCAGATGCCATTGGTTATAATTTTGTTCTATACAACTTTGAACATTGTCCTTCAGATGGCTGACCAGAGTCCTGTGCTCTATTATGACCAGGTCTCCTTTTATAACAAAACTATCTTTTAAAAAATTAGATTTATTTGTATTAATTAAACTAATGCCATCCTTGAATGATTTATTCTTAAATAGCTTGCTGCAGCACATCTTATAACTGGCTGCTGTAAAAAGTATAGAGAAACTTTTGAAGGGTAAATTAAAAAATGTGGTGAACAGAAATACACATAATGGCTTATGTAATCCCCCCCTCCCCTTTGGCCTTGGTCTTTTGGTTTATTTGTGCAATATTTTGCTATACTTTGAGGAATGAACTGAGTGAATTGGTGGTCATGTAAAAAGGCTACATAGCACCATACTTACTTTTTCTGACTGTTTTAAGCTAAAGCCACTACTGGTATTGGCAACCTTTTTGATCACATAAGGGGCCAGCAAACACAGACTCATTCCCACATCATCAACACTTTGCAAAAGAGATATGCATGTTGTTCTGCTCTGATCTGAAGCTTTTGGATTCAAAGCTGTTCTTTTCTGAGTGCCGAAAAATTCATTTTCCTTACAGGACTGCTATTTCCATCTCACAAGAACAGCACTGCCTGGGATAGGATCCTCTGTACCAACCAGATAGGATCTTCTGTTACATTAGAATGGCTGACTTGTTGTTCATCAGGTTCTCATCCTGTAATTCAAAAGCAGATAGACTGGGTTCACCTATCATGCTAAAGCATGCTGTATCTAACTGTAGATCCTCAAATCATGACAGTGGATTTACCCAACACACTAGCCATAAACCACAGATTACAAGATGTAGTGGTTAGGTTCACGTAAGTTGCTAGGTCAAACCCAAAGCCAGTCATGCTTTTGGCTTTGTTCAATATGTGAATCTAGCCTACGGGATTCTGCATGCCTTCATGCACACGGGTTTTCAAGGAACACTAATATATTGTACTCTTCCACAAGCTATTGTCTGAAACCATGCCATTATCATTAACAAAATAAATGAGCTTAAGAAAATAATTAACAAAAGTGAAACTTATTCTGTTCAATTCCAAATTCTGTAATGCTTTGAATGATTCACTCCCCCCCCCCCACACACTTTTCATTACTGAAAATTGGCAATCACTTTTCTCATAAGTATTTCCAGAAAACAGTACTCAATTACTTTGGAAATCAGAATAGAAAGTAGAATTATCTCTCTGCTTGTCCTTTCCTCACTGGCCTGGGAGAAAAGTGTCACACTAGAAAGAAAACAGACCATATTAGCATCCAGGGCACATTGAACAATACCTGGGGAGATCCAAATTGTAGTTATTTTCCTCCACTTTTTGCAAGCAATCAAGTGTCTGGAAAGCTTGGCCAAATGGAAAGATAGAACTCTGGTTGTTCATTAGCAAATCTTAATTGCTCTGCTCTTTGGAGTCCTTGGGGTTCTCTGAGCTTGGCTGTTTCTTGAAAACATTTCATTACCCAGCTACGTAACATCTTCAGTGCTAGAGTAGAATGGGGTTTGCTCTCTGTTTATATACAGTGGCATGCCCTGCCAGTGTTGGTGGGGGTGGGGGTTTTGCTTTCTTTTGTTTTTTCCTCTGGTAGTTCTTTGATTAGGGTATTGTTTATTGCTGATTGTATGTCTGGTGATAATCTTGGTGTTAATCTCTGATTATCTGGGTGATGATTGCTGGTGAGGAGATGTTCTGGTCTTTTGTTTTCCTTTCTATTGTCTCTTTTGAATAGTGTGTAGATGTTGTTTATCTCTACGTGCCTGTTGATGGCTGCCTTGTCTGAATACCAAGCTTCCAGGAATTCCCTCGGATTTTTGGATTTAGCGTGGTCTAAGATGCTAACAGTTTCCCAGTTGAAAGTATGGTTAAGCCTGTCCATGTGTTGTGAGATCAAGGAGTTTTCATCGTGTCTTCTGACTGCCAGTTGCTGTTCATGGATGCGCTCTGCAAGCCTTCTGCCTGTCTGTCCTACATAGTGATTGTTACAGTCCTTAAACTGTACGTTGTAGATGACTCCAGTTTTTTCTTCTTGGGCTACTGGGTCTTTTGGTTTGCTTAAGATGTTTTGGAGGGCTTTAGTTGGTTTGTGTCCTACAGAGATGCCATGTGGTTGTAACAGTCTGTTGGTAGTTTCTGAGACGTTTCTGATTAATGGCAGTGTTATCCTTTTCATAGCTTGTGCTGGTTGTGTTGTGGTAGGTTGAGTGCCCAGGTACTTTTTGATAAAGATGCGTGGATATCCATTTTGTTGGAAGATGTTGTATAGGTGGTCTTTTTCCTTTTTCTGCTGTTCTGGGTTGCTGCAGTGCTTTTGTGCTTGTTTGAATAATGTTCTTACACAGCTCCTCTTGTGGGAGGTCGGGTTGTTGCTTTGGTAGTGGAGTACTTGATTGGTGTGGGTGGTCTTCCGATAGACTTGGGTTTCTAATTTGCTGTTGTTTCCTCTACTGATGAGGCTATCCAGGAAGGGTAGCGTGTTGTTGTTTTCTTCCTCTCTGGTGAATTTTATCCCTTTGAAGATGTTGTTGATGTTCATGTGTCTTCTCTAGTTGTTCCTTTTTTATTATAACAAAGGTGTTGTAAGGTTTGTAGACCTGAATCTTAGGGAATCCAATGTCAAGAATTCAGGTGGAGGCTCATGAACAGTGCTTTATTTGGCCAAGTGAACCAGCTGAGTGGGCAGCAATCCCAAGACACAGGCGGCAGAAAGTGCTGGGAGGTGCCACACCCACAAGATTTCAGATGCAGTTTTTATAGCTTTGCAAGGACAATAGATTGCAACGAATAAGGCAGTTTAAGGCAGTTTGAACCAGTTTCCCCCTTACCCTCAAGACCTTTTCCCTGTGTCCTCCCCTCAAGGTCTTCTGTGTACATGTCCTTCTCGCTTCAAGATAATGGCATCTTCCTAGCGCAAGCACAGAATACAGAGGCGAGATAGCAAGAGCCAGGCTAAGAAAATCCCCCCCCCTCCTTTTCCTCCCTTTCAGTGTCATCTACATACCAGGAAGAAAAAACAGGAGTCATCTACAACATATAGTGTAAGGACTGTAACGACCACTATGTAGGACAGACAGGCAGAAGACTTCCAGAGTACATCCATGAACAGCAACTGGCAGTCAGAAGACATGATGAAAACTCCTTGATCTCACAACACATGGACAGGCTTAACCATATTTTCAACTGGGAAACTGTCAGCATCTTAGACCAAGCTAAATCCAAAAATGTGAGGGAATTCCTGGAAGCTTGGTATTTAGACAAGGCAGCCATCAACAGGCACATAGAGATAAACAACATCTACACACTATTCAAAAGAGACAATAGAAAGGAAAACAAAAGACCAGAACATCTCCTCACCAGCAATCATCACCCAGATAAGCAGAGATTAACACCAAGATTATCACCAGACATATAATCAGCAACAAACAATACCCCAATCAAAGAACTACCAGAGGAAAAAATAAAACAAAACAAACCCCTCACCCCCACCAACACTGGCAGGGCATGCCACAGTATATAAACAGAGAGCAAACCCCACCCCATTCTAGCACTGAAGATGTTACCTAGCTGGGTAACGAAACCTTTGCAAGAAAAGAACCAAGCTCAGAGAACCACAAGGACTCCACAATTCAACCCTGAGCTACACATATTTGCTTCTATTGCTCTGTTCTTGTTGCAACAGAGACTGGTGTCATTAACAGAGAGGACACTTAATCAAACATGTATACATTACTTATTTATTTATCTTAGCCCCAGGCTTATTGAATGTTCATCAGTTATGTGCATCTCACCTGCATTTTTCTTCTCACTGAAACACCTGAAGATTGGTGCTTGTACAGTATTATCATGCTGAGTGTTATACCAATGTGAGGATGGGCACATGGCTATGCAATGCAGCAATGGATAGAATATCAGAAAAGAAGAGCTGCCACATTTTTCTAGAGCCAGATACACTTCATGGGGACCAAGGCGCAGCAGGCTGAGTTCCTGAACCTCTTTCCGGTGCCTGAAATCATGTGTGAAGTAATAATAGCATCCCATCATTAAACCTCCCATCATTCCTTCAGGACTGGAAGATATTGTGGCTTGTGCTTTCATGAGTTTATTGTTTCAGAGAAATCAGGTCTAAAAAATGGAGGAGAAAACTTTGCTGAGAACTGAGGCTGATATGTGGAAACGTCTTCCTCTGGCCAGAACGTAGGGAAAGGCTCCTTATTTTATAAAAATGCAACTGATTCAGGCTTGGGGGACTCTAGCTATGGCCAAGTCTTTGAAAGAGAAGGTTAGAGAAACATTAACAGCAAAAAAAAAAAAAAGCGATTTTATAGGTACAAAACAAAAAACCCAAACCTATGTACAGATCATGAATCAACAGGAAAGAAAGAGTACAGAATAGCTTCAATAAATCATTTTTGCTGATTTCAACTGTCGTTCTTCCTGATTAGTATGACCATGTTATTAGTTTTCACGCTATCTGTGCTCCTGCTCTGGCTCCTTGGAAATGTGTCTAATTTATATTTCATATTGGATTTGTCTCATTCTTCACTTTGGCTTGATTCCAGAACTGAAAACAGAACCCTCTTGGTGAAATTTTGCTGGAGATCAGCCGCTTCAAGAGGGGGTAATTATACACAGCACCATAGAACAGCTTGTGCCAGTTTTCACCAATCTGCTGCCCTCCAGAAATTTTGGGACTTCACTTGGGACTGAATCCACAGCCAATTATAGCCCCCAAACATCTGGATCCCATCAGTTTTGGGAAGGCTGGTTCATACCGTAAAAGGACTTGATTAGTCTTTAATATACAATGTCTACATCCTGTCTGCTAGAGCAAACAGCATAAGTAGAATGAGGTGCTTCAAGAAAATTTATCTCACCCAGTGTAGCTATATTTAGCCCTTATACCTCTGGGATTGTTCTGACACATAGTTCTCTTTATACCTTCCAGCTTTTTCAGATGTTGCTGATAGAACAAGGGAACAAACACAGAATCACAAATGAAAAGGTAGGTATAAATATTAGGTAGAAGAAGCATTATTACCTCATTCCTGAGTAGCAAGGGTGTTAAAGTGGCTTACAGATCAACGAGTGCCTTGACAACTGCTACATTGGTAACAATGATTTGACGATGATGATGAGGAGGAGGGGAAGGAGGAAGATTCAAATCCTTTTGGAAGAGGTAATCTGCTGTTTGCAGGAAAGATCAAGGGGGGACATACCCACAGCCCTCAGATTCATTTCATGCAGTTATTTTCAAAAGTGTCTGATAGTGATGCATTTCAAATTCTGGTGAAAGTAGCCTTCTTCACAGCAGTGTCTAAAAGGCGGTCAAAAAGTCAAGATGGCAATTGTGACTGTGCAGCAAAGCCCTGCCCTTTTGCATGTGTGTGTAGCATTGACACACATATACAAGGGTGAAGCTTCAAATGCATGATTGCGCTTGACTTTTTGACCCTTCCTGCAGCTGCCCCTGATACCTCAGCAGTTGGCTGGAAAAATGAGAGGCAGAAGGAGAAGGGGGTGTTAGCAAACAAAAGAAAAAGAGGCAGGGAGGCAAGGGGAGAAAAAGGAATGATTTCACCTCATTTTGTCTCTACCCCATCTGTGGAGTCCTTGGGGTTCTTTGAGCTTGGCTGTTTTCTTGCAAACATTTCATTACCCGGCTAGGTAACATCTTCAGTGCTAGAGTGGGATGGGGTTTGCTCTCTGTTTATATACTGTGGCATTTTTGGTGGGGGTGGGGGTTTTGCTTTCTTTTGTTTTTTCCTCTGGTAGTTCTTTGATTAGGGTATTGTTTATTGCTGATTGTATGTCTGGTGATAATCTTGGTGTTAATCTCTGATTATCTGGGTGATGATTGCTGGTGAGGAGATGTTCTGGTCTTTTGTTTTCCTTTCTATTGTCTCTTTTGAATAGTGTGTAGATGTTGTTTATCTCTACGTGCCTGTTGATGGCTGCCTTGTCTGAATAGCAAGCTTCCAGGAATTCCCTCACATTTTTGGATTTAGCGTGGTCTAAGATGCTGACAGTTTCCCAGTTGAAAGTATGGTTAAGCCTGCCCATGTGTTGTGAGATCAAGGAGTTTTCATCGTGTCTTCTGACTGCCAGTTGCTGTTCATGGATGCGCTCTGCAAGCCTTCTGCCTGTCTGTCCTACATAGTGATTGTTACAGTCCTTAAACTGTATGTGGTAGATGGCTCCTGTTTTTTCTTCTTGGGCTACTGGGTCTTTTGGTTTGCTTAAGATGTTTTGGAGGGCTTTAGTTGGTTTGTGTCCTACAGAGATGCCATGTGGTTGTAACAGTCTGTTGGTAGTTTCTGATTAACGGCAGTGTTATCCTTTTCATAGGTTGTGCTGGTTGCGTTGTAGTAGGTTGAGTGGCCAGGTACTTTTTGATAAAGTTGCGTGGATATCCATTTTGTTGGAAGATGTTGTATAGGTGGTCTTTTTCCTTTTTCTGCTGTTCTGGGTTGCTGCAGTGCTTTTGTGCTTGTTTGAATAATGTTCTTACACAGCTCCTCTTGTGGGTGGTTGGATTGTTACTTTGGTAATGGAGTACTTGATTGGTGTGGGTGGTCTTCCGATAGACTTGGGTTTCTAATTTGCTGTTGTTTCCTCTACTGATGAGGATATCCAGGAAGGGTAGCGTGTTGTTGTTTTCTTCCTCTCTGGTTAATTTTATTCCTTTGACGATGTTGTTGATGGTTTCATGTGTCTTCTCTAGTTGTTTCTTTTTTATTACAACTTAGCCTATCTGCCTGGCATCAGCTTTGGACTTCTCCACCAACAAGATGAGGTCTTTGTCATAATACCATTAAGGGAGTGTAATCCTCCACAGCAAAAGAAAAAAAAATCACTCCTAGACCAGGGTCATGCAGAAGAATTAGTCTATTTTTTCCTTATGAGTCTTCATTCAGTCATTTCAAAGAAGAGCTTTTTGGAGAAGTTCTCCTGGATAGAATGTGGTCTTCTGGTACTTACTTACTTCAAAGCGGACAATGGGTCTGTGCACATCCCTTGTCTTTGACTGTACAGTCATCTCTTCAGCAATTTCATACATTTTAATTAAATTTTAAGGGAGTCGATCATGAGGAAATTTCTTCAACTGGGTTTTCTCAAGTTGGGCACTGTGGTGAAACCTTGATTTAATGGAATATTTAGGAAAGGGACTAGTCCAGGCAGTTGTCAAGAGTCACTTTTTTTGTGTGACTCAATGGCACCAAAAAAAAAAAAAAAAAAAGGAAAGGGTGTCCATTATTTCCAAATGTTGATTAAACTATAAATTAAATAAATGTTGTGTTTTATGTCATTTGTATAATAAAGTTGTTATGCAATTGATATAAATTGATGCAAATTATGTAACTTGCACCATTTTTACAAGAATACCATTAGGAAGATGATATAAATTGCCATGATTGAGGTAAAATTGATGTAAAATGAATATAAAATAAACATGATATTAATATAAACCAAGTCAGCTGAAAAATACTCCCAAGAGTAATGCAAAAGAAAAAATTAATTGTCCTGAGAAAAATAGAACCCCCTTTCCCTGGAGAAGAAAAGTTTAGATAAATTATCACTTTCTATTATCAGTTTCATGATAGTATTACCCCATATCTCAGATTTTTCACTATGTTGCCTAACTGCTATTCCATTGTTGATGATGGGACTAGCACAACCTTTTCAATAAGGTAGACTCATAAAATGATTGCCATACCAGCAATACACCGAAGTGAAAGTGACATTAAGTGCAGGGCAGTTTATTGACTACGTACTGCTGAATTCAGAGTGACAGCGCAATTGGCCCCTCCATTCTGTCACATTCCTTACCAACAGTGCAAGAAGAAATAGCTTTTAGAAAAACTCAGCATTCCTTCTCAGCTTCTAGATGTGACACTTCATCTCTAGATATTGCTTCTTATCTAGGAAAGGGCAACCTATTTCTCTTCAAGTATAGTTGGACTACAGCTCCCAGCATCACTGATCATGCCTGTCTGGGGCTGATGGAAAGGCCACAGTTTCTCCCACTCCCATTCAAGATCACGAACAGTAACGATTACTGAGATGGGAAACAGAAGCTTTTCCTTTCAGTTCAAAGGAAGGTTAAGCTAATGAGTGAATGTTACAAGTGTAAACACTGAAAATAGGGCTCCGTTTTCTGATGCATAATGTCATTTCTCAGTCTGACCAATTAATGTGATATGAATAGCGAACCAACAAAAAAGAAAAAGGAAAACTGGATGTCTATGGGGTTGGATCTGTTTAGGAACATGCGTGTGTGCATGGACTTCCCACCAACATTTCCTCTTTTTTTTATAATAATTTTGTTAACATTTACAAATACAAAGACAAAAGAGTAACACAAACTAAGAAAAATAGAAAAAGTGAAGAAAAGAAAAAGTGCAAAGAAAGAGAGAAAAGAAAAAAGAAGAAAAGAAGAAATATAAAATTAACTCCCCCTCCCTCTAGACAAGCATAAACAACTCATGTAACTTAACTTCTCTAGTATTTCAATAATAAAATGATATCTTCTTTCCTATAACTCAATAAACAAATTATAAAAACTCATTATTCAGTTCTATTCAGCAAAAGTCCATCAAGAGCTACCAGAAATAGTAATAATAATAATAATAATAATAATAATAATAATAATAATAATAATAATAGTAATAATATTTATATTTAAACCTTAATGGAATAAGTCCATTTTGTGCTCCAACTTATCACTTTCTCTAAGAGATAAAGCAAAAGAAATCTCTCTCCAATTGCAAACAAATATTTAAAGCATCATAATTCAGTTCTGGTCATAAAGAAATTCTAATAATAACTACTAGAAACCACAATATGTATATATTAACCCTGATTGAATAAGTTCACTTTGTAGTCCTTCCATTTACTTTTAAAAAGTCTTTAATCCCAACCAAATAGTCTCCCACAAGCTGATTTCTTCTTTTTCTTTTCTCTTTGTCTCCTCTCAGGAACAGCTTCAGTAGTTTAAAAGGTCCCTTTTGTAAGTCCAAAATGAAAAGGCTATGCAACTCAGTCTTCTGATTTATTATTTGTACGTCCCCTTTAGTTATTAAAACATCAACCAGTTTCATTTGTAAATCTACTGTGGCATCTTTTTCCTTGTCACTCTTACAGTCTGCAACTTTTAAATCCATTTTCAAATCCACATCATCTTCTTCCATATCACTCTTCTGGTCTGGCATTTTTTAAAAGTCCGTTTTCACATTCAAATCAGCCTCAGCCTCAGCCTCAGCCTCAGTCTCTATTTTATCCTGTAAAATCTATTCCTCTTCTGTAATCTCTGTTATATCCATTTCTATAGTGGCAGACAATCTTAAAAATAATTTCTCAGTACACTGTTTCCAAACAGCTTTAATTTCTTCTATTTTCAAATAATATTGCCCCATTGTATTAATAGGTCTCTCCTTCTTTAATTGTAATTTTTAGTTCTCTCTGGTTCCCTCTAGTCAAACTTCAAAATCCCCTCTTCTCATATGTTTATTCTCCAGTCAGCAAAACCTTCCCACAGGAGGATTTCTTACAGTTAATTTTAAAATCTTCATATATACTTTTGTAAAATTTTAATCAACCCACAGGAAATATTCTTTCAAGTCCATCTGGCCCCTTAACTTTCCAAAATCAACATTCTAGATGCTCTTTTGCTGTTTCCCCAAAATTAATTTTTTTCTATTTAATCTTTAAGCTTAATAAAACTTCTTTCATCCAGGATAGAATGAAGCTCTCCTGGTGTGATGAAGCTTGCCCTTTAGAAGGTTCTTAACACCCAAAAGGTTGATAATAAGTAATTTCCTAGTTTTCTTCCTTCTTAAGAGAGGAAGTGGGCGAACCCAGTGTCTTTTTGAAGGTGCCGAACCCGCAGCTTAGGCAAGATGGTTCCCACCTACATTTCCCATCTTGATGTCCTGAACTCACTACTACAGTCTGCATCTCTTGATTGCTTAAGCTATATTTGTGCCTAAGCAAATAAAATAAAATAAGTCTGAATTACAACTCCTCCACATTGGCTAAATATATAAAAATTAACTAGATGGCTATGAATAGTTTTGAAAATTTTCTGTCTGCCCCTGAGAGAAGCAATTTCTTTCAGAACCGTAAGGAACATGAAAATCTATTCAGAATCTACCCTGCTGGATTCAGCCTGCACAAGCAGTTTGACAAATATATGTTAATTTATTTCATATGATAACTGAACATTACTTTTTTATTCTTGCACAATATTTATTTCTTGGCAGCTGAAGTACAATTGCATGTATCTTGGCAATTTATTTATTTGTGAAATTTATATGGCTGCTCATCTTAAGCAAATAACTCTGGATGGCTCACAATGCAGAAGGATAAAAATAGCATAAATCCAAATCCAAACATAATCAATACAAAACCCAGAAACTTGATGCATCTCAGATGTTATCCCTAATCATAGTTTCACCTACTGTATATCAAGCTCCACTAACAGCACAGCCCTAACACCTGTGGGAAAAGCCAGATTTTTTTAGCCTTCCAGAAGGCCAACAGGGTGAGGCCATCTGGATCTCCCCAGGACAGGTGTTGCAAGAGAGAAGGCATATCTCCTGGGTCCTGCAAGATGGCAGTGTTTCACTGAAGGACCTGGAGCAATTTCATTAAAACTAAAGCTTATGGTCTTAATCTACACCTACTTGAATCTTATTCAAAAACCCTATGTGAAAGCTTCAGTTGATCAAACCTGTGATGGGTGATGATGACCATGTTGGACTGCAATTAGGAATATAAACAAAATAAATGGTAAAGAGCATGAATTAGTAATTGAAATGAAAGAAACAAAAATATGCTAATAAATTCAAATAAACAAATAAATAAAGTGTGTTATGTGCATCCTGTAGGTATGTAAGTACAGTGTGGGCATTTTTAAATTAGTGAGATGCAGGCAACAGCATACTGATACTAATCCAGATACTTTCTGGATTAGAAACCTAGATTGCATAGTATAACGATCTAGGAGAAGACTGTAGTAAAATTGGTTTGGGTTGCAATTCTGATATACTGGCCAAAGATGAGTTTTAGAAAAAATAGTGCAACATTCTGAATGAATAGGATCCAGGGTGGAAACCTGATGAGAAGGTACAAAAAAGTGACTGAGTTATTCAGAGACTTAAGAAGAATGAGAATTGAGGCTGCTAGATATCTGTTTAAAAAAAGTTCTGCTTGGTTCAGATATATAGTTGAAGAATAAATCTATTCATCTGTACATATAGCAAAGGAATGAATAAAAATCTAAAAGCATGACTGATTTGACTTTATTATGAAAGCCTAAGAGAATTAGTGAAGGAGGCAAGGGATGATGAGAGGTTCTGAAGGTAGGACAGACAATTTGTTGGCAATGTCAAATATTGACCTTGGGGAAAAATGTGCATGGAAAGAAGTAAAAGAAATAAGAGTGACTCACTGCAGGAACAGATAGCCTGATTCCTGTATGAAAACATATTGGAAGACAGACAGAACCCTCAGCAGAAGGAATGCAACATACAGTAGATATAAAAAAAAGAGAACTTGACCACCACTGGGAACAGAGTAAAAATAAAGAAGTATATGGAGCTAGGATACTGAGATGTGTGTAAAGGGATGTTTAATGGAATGATTCATGGAAGAAGCTGAGGATGAAAAACAATACAGATAAGAGAACAATTGATGCAGAAATGAGGATGTCCATAGTGTGAAAAAGATACTTGCGAAGTATGTAGTCAAAGACAGCAAGAAACAGTTCATATTAGAAGAGGCAGAGAAAATGAAGAACAATTTTAGTGGAAATAAAAATAATTTTGGATGTGGTTAGGAGGGCTAAACAAGGAGAGAACCAACTTTAAAATAAAAGTGATAAAATGACTTGGAATAAAACTGAAATGAAGGAATACTGGAAGGAATGTTTAAAAGAATTATATGGGACTGATGGTGATGTGCTGAAGATTGCAACTGAGTGAATGTATAATATTAGTATCCAAAAATGATGAAAGTCATGAATGCTAGGAAATATTGAAAAATAGTAAGGCTGTAGGTGTAGATGGTGGAACTGCAGAAATGTTGACATATGGATGTGGTTTGTTTATGAAGTGTCTCTGTTACTTGTTTAACATGTGTGAAGATATCTGTGGAGTCCATGGTGCTCTCTGAGCTTGGTTATTTGCTTGCAGATGTTTCATTGCCCAACTAGGTAATATCATCAGTGCAAGTGAGTGTGGGACTTGCTCCCTATTTATATACAGTAAACTTGTCCTGCCAGTTAGTTAGTTAGTTAGTTAATTTAATTAATTTGTATGCCGTCCATCTCCCCCAGTGGGAGACTCTGGGTGGCTCACAATGAAAGTAAAAGCCATAAACAGTTAAAAAATAAATACTCCCATTAATTAATTAAAATTAATTAATTAATTAAAAAGTCAAACTACAAAAACAAGCCCTATACATAAAAAACTAAAAACATTCAAGGTGACGGGGGAGTAAAATCAATTACCCCATAAGCCACTTCCACTAGTATGGGCCCCCATGTGGCCCCTAGGCCATCTGGCATAGCCAAGATTTCACCCTCTTCCTGAAGGCCATGAGAGTGGGGGTACACCGTACCACAAGTTATAGGTTGTTCCACAGAAAGAGGGCCACGGCAGAAAAGGCCCTCTTCCTAGATCCCACCAGTCGAAATTCCTTGACTGGTGGAGTCTGCAACATGCCCCTTCTGCCGGATTGAGTGGGGCAGGCTGATATAACGTGGGCGAGACAGCTCTTCAGATAACCTTGTCCTGTGCCATGAAGAGCTTTAAAGGTGATAACCAACACCTTGAATTGGACCCGGCAGCTAGCGTAATAGTGGTGTTATATGGGCCCCCCGGGGGCATTCAGAACTGTCCGCGCCACTGCATTCTGTGCCAGCTGTAGCTTCCAGATACTCTTCAAGGGTAGCCCCATGTAGAATACATTGCAGTAATCCAACTGGGAGGTGACCAGGGCACGAGTGACCATGCCGAGGGCCTCCTGCTTGAGGGGCTCCTGATCGAGGAAGGGGTGTAACTGAGTTTTGGTGGGGGTGTGGGAGCAACCTGATTTCCTGTAGAATAAACCATGGCTGCAAAGAGAAAAGACAAGAAGAACTAAAACACAAGAACTGAAAAGGGGTGGCGAGTGTGGAGCTTCTGTTACATGTTATCTACAGTATGTGGAACACTAAAAAGTTGGATTTAAATGTGTCTAGATACATATTCCAAGCATGAAGATCTCAAGCAGAATAACAGGATAATAGAGATAAATGACTTATAGTCCTCTTCTTCTTCCAAAAGAGAAAGAAAAATAATTTTGAAGACTATATAAAAACTTTTAACCTCAAGATACAAGTAATTCTAATACCAAGATATAAGCAAAAATTTTATTATGATCTGCCTGTAGAGTGCAGTCTTTTGATTGTTTGATACATCTATATTCAGTGCTCATATGATATATCTGCATTCAGTACCTCTGCACATTAATGGAAAAGGTTGCAGCCTCCGGTCTCTATAATTCTTCCTTCATGCTGAAGGAATGTTATAGCATTCTTTTCTTTTTCCTTAAATTTTTAGTCCGTAAATCACTGTCTACTTTGCCTTGCTTTGGGATGCAAATTTATCTGATTCTGCTTGTGCTTGTTTTCTCTGGCTCCAGATCCTCTGCATTGGATTTAATTCAGAAATGGTGTGGTGAGCCACTGTTTCTTCATCTCAGCTGTCCTAGATGTAAGCTAAAACCATCACAGCGGCTGGTCAAGCATAAATTGAGTCTCTGCAATTTCCTCCCCTCTTTCATCTTAAGACTGTGACTCTATGCAGATTCCATGGCCAACAGTAGCCAGTTTTTCCTCCTAGGTGCTCTCCCCCCTTTATCATTGTTTGCTGTCTTGCCCAGTGAAAAGCTGGAGAACTCAGAAGCTTGAACACAGTTTTCTGTTGGCCAAATAAAGATTCTCACCTACTGTGCTATTTGGATGCTAGAAGGTAACAATCAACCTCTAACTTTCAGTTCATCTCAGTCATTGGATTACCTCAACCTTGTGGAATGTATTGTCCCCACAGTAGAAAAATAAAAATGTGTGATTGCATTGTGAAGCAGGAGCCCTCAAGGCATTTGTTTTGAACTGATCAATAAATAAATAGATATGAAACATACTGCACATGTTCAATATTCTCTCTGGGTTCTTGTTTGACTCATTTCTGGATCCTCCTTTGTAGAAGATAGTCCCTTATCCAAAGGACTGCTCTGTTCAAATCTAGCTGAAAAAATTCTAAATCTTCAGAAGGGACCGCAGCAAGGTCCCATCAATGTTTGGATCCTGGACAGCAGACCAAGCAGGCACACAAGTCATCATCTTCCCACTACACTGAGATGAATTACATGGTTATGTGTTATATATTTAAATGATGCTAATTATTTTAAAATGTGCAACTACCCACATGCATTAGGCTATGCACATCTCTGTCCTCTTTTTTCCTTAGTGCTACATGACTTTCTGGTTCTCACTGTAGCAGTGGAAGGAACGGCTTGGCCTCTGGACTTCATTTTACTAAGTCCAGAGTGCCTCGGATATATCACTTTGCAGTCTCACTTTAAAAAAAACCAAAACAAAACAGAGCTCTGAATATAGGCAAAAGAGGATGAGCCTTCATTTTCTTAACAGAGTGATCTTCATCAAGCAAAGCCATTGAACCAGTTAAACTGGGGTCGTGGCTTATTTCAGCTACAAGCAGAGAACTCCTGATCACAAATCCATCTGCAGGTAATGTTTGAAAGATTGAGGGTTTATGTGATTGGCCAAAGAAAAGTGATGTAAATGAGATGAAGCTGTATCTGTGGTAACAAGGATAAATAACAAAGGCAGGTTCTAGCAGGAGATGCATCCCTCAAATCACTTGCTGCACATCTACACAATGACTTTAAAGCATCTTCGCGTAAAGCTGCAGTCTGCCACCAGCCCGAGCTCTGCCAGGGAAAAAGCTGCAGTCGTGTTCCTGGTACTGGCACAGCATGTGTGAATTCCAGCTCAGAGAGAATCCCCTGCTCTTGAAAAGACAGTGGTACATTCCTCCGATTATGAACCTCCACTAAATTGGTTGCTGTGCATTTAATTCTAGTCCCATCTTTCAGAGCTTTCAGGTCCTGTGCAGCATCTTTCCAATTAGCTCAGGTTTTCCGAGACAGGTGCCTCTCTGTTTCCAAACAAAAACAACCACAGCACTCAACTGCTCATTCAGCTTTTGTCTCGGTAGACAACCAGGAAGACTGCAAGGGAATACGAGCAAGTGCTAAGCTGCAGAGGATGGATGGTGTCGGTGGCAACAGGACTATGTCTTACAGTCGATGGAGTTACGACAGGTACTGTGCATCACTATCCTTATGTTCCCTCCCACCTCCTTCTTCAACTGGGGAAAGGTGCAAACTCAGGTTGACATTGATCGTTGCTCATTCCTTAGCAAAGATTCAAGTCTTGCAGCTGTCCTATAGCAGCAGTCCTGGGTTTAGAAATGAAAGGCTGATACTTTCCCTTCCTTACCTGAGTGTACCTTTGGACATTAACAGGAACTGGCAACCCAAGATTCCCTGTTTGTTCAGCTGGTAGTTCCAAGAGAAAAATCACCATCTTCAGCTAGGTCCATCAGAGATTGGAAAGTTCCTAGAAATGTGCTTATTTTTCTTCTTCCAGAGAGGTGGCTTCCCCAGAACTAAGTGTAAAGAAACACTGCATGCTTAATTGCGACTAGTGTTATAAAATTTAACTACAAATTCATCTGAAGGTAAATTTAAAGGGACTGGTTGGTGAGATTTTCTTCATGACAATTTTGCAAAATCTTCTTGAAGCATTCAGATGACTCCCCCCCCCCCCCATCAAAAAAGCTAACCATGATGCTTCTTGGAGGCTGCTAAT
The DNA here is from genome assembly GCA_030867105.1 of Liasis olivaceus. Taxonomy (NCBI): domain Eukaryota; kingdom Metazoa; phylum Chordata; class Lepidosauria; order Squamata; family Pythonidae; genus Liasis; species Liasis olivaceus. Next base: position 94,038,422 of record CM061349.1, on the reverse strand, counting down.
CATCTTGCAACAAACTGCCATTTCTTTTCCATTGCTTTCTTTCCTGCTGCATTATTCCAGTGACATTTTCTGTTACAGATAGTAACATGCGTGTGAGTTAAACCATACAAATAATTAAATTGCAAGATCCTGACAAGCTTTATCAAGTGTCAGGCTTCTTTAAAAAATGTAATTGCATATGTATATTGGGTTGATATGCCTACATATGTTATCCTTAAATAACAAATAATTAATGGACTATAAAAGGTAATATCCGAACATGGGAGAACTAATTGCTGTATGCCTGGATTGAAGAATGTGGGCTTGGTAAAGTAATATGGATGCTAGGCACACAAAAACAGGCAACTAATATTTTGTGCAATTAAAAAAAAGGGAGATGAAAATGTATAGTAGCGGATGCTTCTTGTAGTCTTGTTCCATTACGTCCTCTCCGAATTGATTCCTTTTGATAGACAGCAAGTTTATAACAGCAGCAATATGTAAAAATTGCTTACTGTGGCAATAGTTTTTATTTAACAATACTGTTAAACTTCACCATATTCACTTACTGTTACAAGTCATACTGGCTGAAATATGGACAACATGTCTTTCTCCTTTCCATCACCCACCTTTGTTGTGAAGGTCAGGACTTTGCTTGATTTCAACTGTTGGTTTACAGATTTCAGATCCTAGGGTTAACTTCAACAATTCCCAGACAGATTGAGAACGATCCTAAATTACTCTAAACTAATGCTAGGAGATTGAGGAGTTGTAGAGAGGTTTTTGTTGCTTATTAAAATTATTTTCCCACACTTATTCTGACTGACCACTACTAATGACAAGTGGTCTCCCAAAGGTCTGAGATAGATGGCTAAAGCAATGGGAACTCGAAGAACATGTTGCATTTTGAATAATAAGGACTTAGGGACATGTGTTAACTGAAGAGTGGTTGCATTAGCATTGAAGTACTCCAAGGAATAAGCAGATTCCGAGCTTGTTAAAGCATCAACAGATGAGGAAGATATTAATGCTACTAAGGATACTTGTATGCAAGATCTCATGTTTATTTTCTCCTCTGTATAGAAGGACCTCAAGTGTACATGATATAGTTATATTATTTATTATACATACTATGTACTAGATAGATAACCTGTTCAATACAGGTATTCAATTGTTTAGATGCTTTTTCTAAATAGACGGGCTTAGTATTATGTACACTGAGAATGGTCCACTGCAATGATCTCATTTGGCCCTTGGATATTTCTGTCAAAAACATTTTCCAGATGATCAGAAATAGGCATTTTGCTTGCTGACACTGTATAGATTTTGCAGACAATACATAAATGCCTGTATTTGTATTGTCTAATTTGTATGTTTCATAACTATGAAGTGTTGACTGCAGAGAAACAAATGTAGCATGTAGGCCGCATGTGGTCCACAAGCTCCCCTTTGGTGCCCCCAGAGTAATTTCACAGTTTCAATCTCCCCACCCCCTCAAAACATTGGGGCTACTTTGGGTCCTGCTTCTGTCCACTTTTGGAGTGTGGCCTTTGAGATGCCAAAGCCACTGGAATCCTCAGATGACAGAAGTTGTATGTACCTGATTTATTGTCTAAAATGTAGACTGGCATCCATTGGCCATCTCTGCCTTAGATATTAAATAGGACCATATGTTTCTCTCTTCCTCCCTCCCCTCTGCTTCTGAGATTCACTTCCAAAATTAGCACATTCACCTAGAAAAACAATAGTGGTAGTGGTGGTGAGAAATACTCAACTAGTCAAATCTTTGCACGATTTGACTAGTTGAGTATTTAGTCCAGTGCCATTTTTGCTGTTTTAGTTACTGCATCTTACTTACTACTATCATTCTCTTTTCTATTAACTCTTTGATTCAGTCTTCAGTGCATACAGCAACCATCTGCATTATATAACCACAAACTAAGCAGAAGGCATCATGAACTATATTGGGGAAAAAAACCACTGTAAGGAATTTACCACAATTACCGTGTACTATGTAGATCTCCACTCTTTTCCTCACCCCAACCTATCGTATCAGTCATGCTAAATAACACTGATTTGGGCTGGAGAGACTATGCAGCCCTAGAAAGCAGTCCTGCAATAATGTGGGTAAGGTATATACAACTAGTGCTAGAATAACTGATGGGAATGCGAGGGTTGTGATTTTTTTTTTTTTTTTTTTGCATTCTCAAAAGCAAATACAAAATGAGGAAAGGTACCTTACAGGCTCAGACCCATGTGTTAGAACAACAGTCCCTTCTGACACCTTGGAATACCACCTTTGGTTGGCTACTGATACTGACTGTTACTGAAGTCCAGAAGAAAAATAAACATGCAGGCAATCCTTTTTTGGTCATAGAAGCAGAACTCAGAGGAGCCATGTAGCTAGAGATTGCTCTTCTCAAGAAGGATGACCTTGAGAACCAAATGCTAGGCTCCACTGAGGCTAGCTCACTTCTCATACTGTCTGTAGGCCTGCAGCAGGTGGAGATTTCTTATCTGTCCACTCCTGTTATGTGCCTTTGGATCTGTGTTTCTCAACCTTGGCAACTTGAAGATGTTTGGACTTCAGTTCCCAAAATTCCCCAGCCAGCTTTGGGACTTCAACTCCCAAAATTCCCCAGCCAGGAATTTTGGAAGTTGAAGTCTACACATCTTCAAGCTGCCAGGATTGAGAAACACTGCTTTAGATCTAGGCATTCTTGTTTGGAGGCCTATGTATTAGGGCTGTGCACACATTGAAAAGAATTTGAGAGAAATGCTTTGGCCCTCATAGGAGTGCACTGTGCTTCTCTGTTATTCATTAAACTGGCTCAACTTTTTTCAGACTTCTGCATTAGAGGCTGCTGCTGTTTAAGACTTGGATTAATTTTAACAAATGGATTCTTAAAGCAGGAACATCTTCTTTTCAGGTTCAGGTGGAAGCCTGAAAAATGTCTGATTACTTTAATGAACAAATGTGAGCAACAGTACAATTAAGAATGGTAGTTATGTATGATGGCTAAAGCAGTAACATTAAACTGAAGCAATAAATGCTTTTTTAAAAACTCCCCCTCCCCCTTTGTTATTTTTAAATGCACCTTTCTGTACCAGTCAGTTCCAATTTCTATCAGACTTGTTGTCAACTGAAAGGAAAAATTGAACAGATGTTCCAGCATCTATAGTTATAATTTTCTACGGAATCTTGTTTTTTTCTGTAATAATTGGGGTTTTCAATTGTAGATTCCTATCTTATGTTCAGTTAGATCATATCCTTACTTTATTACAACATAATGTATTACCAGGCACCACTGCAATGTATTCTAATGTCTGGGAAATTTTACTATAATTGGAGACTGCATATTTTTATTTTTTAACGTTCTATAGTCCACAATTCTCCAAGTACTTATCCAAGTGCTTTGTTACTAATGTGTATATGTCTACTTTGCAGAGGTGTGTGTATAGCATTGGAAATAGCTTTGAAAAGTACATTTTCAAAATCTTTGAAGTGCTATTAAAAGCAAGAGCTTCTTGGTTTTTATTGGCTATTTTTTGACTCAATTAAGACTTGGCCTTTAGAGTCCAAGGAGATGTTTTCATTGCTAGGAGCGCTTGAGACAAGGGGAAGAGGGAATTATTGTCAGCTTATGACTATCATATCTGTTGCCATGGGTGCACAGAAAATGGAAGAGGAGAGATTCTTTATCAGCTTGATTCAAATATGAATTGATCAACTATGGAACAAGGCCTGTCTCGCTGCTGGACTATTGATTCAAAAGCATTTCACAGTTGCCACTTAAGGCTCATCTGAATCTCTTTCCCTTTACTTCTGTGCACATATCAATGATGTTCATACTACTAATCAGAAACATTCAGCTATGTGATAGTGGCAAATCCATTACCCTTTTCTCCAAAACAGACATTAAGGACCAGTATTTTTTTAAAGTCTGGGGTAAGAAAGAAGGAAACAATTTGAGAAGCTGCTACAGTATTGCTCTGTGCTCCTTTGTCTAAAAAGAAAACTAACAGGAGTATTAGCAGGGATCAGGGAGAGAGAATGGGTAGAAGTACCAAAAGAATGATGGACATGACATTAATTACAAGAGGAGGCTAAAGCAATGGATAGAGAAGCACTAAATAGAATCTGGCACAGGGAGCATTTGACTGATGATCAAAGTCAAAGTATTTTATTACGGCCATTGACCAGACTTGAGTAACATAACAGACTATGATTAATAGAATAAAATAGGGTTTAAAGGAAAATGAGGTAAATAGAAAAATGTAATCAAATTGAACTGTTCCTGGCAAGGTTCTGATGGATCTTGACAACTTCTAAACAAAATGTGATGATATTATAAGAGAGTACCTCACTCTGATCAGCTAAAAGCTAACAAAGATAAAAGGAGTCAGTGTAACCTGAATACTGAGATAATGAAGATGTAATAAGATTGTAATAAACTTGACCATAAAAAAGTACATGGGCTGTTGTTTTAATAGCTCCTGATTGTCAATGACAAAAAGGTTTGTTATATGAGATTTTCTGGAATTTCCCTCCCCAAACTGCAGTTTGCAAAGTATTACAGCAGGCAAGTACCAGAGCTCTTCGAAATTTTGGTATAGTAATTTGATTGAGCTATCTGGCAGGCTTGTGTCTGGTGACTTGATTACCTAAATAGACATCAGTGGGAAGTAGGTCACTCTCAAATTGTTGTTCCATTTCAAACTCTCCTTGTCTGATGTTCTTCCTGGCTGAGTCATACCCCATGGTGATCAGGGTATGAAGGGAGAAGCCATGGTAATGCAGCTTCTCCTCCAGCCTCCTTTCTCTAATTATCCAGATGGTTTGCTACTTGATCTCAAGATCCATACAAAACTCCATGGCAAAATTGCATCCACTTTGTTACAGGGAGGGGATGAGGATTCTTGAATAATATTTGATGAAGAAGATATAGTTTAGTGCACATTCTCTTCATCCTGAAGCAGGGTGGAGAACTTGTATTTATCTCAGAACTATTTCTCCTTCATTAGGAAGTATGCTTCCCTTTGTTTTTGGAATGAACCAACATCTGAAAAAGCAGGGGCAATTCTTGTACTTGATTCATCAGTTGCAGCTGGTGCAATTGTTGTGTATAGGTTGGTCAGTGAAGCAACTGGTTGAGCACACATTATTCCAGTCCTGAAACACCCGTACTGGCTGCCTATTATCAATAAAGCTTCCATCCGTTGGTTCTTGTTCCTTGGGCACTGTGAAAAGTAAATTCACACTCTCATCCTTGTGATATTAAAAGTATTGAAAGACTGCTGTCATGTCTCCCCTTAACCTTCTCTTTTTAGAGGTTCCTTTAACCATTCTTCATAGGATTGAGCTTCCAAGCCCTTCACCATATTTGTCACTCTTCTCTGCACTCTTCAATTCCTCAGCATCTTTCTTTTATTGTGGAGACCAGAACTGGACACAGTATTGCAGCTGCAGTCTGACCAGTGCAGCTTAGAGTCGAACTATCACTGCCTGTTGATCTAGTCCAATATTGCATTGGTTCTTTGGCAGTTCCAGCACACTGCTGGCTCATAATTGATCTATGGTCTACCAGGACACCCAAATCCTTCTCACAAGTACTATTGCAAAGCCAGATACCACCTATCTTGTAGCAGTGCATCAGGTTTTTTCCTACCTAAGTGCACAACCTTACATTTCTTGCCATTGAACTGCATATTGTTGGATACAGCCCAGTGTTCAAGTCTAACAAACTTGAATCTCTCTTCTGAGGTGTTGGCTATCTACCCCATTTGCCAATTTGATGAGCATCCCTTCTATCCATTTATCTAAGGCGTTTATAAAAAACATTGAAGAGCACTGAGCCCTGGACAAAACTCTAAGGCACCCCAATGCATATCTCCCTCCATGTAGACGTAGCTCTGTTAAGGACCACATTGTGGTTATGGTTGTTCAGCTACCTGTAAATCCATCTGATAGTGGGGCCATTAGTGTAGGATGGATAAAATCTCCATTTTATCAAGAAGGTTGTTATGGTCAACTTTATCAAACACCTTACTGAAGTCTAAGTAGATTACATCCATGGCTTTCCTTTGGTCTACTAATCTAGTCACTTTGTCAAAAAAAAAAAAAAAGAAGCAAGAAGATTTATCTGGAATGGCCTGTTTTTAACAAACCAATGCTGGCTTCTAGTAATCACCTTGTTCCTTTCCAAATGCTTGCAAATCCACTGTTTGATAATATTTTCTAAGATTTTCCAAGGTACTGATGTCATGATGATTGATGGGTAGTTTCCTGGACTCACTTTTCTTCTTTTAAAAGATTGGAACAACAATAGTTCTTCTTCAATCTTTTGGCGCTTCCCCTGTACTCCGGGACTTCTCAGAGAGTACAGTTACTGGTTCTGAGTTCATATCCACCAGTTCTTTTAGTGCCCTGGGATGTAATTCATCTGGGCTTGGAGGCTTAAATTCATTCAAAGCATCTAGTTATTCTCTCACCAATTCATTATCTAGTTTGACTTGCATTTCTTTTCTGACCTGTATGTTCAGCTTTTAACAGGTTGAACCACTTTTTCCTTTTGTGGAAAGGCAGATTCAAAATAGGAATCAAGCAGTTCAGCTTTCTCCCTGTTGTCCCTCATTATCTCACAATCTTCCCCTTCTACCTCCTTTCCATGTTTTATATGGAATGCTTTAATTATGGTAATTCTATATTCTTTGTATTTTGTTCTTTATTTAGTGGTATCCTAATCATACCATTCTGTGATTTCTTGAGCAGAGGAAACAGTATTAAAATGAACAAATTAAATAAATAAATTAGGGTATCTGAGAAAAGCAATTATTTCTTTTCTTGCCACTATGTTTACCATCACAGCATCATACGGCGAGGCCATTATCTGAGACTCTTGCTGACTTGAAGTGCTAGTTTGGTTCCAGGGGCCCAGGAGAGCATGGTGAAAATCCTTCCTTTGCCAACTGTGCTGTAGAACTGGTTCCATAAGAAATGGAGGACCGAGATCAGCACAACAGGCTCTTAAGGATGGCCTTCTACCCTGATTGGAGCCCTTAGTTGGAGCTACAGGTCAGAAAGTCACCCGAGGTTCATTAGATTTTATTTATTTATTTATATTTTTATTTATACATCACATTTATATAGCTGCCCATCTCACAAAGCGAGGAAACAGAGTCCATTTGCTTGTCAGTGAGATAATTTGGCAAATATGATCAAGTGGAATGTGATGATGTGGTTGCTGGGGACACCATCTGATTACTGGGTAAGGTCTCTTTGTGACACTTCTGTATTTCTCCAAGAGATCTTTACTGTTTTCCCTCTATTCCTGTTTTCTGCAAAAGAACCACTTGACCAACAGGGTAGTGCATCACAGAAAGGAACAGTGATTACCTACCACATTCCAGCAGCTGTTAGGTCTAAACCAAACTGTAGATCGAGAATGCAGAGGGCATTTTCCTACAAATTAGGTCATTTTGTTCATTTTTTCCCAATACGTATAAAGCAGTGGATTGTGCTGCCCCCAGAATTTAATGTGAGCCATTCCCAAAGTATATTAACAGGAAGCTGGCCAAATAAATACAAACTGTTTCATGAATACATATAGCCATTTCCTGAATTCATGTTCCCTTCTGGCAAGAGTATAAATGCTGTTATTATTTAGGCACAAAAGGTACCTGCTTGATTTTCATTGCTGTTAATTTCCTTTTCCAGTAGTACCCATTCTTACGGGAACAAACTGAGTAGATGCTGCCAAGAAGCATTGTTATAATAAGAACCTTCAGAGAGATGGGCTGCTCTCTTTCAGCCAGTGCAAATGTTTTCTAACCTTTGCTTAGAATGTGGAACTGTAATCTGAATGAAGCTTGCAGTTCAAACAAGACAATAGACCAGTGTTTCTCAACCTTGACAACTTTAAGATGTGTGGACTTCAATGCCCAGAATTCCCCAGCCAGCCTTGCTGACTGGGGAATTCTGAGCATTGATGTCTACACATCTTAAAGTTGCCAAGGTTGAGAAACATTGCAATAGAGAATGAAAACTTTGGAGTAGAGCTGAATAATTTTACCTTTGACCCTGCTTGCCCTGGGGGGGACCAGAGCACCCCACACAACAAAGTAGTTCTGGACCTCTGAAATGCTCCATTATCCTTTCTGCATGTACGTCTCTGTTTGCCGTTCTTGATCAACCTTACTTCAGAGAGCTGTGGCTGCTGTAGGAATTGAATTAGCATTTATCTTTCTGTGGTTGCCATTACCTATCTGTCTATCCCACTAACATTATACTAAATTTTAGCTGTCCTTTTAAGCATACTACTCTTAAAACTGAATACACTGCTTCTTTGGAAAGATCTCGTCAGTCTAACCTGGAAAGGCAGGATGGAAATGTTTTAATACAATAATATTTGATAATAATAATATGTGTCCCTCCCCAGCTGCAGGGTGAATGTGTCCTCAACAGCCAGCAGCTTAGTAGATGTTTGTGGGCCTTTTCCCACATCTGAGTTACAGTGCTCTTTAGGCAAAAAATGATTTAGTGTGAAATTTGCTATCCCCATTATCAGCCCCTCTTCTGCTTTTATTGCCTCTGTTCACTTCCAGTTACCTGGCAGTGTAGGTGCAGTGCAAGTGGGGAAAGGTCTTAAGTTCCCCCAACACACACACACACACACACACACACACACACACACATACACTGCACCAGGCAAGCTTTCAACTGGATGCTTATTCATTTTGTGACCTACAAGTTGTACAGGAGTATAGTAGTGTAATTTTTTTTTTCTTTTCTGTCATTAAGTGGAAAAAATGTGGTTGGCTGCTGTGAACATGACAGTCTTTCTCTCAACCCCATCACTTAGGTGAAAATGTTGCCCAGATTCTTGCAAATTATTCTCTATAATTCAATGGATTAACTACCAGTATGTCTCCACAAATGTGTGTGTGTGTGTGCCTTTGGGTCAGTCTTGACTCCTGGTGACTGCCTGGACTAGTCCCTGCAGTTTTTTTGGTAAGATTTTGGAAGTGGTTTGCCATTGCCTGCTTCCTAGGGCTTAGAGAGAATGACTGGCTCATAGTCACCCAGCTGGTTTTGTGCCTCAGGTGGGACTAGAACTCACAGTCTCCCGGTTTCTAGCCCTGTGCTTTTAACCCCTACAGCAAACTGGCTATCCTCCACAAATGAAATTATATAAAATTATATAACTCATGGATGAAATCAAGGTACACTAAGTTCCACAAAAGTTTATCCTGTGATACATTTGTTATCCTTTAAGATGCCACAAGACTTCCATTATTTTTTTCTGCAAATAGATGAATATTTTGGAAACTATTGTAAATGCTCCTATTTAGGCTGTCAGAATTGAGAGTGGATGAACACATGTTTGATCGTATTATGCTTCTGAAACTGGTCCCCTTCAAGCACAAGTCAATATTGTTAACAGGTATGGAGTCAGACCCTTACTTGATCTGTTAGTACCATGAAATGTCAGGTGCCTTGAAGCCCTCACTAGCTGTCATCAGCAGCATCATGTCACAAAATATAGAATAGGCGGGGTCCTATTTTAAAACCAAAGGTACCATAGATGAGCAGGGCAAAACTCTCTGCACCTGAACTGGCTCTGATCCTGACAGTGAACTGAAAAGATAAACCCCCAAAGCTTGTAGGGAGAAGCTGCTGGGTGACAAATAGCAAACAAATAAAATGCCCCATCTTTCTCATCCATGTTTGATTTTTAAAGTTAGATCTTATCCACCTTACTATGACTGGAGAATGTTGTGGTCAAACCTGAATGTAGAACTGTTTCCATCTGATTTCAACTCTAATTTTGTCTCCAAATATGTCAGATTCTCCTTGTGCATGGGGATTTGATTTTTTAGATTTTTAGACATTTTTGCCTGAAATGAAAGCTAAGGTTGCATCTCCTCTGTACTCCATATTCATAAATACAGAACAGAATGGAAGTTGAATACTTTGAATGGAACTATACTGTTTGAAGCAGTTGCTCAAACTGTGGGTTATGATGATAATTTGTGCTATTATATATAGTTTGGCTTAGAAATTCAATTTTACCAGCTTGCTAATGCAGATTTCATTGAAATAATCTTTGCTGGCAAATGAACTGCATATGTACGTATTTGAAAATGGATAGGAATTTATTCAATGATAATACTGTAATCCAACTCTATTATTGAATTGGTGGTATTTATAGAAATATTTCATAGTATCCTGGCATATTAAGACAATAAAATATTGCAGGGATTCAGATATACCATATTTTGTTTTGGTATCTCTGAAAACATAATGTGCTGCTGTGTTGATGGTTATTAATTTACTTCTTCCTGCCCTTCCAGCTTCAAAGCAAGACTTTGAAATATGATTTCTTGAAAATGGGTACGGCCCTAATCTAGAGACACCTAAGCATTTCTCACTAAAGTGAAATCAACAAGATTTGGATTCAGAGAAGGATTCTGTCCCACCAGTTCCAGTTTCCATGCAGTTGCTGTATTGATTTATTCCAATCCTTGATATTAGTGCTGGGTGGAGTGATTTGGTGGGTAAAGGATGGAGAGTGAATGAGCAAAGCAGCCAGGAAACTATTATAAGGAATTACAGAAGAAGAGACTATAGAGGCTATATTCACCCAATTTTGCGGGGTCTCCCTGAGGAAGAAGTTACCCCTTGTAAGTCATTACAATATGCAAAACTAAAAATAATAGGAAATCAGTGTACAAACTCATTATATTGATTGATTATGTACCATCAAATCATTTTCAACTCCTAGCAACCACATAGTTAGATTTTCTCCATGACAAGCTATCCCTAACCAGTTCTTTCAAGTCTCCCACGGTGCACTCACCACATTGCTACTGGTCAGCCTCTTCTATTATATACAACATTTGGTCTGTGAGATGTAGGTTTATATATGAATGTCCCAGATTTTGATGGAGTCTAATTATTGCACAAAGAATTCCAAAACTAAAAGAAACAAAATCCCCATGAGTACTTTTAACTGTTTTCCCAAATGTACAAGTATAAAAATGGACATTTCTAGCACAATACTTTCTCTATAAAAGGACCTATTTGAACAGAAGGAGACATTCTAGAAGAAAATGACTATTTGAATCAACAAAGACTAAAGAATTTTAAGTTGGTTTATAATCTTGAAAAAAAAAAGCAAAATTCACATATCAATTTAATGATGATGGTGATGATGATGATGATGATTATATAGGGAAAAATAAAGGAGGAAAAAAGCAGATTAAGGCAGCAAACCTTAAAATTACTTTCTTAATGACCAGATAAAAATGAATTGGAATTGGAAATAAATTATTTCAGCATTTCCTCCCATATGAATTAGTTTCTTTTTACCTTTTGTGTATATTCTAAGAAATGTCAGAATATGACTTTGTTGGTGCATAGTCTGTAATACATTATTTTTTTTTAATTATTTTAATATATTGTTCAGTGATTCAGGTGTTCAGTGATAAAATATTACAATGGAAACATACTAGGTGATAAATCTAATTATATCAGCTAATTATGATGTAATTCCTATAAAGCTCCTGTTATTTCCTTGAAACATAATATTTAACTTGAGAAGCTAATGAGCATATGTTTTGCCTCTCTCTCTCTCTGGTTTCAAATATGAAGCCCTGATTTAAACACTATAAAAGTAACATGATTGTTTTTCCAATATAGATTTCTGGAAAAAAAAAATGCTGTTGAGCTTTGCTTTAATCCTCTTTAGATAATACTGTAACATTTTCAACGTTTTTTGTAACTAGACATAGCTGAGGCTGAATTTTCCCGTTATCTTTTAGAAGCTTTCTGTAGTATCATCACCCCTGTTTATGCTGCATAGAATTAAAAAAAAAAAAATCAGTTGAAACTGGACTGAAATTGAATCACTCAGATCTGGAAAAGAATACTTCTGCATCTGCTCTGATGCCCACTGTCTGGGATAGTGGTGCATTTCCACCAAATGCTATTTGGCTATAACTCAACTCCAGTGGCAACACATTCCTCCATTTTTAAGCCATGCACAGGGAGAAGGGGGAAATTACAACCTGGGACATATATCTGATCCAAAAACAGCTCCTTAGCAGATAGACTGTGGTAAATTAAGCACCTCCTTCACTGGGGCAGTGCATCTTTTCCTTGAAAAACTGGAAGTCCAACAAATTAGTAGTCAAGTTGCAGAGCAGCTCTTCTTAGGTCTACCCTGAAGCCAAGGATATCCAAGGGAAAGAGGATCTTTTTGCCCCCTCCCCACAACTTTTGTGCAACAAAAGTCATTTTTTATGGTCTTTGCATGACTTTGATATCAAGTCCCATAATAAGTTGACTCTGTCACTTACAGCACATAAAGAATGGCAAAAAATGTTGCCCTCCTATACCTTCTCTAGCTCTACTATATCCAATAGAGGTGAATATGTGTAGCTCAGGGTTGAACTGTGGAGTCCTTGGGGTTCTCTGAGCTTGGTTCTTTTCTTGCAAACGTTTCATTACCTGGCTAGGTAACATCTTCAGTGCTAAAATGGGATGGGGTTTGCTCTCTATTTATATGCTGTGGCCTGCCTTGCCAGTGCTGGTGGGGGTGGGGGTATTGTTTTGCTCCTCTGGTAGTTCTTTGATTAGCATCTGTTTACTGCTTGATTGTGTGCCTGCTGATGACCTTTGCTTATCTGGGTGATGATTGCTGGTAATTGATTGCTGGTGAGGCAATCTTCTGATCTTTTGTCTCTTTTGAATAGTATGTAGATGCTCTTTATCTCTGTGTGTCTGTTAATTGCTGCCTTGTCTGAATACCAGGCTTCTCTTGCATATTTGGATTTAGCTTGGTCTAAAATGCTGACAGTTTCCCAGTTAAAACTATGGTTGAGTCTGTCCATGTGTTGTGAGATTAAGGAATTTCAGAGGTGCCTCACCACCTATTTTCAGTTTGATGGACAAATATACCAACAAATCAGAGGCACACCCATGGGATCACCACTGTTAGGACTCATAGCAGAGATTGTAATGCAACGCCTAGAAGCTATAGTACTTCCCCACATACAACCTAAAGTATGGATCCGGTATGTAGACGATACATTTGTTATAATAAAAAAGAAACAACTAGAGAAGACATATGAAACCATTAACAACATCTTCAAAGGGATAAAATTCACCAGAGAGGAAGAAAACAACAACACGCTACCCTTCCTGGATATCCTCATCAGCAGAGGAAACAACAGCAAATTAGAAACCCAAGTTTATCGGAAGGCAACCCACACCAATCAAGTACTCCACTACCAAAGCAACAACCTGACCTCTCACAAGAGGAGCTGTGTAAGAACATTATTCAAGTGAGCACAAATGCATTGCAGCAACCCAGAACAGCAGAAAAAGGAAAAAGACCACCTACACAACATCTTCCAACAAAATGGATACCCACGTAATTTTATCAAAAAGTGCCTGACCACTCAGCCTACTACAACACAACCCACACAAGCCATGAAAAGGATCACACTGCCATACATCAGAAACGTCTCAGAGACCACCAACAGACTATTATAACCATATGGCATCTCTGTAGCACACAAACCAACAAAATCACTCCAAAATACCCTAGGTAAACCAAAAGAGCCAGTAGCCCAAGAAGAAAAAACAGGAGTCATCTACAACATGCAGTGTAAGGACTGTAACAAACACTACATAGGACAGACAAGCAGAAGACTAGCAGAACGCATCCACGAGCACCAGCTAGTAGTCAGAAGACACAATGAAAACTCCTTAATCTCACAACACATGGACAGACTCAACCATAGTTTTAACTGGGAAACTGTCAGCATTTTAGACCAAGCTAAATCCAAATATGCAAGAGAATTCTTGGAAGCTTGACATTCAGACAAGGCAGCAATTAATAGACACATAGAGATAAACAGCATCTACATACTATTTAAAAGAGACAAAAGACCAGAAGATCGCCTCACCAGCAATCATCACCCAGGTAAGCAAAGGTCACCACCAGGCACACAATCAAGCAGTCAACATATGCTAATCAAGGAACTACCAGAGGAGCAAAACAAAACCCCCACCCCCACCAGCACTGGCAAGGCAGGCCACAGCATATAAATAGAGAGCAAACCCCATCCCATTTTAGCACTGAAGATGTTACCTAGCTGGGTAATGAAACATCTACTATATCCTTTTAAAGGTGCAATGACCAGAACTGCACACAATATTACAGATGCAGTTGCACCATGGATTTGTATGAGGGCATTATGATAGTGGCACCTAGATTTTTAATACTGTTTCTTATTATCCCTAATGTGCTATTAGCCTTTTTCACAGCAGATGCACAGTGTGTCAGCCCCTTTCTTGAATTGTTTACTATGACTCCAAGATCTCGTTCCTCGTCAGTCACAGGTAGCTCTGATCCCATTTGTTTCTATTAGTAGTTAGGGTTTTTGGCACCAATGTGTATCACTTTACACCTGCTCACTTTGAATGACATCTGCCATAACATGCAGAGATCCCTTTGCAGCTCTTCAGCATCCTTTATTGTTTTTATCACTCTAAACAATTTACAGTAGTGTCATCAGCATCAGGTGAGTTGGTGGTAAATGCTGCTGGGAGCTGAAATTCCCTACTTTTGCAGTAGAAACTTGGAGGAAGGCTGGAAAAGTTTCCCTCCTTGATTTATTTTTCACTTGTCCTTCTGGAATGGAGTGGTTAAGGTGTGGGGCTTGCACAAGGGGGCCTGGGTTTTAGTTCACAGAAGCTGCCTGGGTGACTTTGGGACAGTCATTCTCAGCCCAACCTATCTCACAGGGTGGTTGTTGTGGGAGGAAAGTAGGAAGGTACACAGTTTATGCCATCTTAAACACTTGTATGAAAAGCAGAATATAAATATATCTGCCCTTGTCATTTTTCTGCATTCCCATGCAGTCTCTAAACACCAGCTCTGGATTGCCCAGTTTGGAGACTTAGCCTTTGACAAGGCCTTGCAAACCCCCATTCAGAGAAAGGAGCAGAACGTTTGGTCCTCATGCAGTGGGGAGCAAGAGAGGTAATCTTGTAATCTTGTTGTAGTGGTTTGTCATTTTGCTGTGTATACAGGTAGTCCTCCTTTAGCAACTGCCTCATTTAGTGACAGTTTGCAGTTTCAATAGTGATGAAAAAGTAACTTTGTGACCAATCCTCACATTTACAACCTTTGCAGATCTGTAAAGCAAAGGAAGGCTGAAGTAAGATCATAAACACAGTCACGGTTTCACTTAGTGATTGCTTCACTTAACAACCAAATTGCAGTCCCAGTTGTGGTTGCTAAACAAGGACTACTTGTATATGCATATAACATGTGTTTCAGACTTGAAAAATGGTACTCAGGGTCTCAAAGAGTTAAATGAGTAAATTATATACAACACACACATAAACATACAGGGCAGAAGTCTTGTGAAATGGGAATTAGTACAACTGTCAGTGCTTAAGTGGTGATTTTCTTTCTTTCTTTCTTTCTTTCTTTCTTTCTTTCTTTCTTTCCTTCCTTCCTTCCTTC
Source organism: Liasis olivaceus (assembly GCA_030867105.1). NCBI lineage: Eukaryota > Metazoa > Chordata > Lepidosauria > Squamata > Pythonidae > Liasis > Liasis olivaceus. The sequence goes on along the minus strand of CM061349.1, from coordinate 94,022,901 downwards.
CTTCCTTCCTTCCTTCCTTCCTTCCTTCCTTCCTTCCTTCCTTCCTTCCTTCCTTCCTTCCTTCCTTCCTTCCTTCCTTCCTAGAAAAAGAATTTGACCTACCACAAACAACTGCTGGTAAGGCAACTAAAGTGATTGGAACAAGGTTTTCAGCATTGCCAGTACAGACACTTTTCTCAAAGGGGAAGAATTAATACCATACGATGATTTGAGCCCTTTCCCTGAAGATTGTCTTTAATGAGAAGTTTGTCTCAACAGTCCCCTGAGTGCAATTACAGGGGTGCCATTTCTTGCGTCTGTCTTAGTTATTTATTGCACTGAGGCCCAAAAAGGATGGATGTTTAAATCTGTATGTTGCTGATGATGATGATTACCTTTATCTGCCCAGCCTTGGAGATGCTTTGGAACCATATCTAAAAATACTTTCAAATCTGGATTGTCATGTGGATGGAGAGAATGAGGAAGAAGGATGCTTGTTTAGAATTTAGTGAGAGGGCTGAGTATTTTTATGCAAACTACCAATAAACACATCTAGGCAGACATCATTGCTCCCAACAGGCTGATTAAATGGCTCCTATTACTTGAGGGATTGTTTTTTTAAAAAATAATGTCTGTTGTTTGTTTTCTTCTCTTTACTTGAGTGTTCATAAACATTACATGAAAGCTTATTAAAAGTAGGAGAATGTTGCATGCTTGAATGTCACTGGCAAAGTAAATTAATTTACTAGTTTGCATTTCCTAACCTAATTATATTAGACTATTGGGTTGGGGGAAGTGATTTTTAGTGTTACTGCTATTTTCTAAAAGCAGGAGTAACTCCACTGAATCTAACCTAACTTAACCTAACCTAACCCAGCCTAACCTATTAAGCTTAGTCTAAGGCAGTTGGAGCAGCCATTTTGTTGATTCAAATATATGTACCATTCATAGCTAAATTAATATTTGTTAGTAAAAAAGAAATGAGGGGTCTCATTTAAGCCCCCCAAAGAGAAAAGAGTGAATTGGAAATTATTTAATTTATTGATATTTATGAGTAACCTTATAACATAACTTATCAAGTTAACAAATGGTTAAACAATTTAAAATATTTTTAAAATGTTCAAAATACATTTGAAAAGGAAAATACAAATCATAGCAACCAAAAGGCAGTAAAGGAATAAAATTAGTGTAATAAAATCCATAACCACACAAAAAAGGAGTAATAAAAACTACATAGCCTGGAGTGTTTATAAATTAGATTTTTATCCTGCCCTGCCTCATTCTTGGAATTTCACAGTTCATGTGATGACAGCAATCATCCCAAGTTTTTTACGACTTTTATCTTCAGAGAGCTAAAACAACACCATCTGGCTTAAACCATCAACTTCTTACATGAAAAGCAAAGATTGGAACGGAATACTTGACACGGTGTTAAAATTAGTATTTCTTTTTTCCCACTTTAACTTCACAGCACTCTATTATATGGGGGGGGGGGGTTAAAGGGCTTGTTTTAGAGATGTATGAATCTCAAGGGGAATGGTGTTCCAGATACACCTGTCTTCTGGAACATCATTCCCCCAGAGATTTGTATGGCCCCCGCACTGGCCCTATTTAAACAAGTGCTTAAAACCCCAGGGTATGGGTTAGAGACGGTGATGAACCTTGTGGGGTGTTTTGGATTTTTAATGATTGTTTTTTTCTGGATGTTCTCTCTCTCTCTTGATGATATAATTCTATTGTTTCGTCTTTATTGTTGCATTTTGTAAGCCACCCAGACTGGTAACAGATTGAGGCGGCATATAAATCTATTTTCTTTCCAGTTCAGTTGACTTCTAATATCGGCAATGAATTCTAGAGAGGTAAAGCACTGGACTTTAATGAGATTTAATCTGGAAACTGTTATTAATGCTCTGCTAACATATTTGCACCTTTTTTATCTACTGAGTTTTGTAATGGTTTTGATTATGTTATCATTTTAAACAAGGATGGGAGCTATCTTGAGGATGAACCTTCTGTTGTAGGACAAAATAAAATATTTTCTAAATAACTGATTACACGCATGCACATTTAGTGGGTGGGAATTCTGGGAGCTGTACCTCAGTCTATCTGAAAGGTACCATATGGGGAGAGGATCAAAATAGTAGACTATAAATACTCCATGAATGCTCTTTTTCTCGTTTGTTGTAAGAAAGGAAGTGTCCCTGTCCTAAAGATTTATGGAAGTGAATCTAAGCAAAATGACTGTTGTTCTGACAACAGCAACTAGGCTGTCTTAAATCCTTCTGAAGCCTTAAACTCAGGCTATTAATTGATGAAATCTCACAGAAGTGGCATTTAGAAGGAGTAGTTGAGGGACCTCCTTTTCCAAAATGATGTTATTGTCCAGAAGATGTCCTTCTGGCTGGAAAGTGGCTTCCGCAAAGCTGGGATATAAGCAAATAGTATAGACATGATGATCTGTTATTTATGAATCACAAATGTGTTGCTAGGGCAACAGGTTTGGGTTCATACTAGAACACTGATCTCATGTCAGAGCCCCCAAAGGTTTGAAAAGGCTCCCAGTTTGCTCTTCTTAAAATGTAATCTTTGTTCAAACAACTACAGCTGTACAATGCAAGAATAAAAAAAGATAACAGTCAGGAAGCAATGGGAATATGGAAGAACACTGGTTTGTAATTTGCAACAGGATTTGCAAGCACTGCATACGTTTTGTAGTACACTCAGAAATCCCTCTGGCGTCCTGTGGGAGGAACTGCAAGCTTGTTTCAATTCAGTTGCATCATTTTCATTTTAGGAAGGGCTCCCATTTGTTTAATAGATCCATAAATATCCCTATTTTGATTAAAATGGAAAAGAAAATCTGTCTGTCAGATTCCTGAACTGATTAGTCTACAAAGTTGAGATGGTGTTTAAAATATCTTGTTGGGCTTTGTCATTGTAAAGCATGTATAAAAGAGACTAACTGAACAGTACCCACTTACCTCATGAATGGAATAAGCAGCAGTAACTGCTTTTCAATAAACATATTTGTTAGAGGCTTCTGTGTTAGTAATGATGAGTGCAGAGACACAACCCAGTCTGCGTTCTGTGTTACACTGCCGTTCAGCAATAAAGATTCCACACAGATGTGGAAATGTGCTGTAAAGAACAGATGCCACTGACTGTTTCAAAGATCAGGTTACAGACTTCAAATCTCCTTTCTTTTTGTGAGGATTTCTGGGATCCACAAGGAATGCAGAAGACCACCTTGTATCAAGACAAACTCTTTGGGTTACACTAGAGGCCATTCACAGGAGTAGAACACCCTTCCTGGGCAACAGATGAACCAGAGATCCGTGTCTACTGGCCAAAAAGGAATGCGTTGTCATCTCCCCTCAGTTTTACAGCAAAAACAAACCACCAGAAGACCAACCTTTCCTATCTGTTAAAAAAGAAGTAAAAATAGTGAGTAAAAAGGAAGGAACCGCCTGAGGAACCGCCTCGCCCTGGTCACTTCAGCCCGTCCCACTCGGTCCAGCAGAAGGGGTAGGTTGCAGACCCCACCAGTCAGGGAATTTCGATTGGTGGGGTCTAGGCAGAGAGCCTTTTCTGCTGCAGCGCCCGCCCTATGGAACATCCTGCCTCCTGAGGTCCGGTGTGCCCCCTCCCTCATGGCCTTCAGGAAAGGTATTAAATCCTGGCTCTGCCAGAAGGCCTGGGGGCCAGAGGGGGGCCCGCACCTGTGGAGATGGTTGGTGGGATGATGGGTTGTCTCCCCCCCCCAGCATCTTACAGGTTTTTTAGGGCCATAAACCAGAGGAGGTTTTTTAGGGCTTTTTAATATGTTTTTAATTATTTATAGTTTTTAGCCATCTGGGAGAGAACTGTGTTTTTATTGTGAGCCGCCCAGAGTCACCCGTTGGGGGAGATGGGCGGCATACAAGCCGAATAAATAAATAAATAAATAAATAAATTAATTAATTAATAAATAAAAATAGTGAGCTTATCATGGTGATTAGCAAGGATATGCAAAGCTGTGTGTTCTGGGCATAGGATATTCTGTTTTTCTACCTGAATGTGTCAGTCCAGCCATTCCAGGAGCAGTTAAATTTTTTCCAGAAGTAAACTTGGAACTGGAAGTGTTTGCAGTGTTTTGGATGTGGTTCAACCCCCTAATGGCCTAAGTGGCATATTCTGGCAGAAAAAGAAAAAAAATAGAACGTTCTCCAGAATCCCTGAACACAGACCTCTGCACAAAGTTAGTGGTTAACCACCAAGGTCCTTATATGGCTAGGCAGTTGGGGCCTTTGTCAGTCCTGATTTTTAGCCATCAGAATAGGAGATTAGGATTTGGAGGCAGGAAATATCAGATAACTTGTTCCAGGTTGCCATATATAACAGCCCAGAGAAATGTTGCCACTTCTGCAGTGATCGTGATTTGAAAACAGGTTTTCTTTTAAAGCATTTAAACCTCATAGGATTGGTGATAGAGCTTAACTTGAGCTATGAACAGTTAGGCATCCTCATCCGGAAGTGGACGAAATATGTTTCAAGCCCTCAGTCTCTTCTTAGATAAACAAAGGCTTTAAGCTAAAGGCCTTTTAATATTGGCCACGGCAATCAAGAATATTTGGAACCTGGAGGCTGGGAAAGGCTCACCTAATAGCTATTAATCTTCTGTAATGCCAACAACACAGTCCGACTGTATGCTCTTATATTGCATCTGGCATTCCCTGAGTGGCTGATAGCTCTGCCTTCTGAGGTGCTTCTCCCAACTCCAAACGGTCATAGAGAGAGAACCCTGCTTAAATGTATAGAGCTGTTTTGCTTAATTGGTTTATTTGTGTCTGTGTGTGTATACAGTATATATTTATATTTGCAGGCTTCAAGGTAAGTGAGCGAAATACAACAAGAGCATAGTGATGTAGAATGGGACGATGATATCAGCCTATCCTTTCTCAGAGGCTAAAAGTAGGCCATTTAATCTGCACTGATAGGGGACGCAGAAGGCATTTAGATGGATGCCCTGCGTATTGGATGCTCCTATTTTGCAAGAAGGAATAGAGGCTGCAAGATCTTACAGTATGACTGATGTGGCAGCAGTATGGGCTCCAAAAGATCCCATTGGATGCTGATGTTGCAACAGTATTATTTTGCAACTGAAGGTTAAATTGCCCAGATTTATTTTGCATCTGATGCATGAGTGATCAGTGATTTTCTCCCACACTGCTATATGAGAATATTAAGAATATTCTCCTTTTATCTGGTATGTAAAAGAAGAGCAGAATATTATGAAACCACTTTTTCATCACATCACAAAGCTGGGGGGGGGGGGGATTTTAAAATTAATAAATTATTCATATTCATATACAATATTTTGTTGTTTTGCTTTCTTCTTTTTATACTGTTTTATTTTTTCTTTCTCTGTTCTGTTCAATTAAAGGCAAAACAATAAAATATCACATTGTTACTGCTGTTATTTTATTGCTATTTTATATAATGTTTTAATGTATAGTTGTATTAATTATTGTATATTATTGTTTTAACAGCTGATTTTTATTGTAAACCATTTTTAAAATTTTTAAAATAGAAAGCAGTATAGTAATATTTTTAAGTTAATAAATAATATTTTATTAATTGGATGACACATTTTAAGCTTTTTTTCAGCCACCAAGGTGGTTGACAGTAACATTACAGGTAGTCCTCATTTAACATCAACGTGTTCAGTGACCATTTGACGTTATGATGGCGCTGAATGAGGGGTACTTACAAAGGGTCCTCATAGTTGCGGCCATTACAGTGTCCCTGTGGTCACATAATCATGATTCAGGCATTCGGCAACTGGCTTGCAATTATGACATTGCAGCATCCCAAGGTCACATGATTGCCATTTGCAGCCTTCACTGCTGGCCTCTGACAAGCAAAGTCAATAGGGAAACTGGCAGGAGGTCTCAAATGGCGATCACGTGATTGTGGGATGCTGCGACTGCATGGGATTCGCCTAATTGGGAACTGCTGGAACTGCTGCTGTAAGTCAGCGCAGTCATATGATGTCATGCCTTATGACTCTGTTGCTTAGCAATAGAGTACTCGGTCCCGATTACCATCGGTAAGTGTGGACTACCTGTACTAGATAGGGCCAGCTCAGTAACTGATGTTGTTCTCCAGCAGAATGAACCCAAACAGGTAGAGTAATGCTATCTGAGGTTTAACAGCAAAAAAGCAAGAAAAAGCCTTAGCAAAAATTGGCAAGTAACTGCAAAAATCCAGTCATGTGACTTTTGGGGGCTCTGGGGACATCAAGTGGAGGTGGGCAGCCAGAGTCAGGCCACACTCATCTTTCTTTGATAGATGTGATAGTATCAATCACACACCCATACTTAGATATGTGTCCTTAGTAGTTATTCAAAGACTCTTGAAAAGGACAGTCTTCAAATTTAAAATATCACTGTTTCGTAAGTATGTATATCCTATATCTCATTGCAGAGAAAAATGGAAAGAATACTCTGATGGCCCCTTCCCCTTTTGATGAGCTCTGGCTGACTCACTGGAGTAGCCAAAATCTGCCACATTGGATGGCTGAGGGCCATTTTAATTTCTCGTAATGCCTCAGGGCATAGGCATATAAAAGGCATTATGGTAAGTTAAAATATCAGCTAGGCTCAGCTGGGTGTTGCTCCAATGCGTGGGCTAGGAAAAGACCTTGAGGCTGGCATTGGCGGTGGGCTCTGCAGCGGTGCTGGTCTTCAAATGCCAGATAATGATACCAGTCCTGGAAATGAGAATAAAAGCCAAATCAGATACACAAGTGACACCATCTGAAATTTCAGAAGGGGATAATTTAGCCCCCTTCTGCAGCTCAAGATAGTCCAGACACTATTTCAAATTAAGTCTAGTTAAGTAGGTCAACTACTTGAATTTTTCAAATTAGAGCATGTTACAAGCAAAAATACACGTTACCTTTTTGAAAGGTTAAAATGTAATGATTGCTTGAGCTTGTTGTTTGGAAAACATACCCCACCATGTAGATGTTGTTCATTAGCTCTCAAAGGAGTTAAATGTTTTGAGCAACACTTTGCTTTGATGCTCAATGGTTTTCTGTAGTGCTTACCTTTCTTATCCTACCTGCCAAATAATAGGGCATAAAATAGCTCAAAGACTACATGAACAAGGTAGATTATCCTAAGAATACCAGAAGAATAAATACCCTAGATTATCTTAAGTTGACCTTGCTTGCTATATCATATATACTTATATATTTGCCTCTATATGCATATGAGATCATACATGATATTCTTCATCATGAAAAATTCCTCAGTGGCTTATACTGATAAAATCATGTAAAATAATAACATCCACTATAACAGAAAGGTATATATAGTCCATCTTCCCTTAAGCTCTCAGAGACATACAGATGTTTCATTATAACATGTCCCCATGTATGAGGTTTTACATGACTTCCATCCCACCTCTTGAAGGCGGAAGGAGTTTCTCTATTTTTACCCAGTGTATATCTTGTGTGGCATTTTTTTCTCTAATTTATATAGAATTATATAGGTTTATATATACTCCCCGTTGTCTATATAAATAAAAAAAAAAGTTATAACAAAAGTAAGTTGAATGTGGTGGGAAACTAAGAAGTATATGTAATAAACCAAAAACAGGTAGGATCAGGAATGAATGGGTGAATGAATAGATAGGTGAATGAAAGTGGAATTAATACAAAAGTGAGTAACCAGTATGAAAGTAGTATGTTGAGATGGTTTGCTCTTATAGACAGAAAAAATGAGAATTGAATTGAAAACAAATATAAAGAGAGGAAGAGACAAATAATAGTTTAAGAGGAAGGAGAAAACCAAGAACATCATTCTTGGAGAGAGTGGATGAGAAACCCCAAAAATCTGAGGTGAGAAGTTTAAAAAAACAAAGTATAATGCATGAAAAGGTATATGGAAGTGATGGAACCAAGGATGGTTTGTAAGGATGGAATGGTATGGAGAAGTATATGAATAGTATGTCTATAAATTAGAATTAGTTAGACATTATTTCCTCTTACCTTCTCCTCTTAATGTCTTTTACTTACTACCTTTTCTGTGCTTTGCACAGCTTTGTTTATCCCAAGAGAGTATAGTGTTATGACTGTGTATCTGTCTATATATGTAAAACTTTATTAAGGTAAGTACAACATAAAATGAGGCAACACATTGCACTGTGTAGGGCAGCATTAGGGCAGTGGATCTAAAGTGTTAGACCATCTCAGTAGCCATTTTGTGACTGGGTATCCATATACTGTAACATCCATTTTTCTGAAAACATTCATACATTTTCTAAAAGTGCCCAGAATCCAGTCTAGCTGGAGACCTGAAATCATCTTGAATTGCGCAGTCCAGATAAAATCCAGAATTTCTTCAGGCTTTTTTTGGGGGGGGGGGAGGGTACCTTTTAAAAATTGCTGAGAAGCATTTAATCCTCACCACAACTTTATTTTTATCACTATATATGCTTCCATCTATGCAATACATGAATGCAGATGCAGTTTCTTTATCGCTCATGGAAACACAAACAGAATACTTTACAATGGGAAGAGTTCAAACATTGGCTGAGAATCACTGAGTGCTAAGTAATCAAGTGTGTGAAATAACCCTGAGAGAAATCCGTTTCATTATTGAACTGGCAACTTTATGAACTGAGCTGAATATATTTTGTTTCAAAGAGACACGTGAAGAGACCAAACAACCCCTAGAACTGGAAAACAGGCTGAACCTGTGGATTTCATTCAGGCTATAAAGCAACTTTCCAATAATTCGAATTTATAATCAGAACCACACATGGCTTTGTATAATTCAACAAACCAGTAAGTGTACAATTTTGTTGTTAGATACCAGTCCTCATTGTTTCATTGTTGTTCTGGGATAAAATGCACTGCTTTTGTGTGGCCACAACTGCCACCTTTCCAGGTTATAGTTACCGTATCTGAAAAAGGAAGAAGAACTTCCAACTGAAATATACACAAGTTATAGTATTTTCTGCCTCTCTCATCTTACATTCTGTGGCAATATTCTGTGCCTTTTTTCATCCCAAATTCATCATCTTCTTGCCAAAAATGATGCTTGTTTTACATACAAAAGTTTCTTCCAGAACAGTGTCACTGTGAAGAAGAGTAATGAATAGTATAAAAAATTAAAATGGGGGAGGGGGGGAGAAAATGTTATCAGATGAATATTAATGCTTTGCAATAAAAAAAAAAATAAAGTCTGAAAGCAGGAAACTATGACAGCTGTGGGGAGCAGAGCCATAAGTAAGCCTGAAATGCTTGTAGTATAATTCTATATGTATTTTCTTCTTTGTGAAATCAGTTCAATTCACTGGAATGTACCACTGAGCGAACACACATAGGGCAGTACCATTAAGGAATACGGACATGGAAAAGGATTTGAAAGGCATATTTAACTGTAGGCAGACCAGGCATCTTATAATATTTCCTATTAAATGAGCTGCATTGAAATCATGGTTGCCCAGCTCCCCCTACCATTTCATAAAGGAAGGTTGTCATGATAGGAAAGGCAGCTGGAATGTCTGTAATGGGCTAAAGCTTTGTAGCTGCTCCAAGATTTATATCTTAGACAGATGTAAAAATAAATTATTCAGTTTATTTATTTGATGGTGAAAAATTGCTTCAGGGTGTTTTAGAATTGTAGAGTTGGGATGGACCTCAGTTGTCTAATCTAACCTCTTGCTTGGTGCAACTTTAGTTTTACTAATATGATGTTACAGCAGTGTTTCTCAACCTTGGCAACGTTAAGATGTGTGAACTTCAACTCCCAGAATCCCAGAATTCTGGGAGTTGAAGTCCACACATCTTAACATTGCCAAGGTTGAGAAACACTGTGTTACAGAATCTCTTTCAATTCTACAATGACACTTTCTGTAACTAGATTTATTGGTGTGGATGCTTTGAAGGAATTTTGTGATCCAAGAAAGGAGTTTTCAGCTTCTAAGATGCTTGTGAGATGGTCCGAGAAAGAATAAAACTCAGTTTCCTGTTTAGTAGGAAATGGGATGAGAGCATCTGTCTCTCCACTTCCCACCAGAAAATGGAATGGAGGAAGGGAGATCTTTCTTCTACATACAGTGGCAGAAAATCTGCAGAAGCTTGTTGCTTTTCTTGGCCCTTTTCATCTGTGTTGCACTGTCATAACCACAAACAAAAGGGAGGGGTTTGTGTTGTGATGCTGTATTTCTACTTTCAGTATTCATCCTCCCTCCCCCACTTACCACTGCGTTAGAGCCAGTGAAACTGGGCCTGAAATGAGGCACACTGCTGCAATGTTTTGCAAGTATCTTGTGATACTATGAGTTCCTCTGGAAATCTGAAGAGAGGGAGAAAGCTCTTGAAGTGCTAATCATCTTATGAACTTTCATCTTATACAAATATATAAGTAAATAAACATTATAACACAAGAACACCAGAAGTCTTCAGTTATAGCCTTCCAAGGAAAGGGAACCTTTCTAAGCATCTTACCGTACAGAAATAAGACACCCCCAGAAAACAGTATATCAAGTTCAATTAAGTGTCCTCAGTGCCTTGTCCGCTTTACATCCTTGGCAGTGTTTCTGAAAGATCAATTTTTCAAAATGGTATTACCATATTTTTTTCCAGTTCAACCCTCAGATGATGTTGCTTTATAAACACTTGTGTTTGTAGTTTTATTTTGGTACAAAATCCTATTTTACCTAAGCTAAAATAAAAGGTTGCCATAATTTGTGCTACCTTTACTAAAATCTCACCTGGAGGAGAATTGCCAGAAGCATAATAGTCAATTTATCATTTCGCTAAAGATATAATATGAACTTAGCCACTTGTGCATTAGGTCCATGTCCCTCCTGATTAATTAAGACTTCCTGGGAGATAATATGCGGTTTGGTTTTGGTGGTAGTGAATTCATCCTTGAGACAGGGAGTGATCCTGAGGATACTCAAGGAAGTGGTGGTCTGTCCCCTCTTCAAGAAACCATTGCTGGCCCCCACCATATTGGACAACGTTTGTCTTATCTTCAACCATCCCTTTGAGAGAAGGTGGTTAAGAAAGTGGTCACTCTGCAGTTTCAGAAAGCCTTGGAGGAAGTAGATTATCTGGGCCCCTTTCAGTTGGGTTTCAGGCCTTGGTATAGGACTGAAGCAGAATTAATCATGCTTGCTGATCACCTCTAGTGAGAGTGGGATGGGTGCTCATCCTTGCTCTCCTTGATTTCTCAGCAGCTTTCAATGCCATCAGTTCTAGTATCTTTCTGGGACAGTTCTGGGGATTAAGAATTGGGAGTCCAGTTTTGTGCTGGTTCTACTTCTTCCTCTGGGTTTGGCTCCAGTCAGTGTTGATAAAAGGGGAAAGGTCCAGCCCATGCCCCCTTCTCTGTGGGGTTCCTCAGGGCTTGATGCTCTCCATGCTGCTATTTAACATCTACATTTGGAATTGATCCAGAATATGGCAGTACAAGCAATTATGGGCATACCTTGGTATGCCCATGTTAGACCTTTGCTTCATGAGCTCCACTGGCTCTTAATATACTTCTATGTGCAATTCAGGGTGCTAGTTGCCATGTACAATGCTCTACATGGCATGGGGCTGAGATATTTGAGAGACCACCTCTCTCCAATCATTTTTACCAGCCCCATCAGGTCCAATAGGCAGGGCATGCTCCAGGTCCCGTCAATTGAATAATTTCATCTAGTGGGATTCAGGAAGCAGGTGTTTTCTGTCACAACACCATACCACTCGAGATTAGGTTGGCTCCCAATTCTGCTGGCTTTTCTGAAACTCTTAAAGCCTGGCTATTTTGGGGGGCATGGGGATTGGAAGGTTAGCTAAGCCCATGAGGTTTCATTGATTACTCTTAATTGGTTTTTCTTCAGTTGCCATATTATGCTTATTATATGTCTTCCATTATTGTTATTTTTTACTTCTATTTGGTATTTTTAAACTGTATTTCCTGCCCCGAGTCACTATTGTGAGATCAATAAAATAACTAAATAAATACTGAGGAAGTAAAAAATGGAAGACAAAATAAAGTCTTGAATTGCCTTTGACTAGGGGTGTCGGGGAGGCAAAAAATCAAGATGGCAGCAATGGGTGTGCAGTCAAATCCCTGTCTTTTTATGTTGCTGTGATGCACATAAAAAAGGGGCAGAGCTTTTATTAAATGGTTGTGGCTACCATCTTGACTTTTTGACCCCCTGCCCTTCAATAAAGTTCTAGCTTTTAAAAAGTCATGTATATTAAGTCAGTGCTGCCCAGTATTTGCTTCACAGATAGCAGTGAGAGAAGTGACCTTATTGGCACTGTCCCGGTAATCATTACATGAGAATAAATGTCTAATAAATAATTTTCTAATCTGTTAGATTCTGATGGTCCTTTTGCCACATTAGTCAAGCATGGATTCTTTCTACAGCAACTTCCTCTTCAACCAAGATTAACATTGTCTTGTGGATTAGACAGAAATACTTTGCACTTGAGTTGTATCCTCCTGGTCTTTCCACCAACGGAGTGGATTTGCCCTCTGTCTCCTGCAGCTTTTCTGTGATCCCTCCCTATCTGCCTGGGGTACCGGGGGCCAGAGAGGGAGATGTATTAGTACAGGCTTGAAGGGACAGAGGGGAGGAGAGGAAAAGAGGCTGTGACTATGTGAATGGAACATTTTGGAATTTAGTTTTTGAGAATGGTTGATTTATCTTCTTATTTCAAAAAGGGTTAAAGCTGTCTGTTCTAACAAGCTAAGAAACCTTGTGCTTTTTGACACAAAAGGCCCACAGTTCCTCAGAAATCTGTTATCTTTGTGCTGGTGTATATAAAATACACCCAACAACACACATCAGCAGATGCTGAACTGGCATTTTCAAAATTTTTCTGCTGCAGAAACATATTGAAGATATTTCCCTCATGACCCATCCCCAAGATAACTTTTAAATTGCTGAAGAGAGAACTCTGTATTGCACTTCTTTAACAACTGTACTTATTTAGAAGGATAAAATTTTGCTATAAAAACTATATACCTTTTAGATTTAATGAAGAACCCTTATTCTTCAGCAAGGACCAGCTGACTCTTGTTGCTATCAAGAACTCTAAACTGTTGTTGCTATAGAAGACAATAAACCTTTTAAATTTAATGGAGAAGGTGTAAGACTTATGCCCTCTAGAGGCACTTAAGCATAATGTAAATTGTAATAGGGAAGTCACACAGCATGTGAGTAAAACATTTCTTCCTTTCTCTCTGCTTCCTAATGAAGACATTCCACTGGTTGACCCCAAACACTGCATCCATTATTTTTCATAATTCTTTATCTTGTGGCTGTTATCCAGAAGAATCTGTATCTTCTGTCCTGGAGTGAAGGCTACATTCTGGAATTCCTACTTTCAGGCAGTTCTTTAATGGGGTTTAATATCACTGCTAAAAAGGTTAAATACCTGGGGATTTATCCAACAAAAAACAATAAGGACCTATTTAAAAATAACTATTTATAGATCTGGAAAAATATAATGGCAGGTTTTTTAAGATGGAGAAAGTTAAAATTATCTTTGTTAGGAACAATCACTGCCATTAAAATGAACATTCTATCAAGGCTTAATTTTCTGTTCTGAATTATTCCAATAAGAATTGAAAACAAGGTATTAAATTATCCTAATTCCACATTCTAAGAAAGACTGTAGTTAAATGCCAACATAGTATCAGATTTTTTTTTTCTCTTTACCCCTTTCGTTTTGTTTTTTTGATCAGTTTGCTTAATAAGATCTTCAGATCTTGGAAATTTTTAGGATTTTGAGTTTGCCTAATCAAGACATTAAGTTGGTCTAATCAAAGTACTGCTAATTAAGGTATATCTATATTCATGCTTGTGGAAAAATAAGTAGGCTTATACACTATTGGAATAGTAATTTTCAAGTTAACGTTCATCTCTTTTTTAAAAAATGTGTAGCTGTTTTGATCCATGTCAGAAAAAAATTACATCACTACTTATTCATACAGTATTTATAAGCCTCCCCCAACCACTTAAGACTCTGGGTAAACAATAAAGCAAGAGTAAAATGGAAACAGCAGTAAACAAACCAGCAAAAGAACATGCATAACCAAGAGGGACTCCTACATTCAGTTAGGACCAAAGGCCTGATGGAATAATACACCTTTAACTGCTTTGCAAAATGCAAGAGAAGAGGCCAACCATATCTCTGGGGAAAATGTGTTCTGGAGTGGGGGTGGGGGGGCTAGTATGGAAAAAGCTGGCTTCTAGTCCCTTCCCTGATATTTACCAGATATCTGAACAGGCAAAGGAGGACATAGACAATTGGAAAGGAGGGCAAATGTCGGGGGTGGGGGGAGGAGGACACAATGTTTAACTTTCTTGGCATCTCTGACTAAAAATTACAGCAAAAAACTGCAAATAAATGTACATAGACCTACATGTATATGAAATTACTTTTTCCAGCATCAGAAAGACTGGTTTTTCAATTGCAATATTTTTTCAACAAATCTTTATTTTCAAGAACTCATGCTAGTGATAGTATACAATTGACGACAATGCGCTTTTCAAATTTCACCATAGAAACCTATGACGAGTCATGTGATCTACAGAATACAGTGATCATAGATTTGAAGGGGCTGGTTTGAAGCCAACTGCTGGAAACAGGAAATGAATAACATAAATCTAGGCTGTTGAGTTTGCCGATGGCCTGGGGAGAGAAAGAAACAGACAATTTATAATGTCACAACACATGAAAATTTGAATGACTATGGTTGTGATAACAGTCCATTAAAAAAAAAAGACACTCAAAAAGCTGGACAATATTTGATTTTAGGGCTACGCCTACTGGACAGAGGACATAAGGACAAAAAGGAGGATGTGTCCTCCTTTTACGGATGTCTGGTAACCCCATGCAGGGGAAGGGGATTCTTATCAGGCTCTTTCTAGATGTTCAGATTGGGTGGGCAGATTCAATGTTGGCAATGTGCTACCTGATTGTCCTGGTGCTACACCATATATTTGTAGGTAATGCAGTGGGCCTGGAAGCTTACTGATAACCAATGCAACAAAATTGGTGTTAATCTGCAGTAGTAGGGTTGTCCTGCCAGCAGTTGAACTGGCATGTTCTTTACCAGCTGCAGTTTTGAGACACCACCAAAGATAACCCCACGTAGAGTGTATGGCAGCAGTCCAACTCAGTGGTAATCAAGGCCTGAGTGATGGTCACCAGGTGATCCTGGTCTAGGCAGCATTGGAAGTAGTGCACCAGCAAGAAGTGGTAAAGGCCTCCAGGTACAGGTGCTTTGCAGAAGCTTTAACTCCAGGAGGACTCCCAAGGCATACACTAACTCCTCTGAGTTAGGTTGATATTTTTATGCATTTATTTTTGGTATCATAATGTATTCTTTATATTGAAGTTCTAGTTATTATGGGTGGAATCTAGTGCTCATCTTCCCCTAAATGAGCTTCCTCTGACTACAGCAGTGTTTGTCAGGTCTCAAACTTGACAACATTCCCAGCTGGGGAATTCTGGGAGTTGAAGTCCACATGTCTTAAAGTTGCCAAGTCTGAGAAACATAGGTCTACAGAAACAGGATGGTACAATTCTTGTCCCCACTCTGGTCCTGTAAATCTCCTCCCACTGATAGAAAATACGCTGCTAACCGGAACAGAGTCTTGGATCTCAGACTGCTTGGCTGGTGCCTGACAGGGCCATTCACCCCAGACATTTAAATTCTTTCAATTTGAAAGAAAACAAAATTAAATTGGAAGCTGTCAGGTTGCTAAGCAAACCACTTCACTAATACCCAAAGAAATCTTAGAATCCCACAGATTCTTGTGCAGAAAAAGGATAACTTAGCTGAGATAGAAGAGAGCAACCTGACCAGCTCACTTTCTGACTGATGAGTGTTTGTGACTGGCCGTGCTCCCAGTGGGAGTCATAAATGAAATTGAGCAGATTCTCCCATGACAGCCATTTGGAGGAAGCACCCACGACACCTGCACAAAATTCCAAATGTTGCCATCAGATGAAAAACAAAAAAAAGAGGGCTGTACTACATGCTTGTATTTCATTGTTTTCAGGAGCAAAACGTTATTCACCCTCATATAACAGCAATTTCCATCCCCCTCAAAGGCTGTCTGGAAGGCTAGCACAGACTGGAAGTGTCATTCCATCCTTGATGTGCCCTCTGAAAGCTCCTAGAGATACAGGAGTGCATCTGCAGGAAGCAGAAGTTGGAATTAGTATTGGGAAAGTGTGTGAGATGGTCAGGGTTGGTGCTAAAACCCCTTGCAACTGAGCCTCTGAACTGAGGTAGCCTCTTAGTGGTCTAGATCCAACCAGTTTAGCACAGCATTCATAGAGAGTTGCTGAGAGAGTTGCTGTGAGGTTACATATTACAAATTGTTGCTGAAATCAAATATCATTAGCACAATCTCATATATACGTAAAATGGCTTAATGACTAGCAATAGCATGTTTTATTTTTTTTTAATAAATAGCTATCAGTATTTGCACTGATTTACTTTAGTTAACTATATATTTTTTCAATAAAAAATGGAAAAATGGAATGTACTTTAGCAATAATTCTATTCATTGATGTATCCTAGCACTACAAAAGTAGTCAGTTCTTCCACACATATTATTCTTAACTTGTTACCATGGAAATGCGCCACAGCAATCATGCAGGCTTTTGATATTTCCATGGAAACTGGATCCAGGGTGCCACCGAGTGGAATTGCTCTGTCTTTGCAACCACTTGCAACTATCATCCCCAATTCTGGGAAGCACAGAAGCAGAAGGGGCAAAAGTAGTTCAGATAGCAATATTTCTAGGAAATGCCCTGTTAAAAGTGGTATCTGTTGCTGTATCTTATCTAAATCATGAAATAAATTCTGTGTTATCATCTTTCCATAAAAATATACAGAGTGAATTGCTGGAGTGGGAAGATTTTCTACTTTTGTAGATTAGGAGCCTCTTCCTCTTGGCAGTTGACACCAGAGTGATAAATTGCTGAGGCTGATGATTCAGGTGTGCAGCGCTTTGAAGAGAAGCTTCACTTTGTTGGGCATTTGAGCAAATGTCTCCATTCAGCGAAATGCTGGCCTGCTTCAGTTGCATGGCTGCTTAGCTCAGCAACAGTGGCTTTTGCACACACACACACACACACACACACACACACAGAGTGCAGTAGTAGGTAGGTCAAGGCATATTGCTCCCACTTCAAGTTGGTATGTATACGACAATACAGAAAAGCTTGGCAAAATGAAACACACACATATACACAACAGAAGTTGCTATATGAAACAGAACATCAAGGTAGGTACTAGATGTGCCTTCTCAGGGACAGGATGCCAGAAACTGAGTGGAGCTCCTGCCCTTTTCTCTCCTTTCCTCAAGCTACTTCTTCAGTAAGTCTAGGTGGGCTGGCGTACCTTCAGACAAATGGTTTTGCACTCGTGCCATCCCTGAGCCATGGAAGATTTCAGAGGTCAAAATAAGAGCTTTAAATTGACCCCTGAATGATCTGGAAGCCAGTGTAGCTGGCAAAGTACAGGTCTGGTGTGATGATAATGCTCAGTTAAACTTTTCATTTATTTCAGGAATGAACTTTTGTTCATCTCAGAATGCAGTATACTTGAGAGCAGTTCAAGCAGTTCAAATTCATGGAGATCATGTAGTACAATTACTTGTGAATTATGACCTAGGTGAAGAGAGTTATAAACAATCTATATTCCAGATGTGGTTCTGTAGGGATCAGGGTGAAAAAAATCACAGGATCACAGGGAGTAATAGTGGCTTCCTTCTCTACAGGATCATTGCTATTAGAATAGTATATTTGGAATTGCATTTCTATATATTGTTTTGCACTTCTTGTCACTCAGAATTCAAAGATTCAAAGCAGCCATTTAGTTTCCTTATGAGAAAAGAATGATAGAGAGTTGCATTAGGCGTTTGCATTGAGAAACAAAGAAATAACTAGCGTGCAAGGAATCTGGGTGCCCAGGATGTGGAGGCAGAACAAATGAAAGAACATTATGGTAAACAAGAGACAAGGGTAAAGAGATAAAGAGATTCTCACCAGACAGCAGGGAGCTTGCAAGGAAATCTGAACCGGAGCCCTCTAATGATAGGTGGGCAGTCACTCTTAGAGTTGAGAGGACGAAGCAACATTTAAGAGTTTGAAAAGAGATAAAAAGGGGTGGAGTTGTGGGACTCAGAAGACATCCATCAAGGGCAAATAAGCAGACCTATGGGCAGGGTTGACATAGAGAAACCAAGCCTGAAGTGAGAAAAAGAAACAGCTTTGCAAAGATATCTGAGGAAATATATAGAAACCATTAAAGTGAGACAAGAAGTTTACTTAAGAGTAAGGGGGAAAGCAGTGAAGGCTTAAAGTGGGAGAAAGATTACTCAAAAGTTTGGCAGTCTAAGAAGACAAAATTCCAGTTAGGAGAGGGAGTGACAGATTACAGGTAGTCCTCACTTAATGACTGCCCTGTTTAGCAATAGTTCAAAGTTACAATGGTACTGAAAAAGTAACTTTATGACTGGTCCTCGCACTTACAACTGTTATAGCATCCCTGCAGTCATGTGACCAAAATTCAGGCACTTCACAACCGGCGGGCATTTATGACTGTCACAGCATCAGCAGTCATGTGATTGCCATTTGTGCACTTCACAGCCAGCTTCCAACAAGCAGAGTCAGTGCAGAAACCAGCAGTGAAATTACAAGTCATGGTGACGTGATGTCTGGCTTAACAACCCATGGTGACTTGCTTAATGAGTGTAGTGGAAGTGAGGTCGTAAGTCTGTCATGGTCACGTCTTGTCTTGCTTAATGCCTGCATTCCTTAGTGATGGAGTTGCTGGCCCAATTGTGGTCATTAAGTGAGGACTACCTGTACTTGTGAGGAAGAGATAAAGGGAGGATGCATAAGGCTGTTTCCCTACAATGTGCCCTGCTGACATCCCTGCCTGCAGCTGGGTTCAGGGGAGGAGGATCAGCAAACAAATCCCATCCATAAAGGGCATCAACTCAGTGTGTCAGTTGGAGGGAAGATTGAGGCCCAGAATATAAGGAGGATGAATCAAAGTGGAGATCCGGGGGGGGTGTGCCTGTGTGTGGAGAAGGAACTGCTCCATGAGATTAAGACTGCTGAATTATGGGAATATGTATTGTGTTTAAAATATACTGGATTGGTGATATAAACTAGCAATCTCCAACCTGGTAACTTCCCAGGTGTCGTCACTTCAGACAGAAATGATTAGTTCAACCGATATTGGTGAATACTTGCCTCAACCTTCCGCAACAAAAGGAAAAGTAGGTGTTGCATGGGGGTAGTCCTCAGTGATTTCTCCTGGTGCATAGCAGATCCAACATGTGGCAGATCGGAAGTACTTGCCTGCAGAAAAGCAGGAGGAAGTCTTTTGGGGGTGGATAAAGCAATTAAGGTGGAAGAAGAGCTATGTATGTGAAAGGGCAGGTTGCTTCTTCAAAAGTAGGCCTTAGAAAGTATGAACAGGTGAAAGAAACACAGGGTGGCCGTCGTGAAATAAGCTGCATTCTGATTCTAGGACATACCATCTATGATAGCTTAGGTTTAAAGCATGCAACAATGCCTCTGCTTTTTTCTAATCTGGATTAACATTAACAAACAAAACAAAACCTAATGCTGGGCGTGAATTTAACATACAGTAGAGTCTCGTTTAACCGACCTTCGCTTATCCGACATTCTGTCTTATCCGACGCCCCTAAAAAAAACACAACAACACGCATAAATTGGCGACGAGAAAAGTGTGCCACTTATTTGCGAGCGTGAGTGTACTCTTTCTTGTTGCTCCTGACGGGGCGGCGCCGCAACGCAAAAATCGATTGCAACAGGCACAGCGGATCGGTGTTGTTTTTTTTTTACCACACTCAATCGTTACTGTGTGTTATCTGACATTTTCGCTTATCTGACGTTCTGCCGGCCCTTTTATGTCGGATAAGCGAGACTCTACTGTATTACAATGTAACGTGTGATGTTGTATACAACTGGCAAGGGAACACAAGGCTTTGGTGTGATCAGAACTCATAGTCAAGCAAGCTGGAGATTTAGGGGGTGAACTTTGGTAAACATTTTTTTCCACACAATCTAGCTAAATAATTTATTGGGGAACTACTATCATCCAAATAGCATACTCTTATCTATGGACTGTTTTACCAATTCTGCTTTTCTTGTTGACCTGGATAAATGCTTATTAAGTCCAGCAACTAAGCCTAAATGTCTAGGTATGCTGAGGAACAGTAAAAGGAACAGTTGACTGCATACTGTATGGTGAAGAAACTATAACATTCAAAGAAAATTACCCATCATCTACAAACTGGTTGCTTTCTTCCCCTATCCTCTGCCAAATGTATATAATTCACATCCTCCAAAATATGGTATTTGAGTAACTAGATGGTTTTAAAAGATTCACATACAAACCTCTGCTCATCTGTGAAGTTAACTAGACAGTTTAGATAATCTCTATCAAGGGCAGTGTTGTAGGCTTAAAGTAGGTGTGATGGGGGAACTTTTCCTCAAAAGAAATCATGCTGAGAGAAAACATTAAATGTCCTTTCTGTTGTCACTCTTTAGCTATTGACCTCTTTATTGATAACCCAAAGCGTAAAAGAAACTGTAGGAGTAACAATGTTACATTAAAAGCAAAACTATCAATTAAAAGTCTTTGTAAACTTCAGGCAAATAGGTTAACATTCCATTTCTACTCAACCCCAATGAAATGTATCTCAAATGTCAATCATCTGCCTTCCCTTTAGGGACTCCAGGTAGTCCTTGTTTAGCAACTGTTCCATTTAGCGACCGTTTGTAGTTATGACAGTGATGAAAAAGTAACTTTGCAACCAATTTTCATATTATGGCCCTTGCAGGTCTATAAAGCAAAGGAAAGCTGAAGACTGTAAGCACAGTTGCTGTTTCACTTAGTGACCGCTTTGCTTAACAACTGAGCTGCCAGTCCCAATTGTGGTTGCTAAACAAGGACTGCCTGTACTTGACTCCTCTCCATATGATCAGTTGACACCAGGGATATATGAGGAGATCTCTTCTTTTGCCACAGGGGTTCCTCACCTCTCTTCACTTAACACCCTTATCAGCTCCCCAAAGCTGCTCCTCTTAAACTGGGTAGAATGGAGGTCCAGATGGAGGAATGAACAGAATTTAGAAAGACCTTGATTTGTATTAATATAAATTCTTTTATATATTATTTTCAGGAAATTGGAATGAACAGTTTAAATAGGATATATACTGTATATATACAGTACACACACACACACACACATACATGGGTTAGGTGATAGGATTACTGATTGGAAAACTCAGTAGATGCTTAACTTGGATTTTGGGGTGTATGTACCCTTTCAACCAAATCTCCTGCTAATTCTCCTCTCAGAAGAAAGGAAATGTCTCTATCTCACATAGGTGTTTTATGTAATTTAGGAACTTAGATGAACATTTTTTGAAAACACACAGGGAGCCCAAATCAACAGGACGGGGTACCCTTACAGATGCCCTCAGACTTGTAGAGGACAATGAATCCACTCATGTTCATGCTAGTTGGGTCCCATGGTGGTTGTGCTTCCCTAGTCTTCCTTCATATAACTGGCGCAGGGGGTGGGGATGGAGTTCGAGAGCATCCAAGCTATGTGAATGTGGAAATGCTGATGCTCATAAATTTGATTGGTCTGAATCAGGGCCAGGCACAGAGGAAGTGTAATGGTTTTCCTTTAAGCCACCATCTTCTCTTCATAAATTGCTACTTCCCATTGGAAAAAAAGGAACCGCATAAAAACAGTTTTGTTTAGACAGTAGATCTGCTACCTTAAAAATGAGTTTAGAGAAACTCATGGAAATAAGCCAGTTATTTCAGAAAGGAAGCAGGAATGATGGAGAGGCAGCGGAATGGCTGGGCACCTACCACACTAACTTGCCTGCTAAGAGATTGATGAAGCAGCTGTTAACCAGTTTGCCCCAGGTTCACTCATTTCTCTAACTTTACTGCGACCCCTGGCTTAAATAAGCTTCATAAGAGCCCTGTGAAGTAGGTCAGACTTTTAAAATCAAATCTGTTGCTTTTTAAAAGAATATCACAGAAGTAACAAGCTAGTCTTAGAAACATAAAGACACATAAAATTGATCTGTTTTAAATACACTACCCATTAGTGATTCTGAAAGAGGTGAGTTATGAGTTGCCATCTGCTGGTTCTGGCTCAATGAACTTTCCCCAAACTCTTCCAGATGCAGCTTTTAGACTTCCAAGCCAACACCTCCAACTCAAATAGCTGCAATCCCAATATTTCTGGAGTACTCCAGTTTAGGGAAGGACTCAGAAGTTGAGGACCTTCCAGCTGGGAACTTCTCCAGTTCTAGTCTGGCAAGGAAACACAGAGCTGGGAGGATAACACAGTAAGTGGGCAGCAGGCACCAGTGCTGTCTGGAAGGAGGGAGGCAGAGTACAAACCAGTTTTGTAGATTGCTTACCTTGTGCGGCCACATGTCATCAGTGCCAATCAGCAGTGCTATTTTAGCATTTGTGCATGCAGTGCATGGGGAGGGGGGGTGCACTTTTTTGTACGTGAACCCTTTGACAATCTAAGCCATCTTGGCATTCAGTCTGTCATAAATTTCAATGCAGCATCTTTAACAGACAATAAGGCACCAATTTCAGTGTAGACTTGAAAAATGACTTTGAAAAGTAATAATTTTATGTTATTATTCAATTACGAATTAACCACCAAGTTGTGCATTTGGAATATCATAGCCAGGAAATATCTATTATTTTCTAGGTCAAAATCTGAAATAAAAATCCATTCTGCATGCTGCTTCTGTTTTTCTGCTAAAAACAATTATAATGCTTGTTTTTCTTATAGCATTATAAAATAAAAGCATAGCCTCCTGCTGCTTAAAACACAAAAGCATGTAAAAATAACATACTTTTTCCTTGGGGTGAAAAATTACTTGCCTTGGTTAGTCACCCTGGATGGATTTAAAGGCTAGTTTCTTTAAATATCAATCTCATAGATTACTCTGTCACCTTGGAGTTTAACTTTTGGAAGTCAGATGTTTGTCATTTAATTTTATTTATTGTTTTGCCTTTTTCTATTAAAAAAGTAAAATGGACATTGAGATTGGATTTGGCTTATCAGTCAGCCACAAGGATTTATTTTTGGCTAGGTTGTAGCACTATTTGAGATGTAAAGTACAGAATCAGCTTTGAAAGGAAAAACCCTTTTAACTGATGAGTTAAGAAAAGAAGAAATTTAATTGGATAAATAATTCATCTACATTGTTTTTAATGAATAGATGGTGTGAGATTAGTTTTACTTCATTTACTTCCTTTTCCCTAGAAGCCCTTCTACCTCTTTTGAGAAACTGGTCAAGAGGCAGTTTTTCTTGGTTTCACCAATATTTTTCCAGTAGCTCACTTGGAAGCCACCAGACTGCAGAGACTATGAACTTTTCTTTCCAGGCAGATCCAGTGAACTGCAAGTGTTGATTTCAAAAGTTTTGCATCTGGCTGCAGCTTCACTATTTTGGAATCTCAATTGCCAGGAGCAACAGGAGATGGCACTAATATAATAGGGAATAATAAAAAACTGAAATACCAGTTATGCTTGGCCAATATATCTATACATAGCAAAAATGCTAAATGGAATATTCTGGAGTATAGTGGCACATCAGTGATGTTTCAAAACTTTCAGATTTTTCAACTTATGGAGAGAGAGAGAGAGAGAAGTACTTACCAGCTGAAAAACATTGTATAGGCAGTGTGATATTTTGGTTTCATTTAGAGCAGTGTTTCTCACACTTGGCAGCTTTAAGATGTGTGGACTTGAGTTGAGAAACACTGATTTAGAGGAATCTGTGAGAAATAGCTAGCTTTTGGTTCCCATGAACATCCATCTTGTAGGAGAAGTATGTGTTCTCTCTCATTTGTAGGCCTGTCATTATTGAAAACTATTATTTGTAGCTGTTGTGATTTTAATGACTACTTTATGCTTCCAGAAGCATAAAATAACAAGTGAAAGCCAGTCAGTAAAGATGGGCCATGGTTATTCTTATGTAAATTGAGGGCGAGTTCTTCTCCCCTTCTGCACTCTCCCCTTCCTTTCTTTCTTTTTCTTTTTCTTTTTCTTTTTGCAGCTGTGTTAGACTGTTCACAGTTGTAACTTGGATTTAGTCCACAAGAGCCTTGAGGACTTCCTAAAGTTAAAACATCAGCATTGAGTCCAGGCAATGAAACTGGTTTCAGCTACAGCTTCCAGGAAATTTTAAAGCTCTGGTTTGACTCTAGTTGCTCTCTTACCATACTGACTCAGAATACGCATCTCTAAGCACACCAACAAGCAACTTCTCTGTGTTCAAAGAATAAGACCATCTATCACACAAATTACTGGTTGTTGTAATGCGTGAGAGCAAACTTAGCTAGAGGGAGATACGAGCCAATTCCTACTGTGATTTTTGCTTTGTTCTGCCAGAGAACATGCTGTTTGATAACTCCTGCTCCAGAATGTGTAGAAAAACACATAGCACTACCAGATGTGGCTTCAAACCCATGAAGGAAGTGAAATGAGCTCCTGACATTCAATTGACAATATTGCTGAGCTCTCTCCATTGCTCTAGATCCCAGTTTCCTTCAATGGCAAGATACTGTGAAAATGGGGAATGTGTAAATTGGCTCATATAATAAAGTGGAGTGGCATCATGAGGAATTTATTTAACTAGTGACATTTTTATGATGTTCCACTCCCAATGGATGGAGATGCATTTTGAGCTAAAGAGAAGGAAAAGCCAGGAGGGGGGAAAAAACTGCTTTTCCATACAGTATGCAGAAATGGGTGGAGGGATCCAAGGAACCAGGACAAATCCAAAAAAATTGAAGGCAGAGGCTTTTCTTGACTTTCCCTCACATTTACTCTTCCATACTGAAGAAAAGCAAATGGGGCCTCTAAAATCAAATCAAGGCCTAACAGGAAAATGAATGAAAAAGACTAAGAAGGATCACTCATAACAAAAAAGAAAAGAAAAAGAAAACCTGGAGGCAAATAAGAATTCAAGAGGGTTCTGTTTTTCCAGAGTAGTTATAAGTTTTCAGGAATAAAAGACTGTCAAAAGCACTGAGGTCCTTTGAATGCTCTTGAAGCCTAAAAGGGTAATTTCCAGATATTCTAGATAAGATTAACAACAGAAAAGCATATGAATATTTGTAATGGGATTTGTTGTATTTCCTGGAAAATCCACTTATAAGCACAGGGCTTTCTATAGCCAGTTAAAAGGATAGGACTCTGTAGCTTTGATTTGGTTAGGCATGGAGGACTATTGAATATCAACAATCTCAGGGAATCCCACACTAATTCACTGGTTGATGTTGTCATTTCTTTGTCTGTGTCAAGAGAAGATTGGGGTGGTGGTGGTGGGGGGGGGAGATTTCAAGAATAATTTATGTCAGTTCAACTTTTCTAGTCATAGTGGGAAAGTCTAACTGAGATAGGGTGAGAGCCAGTTTGGTATAGTGGTTAAGGCACCAGGCTAGAAACCAGGAGACCGTGAATTCTAGTCCTGCCTTAGGCACAAAGTCAGCTGGGTGACCTTGGGCCAGTCACTCCCTCTCAGCCCTAGGAAGGAGGCAATGGCAAACCACTTCTGAAAAACCTTGCCAAGAAAACTATAGGGACTAATCTAGGCAGTCACCAGGAGTCAAAAACTGACTTGAAGCCACAACAACAACAAAAAACCTGAGACATAAGGCCCTTGTTAATTCTTCAGATCAGTTGGGATGTTGCTTAAGGTCCCTCCTGTAACAGTAGGAGTCTTTCATCTTACACATCAGGCCAGTTCAAAATATCTGAAATTATGGCCTAATATTTACCTAGCTCAGTTGGCTGCTCAGTTTGCCCCCTGTATTCTTGCTGCAATATATGCACAAAACTCACTCAGTAATCGAATAGAGGTTCAAAAGCTGTGATTTGAAATTGGAACGTTTTGACTAGAAAGTCTGTCCCTCTTTCACCCATTTTCTGCCCTCTCCACCAGCCATTTTTCTTAAACTCTTCAGTTAAAGGCAGGAGTGCTGAAGCTATAGTAAAGCCAAAATTCCCATACTAACGAAGTCACCGGGCTTCCCACAACCTCTCAGAATCACATTTCAGTGTTTGAGAGTTGTATGGCTTCACTTCATTAAAAAAAAAAAAAAATCACATCAGGACCAAGCAATGGTATTACTTACCTTGAAAGTGTAATCCATTTTAGTACTTCCAGTGGAGGCATGGTGAAATAAACACATTTCTGACAGAGATGGAGATGACGACCGCAGCAGAGACTGAAGAACCAATGAATAGATCAGTTCTTTGGAATCTCTCCAGATAAGGAGCGGATGGGAGATTATCCACATGTACTCCGGATGGTTGCTTCTCATGAGGAGCCCACAGGACAGCTGTCTCCCACAGGTTTGAGAGCTGGGAGATGAAGGGATCAGCCATTATGCTCACAACCATGGCAGAGACTTTCAAAGGAGACGGAGTTCGCAAGCCCCACTTTCTGATCACGTCTGGAAATTGCTTATTTACTATTCTAAGGCTATTAGAGATCTTCGGAATGACAAGTTTGAAAATCCACCTGGTGAGTCTACCTTTCTTCTTGAACAAAAGAAAAAATAACTAAGTTTAAGAATTTTAAAAAATTGGAAATAAACAGCAAAAAGCTAAATAAGATTTTGATCTAAGAAAGTTGTACATGAATTAAGGGTCCAGACAACTTTGGAACATTGAGATTTTTACTATAAGAATTTGGAAGTAATTAAATAAAATAAACAGCATTTCATAGGAACCAGAATGTTTAGTGTATCTTAAGTTAAAACAGTAATTTAAGACTTAAAGATTTCAAAAATTGGACACTAGAGGTGACTTACGATTCCAAGCAGAAAAGGAAAAGGACAAAAAATGACACAAAAATGCTGTAACATTAGAAATACTTCAGAAGATTTTCAAAAAATGGGGCCAGACATCAGTAGCTACAATATCAGAAATGTCAGTAATGATGTTTGCTTCTATAGATAGGCTATGTCCAAAAGGTATTAAATCTGATGCAGCAATACTAGAACCAGAAATACTGGACAATAAAAAAGTATGGATTACAAGATAGAGAAGGCAGATAAAATGGAATTACAAATGACAAGCCAAGAGAATGACCCTGATGAAGACCTTTTACTGGATATACAAAGAGGCTGGTTAAAATTTTGAAAATCAAAGTGGAAATACAAATGACAAACCAAGATAATGACCTGGATAATGATTTTTTACTGGATTTACAAAAGAGGTTTGTTAAAGCCTCAAAGAAGCCTCTGAGATGGGAAAAAGAAAAACTGAAGAAAGATCAAATCCTGAAACAACATCTGAAGGAATTAAATATCAAGACTGTTAGAAGTAAAAGGAAGGAATATAAAGTTGGTTGTTTGATCAAGGTTAAAATAAGACATGTTTTTATAAAGCTCCAGTTACTCCTTATGGACCTTCTGCTGACACCAGGACTGATTTATGGTTTTGGATATAAATAAGGGATGGGTTATGGGAAGAAGAGATATTTGTGTGTAACGTTATGGGAGTGAGAGTTATCAAATTTGTTTTTACTTGTTGTGATGAAGATTGGAAGTCACTTCTTTATATGTTTCTTTTTTTTTTTAATCTTACTTTATTCTTTTTCTTTCTTTGCACTTTTTATTCTTTCTATTTCTTTTTCTTTTTCTGAGTTTAATTTGTATTCACTTTTACCATTGTAATTAAAATCTTTAATAAAAATTATACAAAAAAAAGAAAAGAAAATGTAATCCATTTCATTGTCTCTTGTCATCTCTGTCCCAACAACTAATCAAAAGAGCTGTCTGACCCACTGTGGTTTAATTAACTCTTGGCAAAAAACAAAGATTCCCATTCAGTTTCAGTGAAATTTGGATCTAGAGGTTCTCCTACTAATATAAATAAATATTCAGAAAAAAATCTCTGAAATTTTAGGCAGAAAGGTGAATTTCTTGAAATGTCAATCTATTCTTGCACAGATCTCCTTTACAAAGGGCATCTTCATTATGGAAATAAATTAACTTCAGGCAGCAGATCTTTCCAGGCAGTCATTAATCTTCAGTAGCTGCACATAGTTCATTATTATTTAATTAGAGAAGTATTTGAATAAGAACTGTGTTTGGAAAAGTCAATGAGGTATTGTATAAATATACAATATGCATAGTGTATTTTTTTAATCCACAGTAGTTTTTACTTTTAAAAAAGGAAGCTTTACAGGCAGAGAATTATGTCTTAGTATTATGAGAAGGAGCCTAATCTCCCCAGATTTGCATGCATCCTTCTCTCCCTTATTCTTCATGACCATAAAGAGAAGATTAAAGGTGCGCTTGTCATTTTAGATTATTTGCAGTTGAGCATATCGTATGAATCCTAAGCTGTGATTAATCCCAAGTACAGCTATTAAAAACAAAGTTGAAACAGTGTCATATGGTGGGACCATCAGCATCCTCTGACAGGTGTGCATTCTCTGTCTGCCCTATGAAATAGTATCCCCTCAAAGGTTCAAGTTCCCTCTGCTATGCTCTCCTTTAAATGGCTTTTTCCCCAGGTAGCAGGGAAAGAGAATCTGGGGAAGTGGGTCTGCTCTGGGAGTTTTATTAATGTGTTGCTATGTTAATCTCTGGGCTATTAACTTCTTTTGTTTATATTGTATTGATTGTTTTTATCTGGTACACTGACCAGAGTTACTATGAGTTGGGTAGCCTATACATTTGATTTATAAATAAAATTGTTTTCACCACTACTGGCAGTACTATTGTCCCTCCAAAACCACTTGCAAACTTCCGGAAGCAGAAGCTATTGTGGAGTAGTTTTGTAAGTCATGCTCTAGCTAGAAAAATATATTACTATTTTCAGAGTGACAGAAGCTCATTCTAACTACATCTGTGACTCTGAAAATAATTCCTTTTTTTCCTGAAAATCTACTTGTTATCTACTTGTTTTGAAGTACCTGTTCAGATACTACATAAACATACCTAGGCCCATCTTTTTGAAAGAGTTGTTTTCATGTCTTGTTAATACCATAAAGGAAGATTCTATCTGATTGCTTGAACACACCAAGCTGTTTGAGTAATAGTGTAATTAGAAACGTTTAGAACAATTTAATATTTTTCTTTCATATAATACACATGTACCCTTACTGCCAGGAATTTGTGTTCATTATGGTGGTATACAAAATTAATAAAATAAGTAAATGAATAATAAACTATTTCCAGTTTTATTTATACAAACCCTTAGTATGTTATATATTCAATTAATTAAGTGTATGTGTGTATGTGTATCTCAATGGAATAGCTCCTTTTATAATCTCTTTTGGTCTAAAATAAACTGAAGCTATTATGTACAATTTTCAGATACCAGTTCTAGCATTGTGAATCAGTGATAATTTCTGTGTGTGAGCTAGTGCTTTGTGGGAACTAGTTACTTCAAAAAGTATATACTTTAGTGCTTTAGCTAGCTATCTCACTGACTTTTTTCAAGAGCAATTCATCTTAGAACCAGGAATGATTAAAATAAAGATTCTAGCAGCACTTATCAGCTTAACAAGTTCATGGTGTCAGTGTATGATGCTCTTTTGCTTCAAGGTCACAAAGATATTACACAATTTAATTATTTACTCACTCACTCATTTGTTTTGAGTGGCTTATAGACCTCCAAAGAGTAATAAAGATAAAAACTAAAAAGCCCAACAATAAAACAATACAGGCTACTCAACCACCAAGAAAAACCAATAACTCTTAATATCCCTTAATATCCCCTGACAGCTGTGTTTTTCTCATATACATAGTGTGTTTTCCCTGGACATACACCATCTCTTTTGTTCTTTTTATGATTTTTAATATTTCAAAGTGCAAACCACCCACAGTTGCTCTGGATCCAGGCAACCTTTAAATCAATCAGTTGAACAAACAAATAAATATTAATTCACCCTCCAGGAAGGACAAAAATAACCCTTCAAACCCTGAAGTTCCACTGAAACAACCAGGTCTTAATTGCTTTACAAAAAGCTCATGGGGTGAGGTCCCATCTAATATCAGGGAATGCTGTTCCAGAGAAGGGAGGCAGCATCTGAGAAGAACTGACTCTGAGATCCCTCTAGATGGCATTCCTGAAGGGAACAAACCCAGAGGAACCTTCTGTTCCAGATCTCAAAGGATGAGTGGAAACACTGGGAGCAGCACTTATAATGGTTAAGATATTGGACTGAATTATATAATTATATAAAAGTTATATAACGATTTATATGACTTTCTTATTGCTAATGCTATGTTATTTTCTATAAATGTAATATTAACTATAAGAAAGTTATAGCCATCCTCTTCCTTCCAGAAGGGTTTGTTGGTCACATATTCTTAGTTATGGATCTGTTCTAAATAACTAATGACTTGATATTATGTCTTGATTAGTGGATATAGTGGCAACTGAATAAGGTTGGGAGTCATAAATATCTTTTAGTATCTGTTGAAAAATTTATTTAATTTCTTATTTATTTGGACAGTTAGAAAAACAATACAGTTAATTAATTGAAGAATACTAAATCCTCATGTGAAAAAGGCAATCAGGGGTATATAAAGCTTCAAGAACTGCAAAACATTAATTCCCATGATTCTCAACCCTATAGTACCCATTACTGTCTGACTATGACAAGCTTATTGATTTATTAAATATACAGTATTTTTCACCCACCCATTAACATGGTTCTCTGGGTAAACTATAAAATTGTGTAAAAGAATAAAAGTAGTCAAATTCTTTCTCTTTTTAAGAAAGTAAATTCCACCTGGTCTGTCTCATTTGCCATAACTTATCTTTTATTGATTTTATTGTAATTTCTTTGTTTGATTGTTGTGAGTCGCCCAGAGTTGTTGGGAGTTGAGTAGCATACGTTTAATAAATTATTATTATTAAACATTGTGATTGACTTCTCAAGTTCACTGGAATATAGATGAATTTTATCTATATTGGACATATACATGAACCATTATTGAACATGCTACATAATGCAGTACGATCCTGTTTGTTTTTGGTTCTTTAATATGAGCAAACACCTGAGACATCTTTGAAAGGCTGTTTATTCAGTAGCAGGTACAGCTGCATTTCTAGCCATTTCAGGTCTTTTATCAATTATAGCAATTTCAGTCAGCAGTTTTTAGGAACTCCTAGCTGCTTGTACAAAGCACTGAATAAGAATTTAGCTTCAGGATGTTCACGAGATGGTATATTTATTGTACTAATTACTACCTTTTATTCTTTAATAGTTTTTCTATGTACATTTATAAGGACAAAGTGCATAGCAGTCACTACTGGCAAAAATTTGGTATTAGTCAGAATCATAATCTGGAACTGACACTAACAGTTTCATTTTACTTAATGAAAATTGTATTTATTCATGAGGGTGAAAAAGGATTTTCCATAACAACTTCCAATTTTCTTTCATGTGAATTGGTGAATTAACTGATTCTTATATCGTTGATTAATTTTTAAAAAGGATTAATGATTTGACAGCTCAAGCTTGGTTCGGATAAAATTTCCCATATCTAAATCAAGATTCCATTTAGGAAGGGGGTGTATAGTTATTCTCAGTACATTGAAAGGTAAAGATTAGTTACACTCCTATCAGAGGAATTACTTTAGTATTTACAAACATCTCAAGTAGAAAAAAAAATATATTCCTGAGATTGTGCTAACTGTCCATCCTTATAATAGCGAAAGGACTTGCATTTGTTTTCAGACGGAATATGGAAGTGACAGTAACTAAAAAAACCCTCACTTATTGGTAGTGAAATTGCTATAGAAATCCAACCCATATTTTTTGACACTCTTGGCTCAAAGTCATCTCAATGTGTACATGGAAAAAAAGCAATAAAGACATATTTTCACTTCCCAAGGAACTTGGAACAAGTAGCTTTCATTATTAGCACTTATTTCATGATGTAGCATTATGGTCACTCCACTGAAGTGTTGGAAATCCATCTGCACTGCCACAGGAGTCTGTGTCCACAGGGAACAGTTCACCATATGTGAATCACCCTGATGGAAAGTTTCCACATCCCAGCTTCTCCTGTTCATGCCAATGTACAAACTCCCTCCATGATGAGGCATTCTACTGGGAAACAGTGTTTTCTGGAGCAGGCCCTGATGTGCTAAAAGTTTATTACTTACCTCAGAATATGCTTCTGGATTAATGAGGGCAGGACTAGGGAACCTTTCCAGCAGAAGTCTATCTTTGCCTACTTCGAATTACCCAATTTGGTGCATTTATTCATGATTTCAATTTACAGATAGTCTTCCAGTTATGACCACTTGTTCAACAACCATTCAAAGTTATGACGGTGCTGAATGAGGGAGCCTTATGACCAGTCTGCAAAGTTGCAGCCATCGTAGCATCCCCGTGCTCATGTGATTGCGATCTGGAAACTTGGTGCCCAGCTCGATTATAACATCACAGTGAGTTGCAGCCATGTGATTGTGATTTCGGACATATCCTTCCAGCTTCCCACAAGCAAAGCCAGCAGGAAATTGGAAGTCACTCCTGCTCCCGCCACTTTTTCACCTGCCCATGCTCTGTAGTGCCTGCCCACAGCCCCCCCAACTGCCCCCCCCCAATGGCACCCATGTGCCTGCTGGCCTGCTTGCCTGGGACTCACGCCTCTTCCTGCTTAATGATCTGTGGAATACTGGGGTTACAATGGCAACTGGGACTGCAGGATTGCTCTTGCTAAGTGATGTGGTCACATGACATCACACTTTACAACCACATTGCTTAGCAGTGGAAATTCTGGTCCCAACTGCCGTCATAACCTGAGGATTACCTGTATGTTATTTTCAGCAGAAGATTTATTCAAATTAACTGATTCCAGATATTCATATGCTTCTAGCAATCACTTAGTGGGATTTGTAATAAATCATTAAAAATCTTTACTTTTTTCCCCTGTTCCTTCCTTGCACTTTATACCTTACCTTCTCCCTGAGACCTTAAGGCAGCTATATGCTATTCTACAATCAACCAGTGATGCTATTTTTGTAATATTTCCAAGGAATTGTAATATTTCCCTATAATAGTTGGTGGTAGCATGTGCCTCAGATTAACTAGACACATAAGGTTGAAGAGTGAAAACAAAACATCAAAATAACAAAACATTTTTTCCATCTGTGTAAGGATGGAAAGGGGCCAAATCATGTGTCATTGTGGGAGAGATTATTAGAGGACAATGTGAGAGCACCAGCAGTATCTGGTATCCCAAAATGTTGTATATCCACCTTGATAAACCCTAAGCTGAAGTTTCACTTCTTTTGCAACAACTGTCTTGAGCCAACAGAAGTGGCAGGCTGATGACATGGTAGCCTAATTTAAATTTGCTGCAAGAGAACATCTCCATTTCTGTCTTGAGCAGGATACTGGGAGAGGAAGTTTAACTCATGCCCCTGCAGGCTTTTTCAGATATAAATTCACTCAGCAAAAGCTCTCCAGTGGAAATATGCAGGCGCCAAATTGTGCCAATCTTTTTTCCTGCCCGGGGTTCTTAGAAAATGAACCACTGCTTTGATCGAAACTGGACTGTGCCCTGCAATTCTTTTAAAATAGAAAAAAAGTTAAGAGATTCAGCCATGGATTTCCTGCATCACTTTTGAGGTACCCTTAAAAAAGGAGTGACTGTAGATCAGTATAACTGTTTGCATCAGAGAACTGGGAACTAGTGCCCTGTTGCACAGCACACTGTCTTTAGTCTCCTTCTCAATCTTGTGAAGGCCTGATACCTTTTGCTTTTACCACAATAAAATCATTTTACAACATTGCAAAACTCATTGTTTCAACAACATCATTTTAATTCAACCTCCCAACAATCCTGCAAAGTTGTTTGTTAATTTTTCTAATGACATTTTAATTGTTTAATTCTTTTTGTAAGCTGTCCTGGGAATACCATTGAAGTATAACAGTATATATGAACAAGTAGGGAATCCATTTTACAGAGAAGGAACTGAGATTTCACTCCCTCATGAGATGGGAGGTATCTAAATTCAAAATATAAATAAATAAATAAAAATTTGGGGCTTTTCCCTTCTACTAAGATACAGTGCTTTCTTTTACCCATCCTTAAGTTGGTAGAAAACGAATTAGTGCAAAATTTGCTGACCCTATTGTGGGTCCCTGTTCTGCCTCTATTACCTCTGTTTACTGTCACTGTCAGTACCTTAACTTCCCTCCAAGGTAATAGATAATAGATTTTACACACTTGAGACTGGCTTGGATGGTGCTGGAATAAAGTGGAAAATTCCACTTTCACATCAGTATAGATAATGATGACTTAAAGTTATCATGGGCTGGGGATGAGATGAAGGTGGCATCAAGGGGACACAGGAATAAAATTGCCAAGCCTGATTTGTGCTGTGCTCAGATGCAAGAAGGGACATGGAATAAATTGTCCCATAGCTACTGAAGAGTTTCATGGCTAAACAGGGATCTGAGTGCAGATCTCTCCAATTCAAATTTGAATGACTACAAAACTACACTAGCTTTTTCACAGTCTTCTTTCTGCTACTTATCTGCTGCTGTCTTGTATTGAGTCCTTTTCATTGTGTGAGTGAATCTGATATAGTATGCTTTCTGTTAGATGGTTACATATAGAGACAAACTACATCTTGATACAAGCGTGTTAAGGCATATTCTCTTGGTTAGTAGGACTTAATTTGTTCACACAAATAAATAAAATGAAATGTGGCAGTGGTTGCAGTGTTGAGTTAAAGATGAAGACTCTTCAGATCCAAGGGGTCCCAAACCCCAAAGCTACTTGGTCTTGCTAGGTTTGAGTCATCACTTGTTCTTCTCCTCCATTTATTTCTCCAGAGAAGAATTAAAACATTTTCAGTTCTCACCACTCTGACTCCACCAAAGGCTGCTTTCTCTAACTGGTGCAGTTGTTCAACTTTTAAAGCCTCTGCAACAACACATGCCTGTTAACCACACTACCTGCCTATGCCTTTTCTGTCTGGCATCCTTGATCAGCTCTGAGAACTGCAACAATACAACTATGCCATCAAGTGGCCATGGCTGACAGAACCCAGGAGGAGTCCACAAAATACCCAAGGTGGCATAGGAATAGGCAAAATGGTGCCTCCCCCCAAAATAATAAAAACAGTGCAAAGTATGGCCATACAAACCCCTTACTGACAGAATAATAGAACATCCTGACAGTACCCACTGAATAGCAGATAGTCCATAAATATTTGTTTTTTAAAGTGCCAAACCTTCACAGCTATCCACTGCAAATTTCTTAAATCCTGAAGGCTATAAAGATGATACATGACACAGCAAGATGCAATACTGGAAGACAAACTTCTTTGTTGCTAAATCTTCAGACCTGAAATATCAGGATGCAGTGACATCACTGTGTCAGTACTAGAGAATAAGCCAGAAAGAAAAGCATTTCTTACAAAGTAAATATATAACATTCTAGGGAAGGCAACAGCCATCAAAGGTGCATAAATCACAAAGAAGAATTTTTTATGCTGTACTTACTGCATTACCCACCAGATTACTAATGAAAAGGGCCCCATACTTTAGACCTGATTTCTTAGCCTGCAGAAGTGTTGGACTATCCCATCCTTGGAGTCCCTGAGGTTCTCTGAGCTTGGTTCTTTTCCTGCAAACGTTTTATTATCCGGCTAGGTAACATCTTCAGTGCTGGAATGGGACGGGGTTTGCTCTCTGTTTATATACTCTTGCATGCCCTGCCAGTGTTGTTGGGGGTGGGGGGTTTGTTTTGTTCCTCTGGTAGTTCCTTGATTAGGGTATTGTTTGCTTGTGTGTCCTGTGGTAACCTCTGCTTATCTTGGTGATAATTGCTGGTGAGGAGCTGTTCTGATCTTTTGTCTCTTTTGAATAGGGTGTAGATGCTGTTTATCCCTATGTGTCTGTTAATTGCTGCCTTGTCTGAATACCAGGCTTCCAAGAATTCACTTGCATTTTTGGATTTTGCTTGGTCTAAAATGCTGACAGAACAAAACCCCTACCCTCAACAACACTGGCAGGGCGTGCAAGAGAGCAGACAGCAAACCCCATCCCATTCCAGCACTGAAGATGTTACCTAGCCGGGTAATGAAATGTTTGCAGGAAAAGAACCAAGCTCAGAGAACCCCAAGGACTCCACAGTGCACCTGAGTTACGCATATTCGCCTCCATTGGTATCCCATCCTTCCCAGTCAGAGCAGTCATTAGCTAGGGAAACTTGAAGACCAACATTTCTGGAACCCTGAAGACCAACAATCAGAGTTGGTTGCTTTATACTTGGCATCGCAACTCTGCATGCAGAAAATGAGGTCTGTTGGCATGTCTGGGGAAATAGAAATTGGCAGAAATTAGCACAAACATAATGTACTAAATATAAAGCCCTTTTCCAATAGTCAGTTAGTTCAGTTGATCTTCAGATACAAGGTTGGGATCAAAATTTGAAAGGTTCCGAGTAAATTGTTAATCTACTGATGGTGTATGCTATCCTGGCAATTAGACCAAGTTCCTTGAATATTTCATCAACTTGTGACTTTGGAGCAACATCTGAGCATTCTATGTTTCCAGTGCTACAAATGGGGGCCAAACCTCTGCAATCTTTCCAAATGCACCAGTGAATTTAGATTTCCTGACATTGTTAGGGTGAGATTTCAATGAAAACTGTAGCATTTCAAAATAGACTCATTATTTGAAATAAAAGGAAAGAAAAAACCTGACTGACAAGGCCAGAATATCCTGGCCCTACCCACATATTTGATGAATTCCACCTGCTTGATCCAATCCATAGTGGTCCTCCTGCACCCCCTTAAATCTCTCACTTTGCAACATGAATTTTGCTAAGAACGTTTTAGTAAAATCCTTGCAGTGGTCTAGCTTTTATTTTTCTACTTATTGACAGAAGACCCGCTTCCTTTTGTAGATGCTTTAAGCCATGTGAAGAAGACAGGGCTTCTCATTGAGTGGGAGGTTGGCATACCTGCTGAGAAACATAAAAAGGAATCTCTCCATGCTTCAGAACTGGAGTTCGCAAAACACTTCTTAGGCAGCTTCCTTCTTCACCATTTTGTTTAAGCCTACACTGCCATTCAGGGAAAATAGAATTTCCTATAATGGAAGAACTTGTCAGCAGAGAGCACACCTTAGAGAGAGAAAGCTGATAAACAAGTTTTACAAAGCAACACAAAAATCATATGGGTTTTCTTATCTATTTCCTTAAAAGCTAAGGAATGTCTGAGAGACAGATATGGGCACAGGTGTCTAAAGGCATGGGATGTTCTATTATCAGATGGCTAAACAGGCTTGGGCCTGGTTAGTACTTAGATGGGAGATCACTAGGGAATCCTAGGACCGCAGGCCAAAACATCACAGAAGACAATGGCAAATTATTGCTAAGACAACATCCTTGTTGTGTCCATGTAGCCATCAGGTTTTGATTTTAACACAAGGACAGGTTTACCTTGACTATGAATGCAGGTCTACAAGCTGCCATGTAATGGAACAGATTGCCACGTGAAGTGATTTCTTTTTCACTAGAGATCTTTTAGGGAGGCTGGAATGTCCTCTGTCAGAGATGCTGTAGATAACCCGCACTGAGCAGGGAATTGGACTAGAAGTACATTCCAACTATAAGATTCTACATTTCCTTTTTGAAATATATACATTTTCTTAAGTCAGTATTCACCATTGAAGAAGACTTAAGAATAAGTTGTCTACAGATGTAGAAGGCTTTATAAATAAAAGGAAGGAAGAGATTATTTTGCAGAACCATTTTCCTTCAAGTAAGCGTTCTGTCAGTATAGGGGGAATTGGCGTGTATGAACAGTGACTCCTTAGTGCTTGTAAAGGGGAATGGCAAAATATTTGTTACACTTAGTGTCTTCAAGCCTCATCTGTTTTTTTTAGTCTTTAAATTATGAATAGGATGCTCAAGAGGCTTCTAAACTAAGCCACCTTAGTTTGTTTCCTCTTATAAACTGCTTGAGAGAGAATATTTATATTATGTGCTAGCTCTGCAATAAATCTCTATCTCTACCTCTACCTCTACCTCTCTATCTCTATCTCTGTCTCTACCTCCATTTCCACCTCCATCTATCTCTATTATATATTACAGAAGAATATGACTTTGAACATGCCTGACAGTAGTGTCCTCCAAACTCATAATGTTTGAGAGATCTGACTATATACAACTGCATTGTTTCATTTGTCAGTAGGATTAAGGGCCAAACAACTTCTTGCTTCAGAATGGCACTGAATTCAAAGTCCTGATGCCTATTGCATGATGGCTATAAACTGAATGGCTGATGATTCATGTTAGCTTCTGCTTATCATCCCCAAAGGGTCTGAATAAAGCCTGAATAAAGCATGAGTGTCCTTCTGGGACAACTTAATAGATGCTACTATGTATTAGGAGCCAACACTTTTCCCCAGTTAGGTCAATCACTGTGTTACAATCCTTTGAATTATTTATTTATATTTATAACAGCAATTTCTATAGCTGCCCACTCACCCCAAGAAAGGAATCAGTAAACATTTTCTATTACTACATTTCAAATTTAAATGATTGATTGGTTGAATTTCTATACTGCCTGATTCAAACACTTCTAAAGGTGATCATAAAGTGTGCTAAAAGGTCCAAATGTTCACACAAAAGGTTGTGCAACCCCATCCAATTTCATGCCCTATTGCCATCAGATGTATCTTATTCTTCTTTGGTTAGACATCTTAGGGCTTATCTTTCAAAATAGTGGGGTGTAAATTAAAACAAATAAAATAATAACATGCAGAGAGTTGATATCCTTAAGTGATCCTTCTGAGTGGATACTCAGGAGAAATTAATGAAACCAGAATTTAATGGTTTCATTAAATCAGATTCTTCAGGAAGTATACGTACGGCTTGGGAAGCTACAATAGATGGGGTGTAAGCTTTCTGTTGCGGCTGTGCATAGCTTCAAAGGGGTGCTTCCATTTAATGAAGCTTTGATCAAGTTATCTTATCAAAGACAATTCACAAATTGAAGTTAGGGACCCACTTCAAAATTAAGTGAACTGAATCTGGTGGCTGCAAAGTGTTTCATAGCTTTTTGAAGCACTTTGCAAATGGGATAGCTTTTCTGTTGCTTCTGGTTTTATGACAGACCATATACTACGTTACAGCTTTTCTATACAGGGAACGCTGAGGGGAGGGTTAAGTGGTGTGAGACTGCCTCACATCATTGAAGTCGGCTTATCAGAGCTCTTTTGTGGTACAAAGCTAACACTGGTTGGGCTTCATCCACTTTCTTAGTTCTCTACTTCTTGAACATGGCTAGCCATAAGCCTTAACTTTGTTCTCTCTTGGGTTAATGTAATCTTGCATTTCTGTGCTGGTCTTGCTAACGCAACTGAGAACTCAGCTCAACCCTTGAAATATATGCTAAGGGTTGACCAATCTAGTGCACACTCTTGGGTCAAACCTTACTTTTAAATTTTGCATGATGGTATAGGTTTAACTCTCTCAACAATCAATGAATTAGTGACAAAATGATTTTTGTCATTTAGAGGTACTGGCCAAAATAATTACTGTTTGGGGGAATACAAGTTGACAAGGCTATGAATGTTACTTTACCTGCGCCAGCCTCTGTCTCTGTGGCCTGTCTTTTGCTGTGATGCTACAACCCGCTAAGCCAGCATGCTTCTGTTAATGAATTAACATAGAGCATTGCCCCAAAACCACAGTCCTAATCACAACTGAATCCTGCCAATAAGGAGGTGGTCTTCCCTATGAGGAGTCAAGCTTGCTAGCCAGTTATACTATCCCTCCAGATACCCCAAAAACCCAGGGATTAGAAGCAGCAGATTATATTACCCCATGAGGATAATGAGGAGGCATTCTTCAGTGGCATGCCAAGCTTGGCACCCCATAAAAGCAAGTGGGATATATACTAAACCACAAAGTGGTCAATCACATTTCTTTTTTTAAATAATTTTGATTAAAGATTTTGATTACAATAGTAAAACCAAACATAAACTAAACTCAGAGAGAGAGAGAGAGAGACAGAATAAAAAGTGCAAGGAAAGAAAAAGAAAAAAAAAAGGAAAAAGGAAAGTAAGACAAAGAAAAGAAATATTTAAAGAAGCGACTTCCAATCTTCAACACAACAAATATAAACAAACTTAATAACTCTTCACCCCCTATAAGAATATCTCCTCTTCCCATAACCCATATCTTATCTATATGCAAATCCATAAATCATTAACTTTTCAGTACTGGGATCAGCAATCAGTCCATACAAGGTTACTAGAGGTTTATGGAAACATGCCTTGTTTTAACCTTGGTCAAACATGACCAACTTTATATTCCTTCCTTTTACTTCTAACAATCTTGATCTTAAATCCTATGACAACATATGAATTAATTAGATATCTCTTCAATTTTTCTTTCCCATCCCAAAGCAAAGGTGTCTTCAAGGCTTTAGCAAATCTCTTTCGTAAATCCCATTAAAAAAATCATTATCCAGGTAATTCTCTTGGTTTATCATTTGTATTTCCACTTTCATTTTCAAAGCTTTAACCAACTTCTTTAGTATATCCAAGAGAAAGTCCTTGCTTGGATCATTTTCTTGGCTTGTTATTTGTGTTTCCACTTTAACTGCCTTCTCTGTTTTATAATATACACTTTTTATCATCCAGTATTTCTGGTTCTAATATTTCTACATCAGGTAAAATCTGTTTCACATCTGTCATTCCTTGATTAACATCTTTTGGACATAATCTATCCATAGAAACAGACAACATTGCTGACATTGTAGCTACTAATTTCTGTCCCATTCTTCAAAAATCTCTTGGAGTATTTCAAATGTCATAACATTTTGTGTCATTTTGTAAATCCCAGTACTAACCAAAATCAAAAGGCAAGTTTTCACTTTTTTTTCCTTTCCCTTTTCTGCCAGGAATCTTTAGTCCCCTCTAGGGTCCAATTTCTGAAATCATAAAGACTCAAATCTCTGTTATGACTTAAGATAGAATTTGGTTCTCACAAATGGCTGTTTATTTATAGAATTATTTCCAAAATCTCATAGTAGAAGTCTTAATATTCCAAGTTTGTCTGGACCCTTAATTCATTTATAACTTTCTTGGATCAAAGTCTTATTTAGCTTTTTGCCATTTATTTCCAATTCTTTAAATTCTTAAACAAGTTTTTGAACTTCTTGTTCTGAAGACCTCTGATAGCCTTAAGATATGTAGTTAAATAGGTAATTTCTAAAAGCCATCTGGAGCACACATGGGTAATCTCTCGTCCTCTTCTTCTCCAGAGAGGTTCTGTAGAACTGGTCTACTCACCAGTTCTTTGGTCTGCAGTGGTTATTGTCTTTGCTCACTCAGAGATGTGCTAGTTTGCCATGCACCCCCTGGAAGTCCAGTGGTCAACCACATTTCAGCCTAGGGTGTTACGCAAACTATGCCCATATGGTTGCTCATGGTTAGTGTGTTATTCAAATTCAGAAGACTGAGTTGAGAGAACCATGAGACATAGTGTATTACACAAACACAATCTCAGAATGAACAGGTTGGTGTATATGGGAGAAGACACTTTAGGGATAGATAATTTGTCCTCCAAATGTTTTGATTACAATTCCTAACATAATCTGAAGTATTAATGGCAGAAATTAGGGGCATTGTAGTTCAAAACCTCTTGAGCCACCAGATTTCATAACTAGCTTAATGGTATTTCATCCCTATATCATTTAAGGTAAGGGTGTGCAAGCTGATTTCTCACTATTTTTCAGAAATAAATTAAATAGTTGCATTAAGCTCAGTCACATATCTGGTGAGCCTCTGACACCAAATACCTCACGTATTTCTCTCAAAGAGGCAAAGTTAAAATAATCAAGGCAATCCAGAGTTTATACTCTTCTGTGCTACCTAGCATTCAAAAACAAAGAATATTCTATCAAAGTGTGACTATAATCTATAAACTGAGAAAGAGGGCTGGCTTAGTATATTGCCTGGGTCTCATGAGAGCTTATGAACATCATCTTCTTGTGCTATTTTGGTATCCATCCCTCAGCAGCTGATCCTAATCTTCATGTATCCCATATGTCTTTTCCCAGACATCCACTGTTTAAAAAAATTCTTTTCAAATCACCAATTCTGACTTTCTGCAACAACCTTTGTGCACATACATCTCCCAGTTAAGTTTATTTCTACCTGTAGGTAAGTAAGAAAAATATGGAATGGATCATATCCTAGGATCATGTCCTATGATAATAAAGCAGGAATGATTAGTATCTAATTATTAACACTTAGAAATTAACTTAGCAGATATATATACATTGAAGGATTTAATGGATACAGCACACAATACTGGAATCTTTAGTCCCCTCTAGTGAATCAAGTGAAATACATCACTTGAACCAGCAAGTGAAATACTAAATAATTGCAAATCCAGTGTGGACTTCATCATGCCCTCTGTATGAGAGATATTTAATAACTACCCTCTTCCTATAGAGGTGAATATGTGTAGCTCAGGGTTGAACTGTGGAGTCCTTGGGTTTCTTAAAAAAAAAACCAAAAACCAAAAACCAAAAAAAGAACCAAGCTCAGAGAACCCCAAGGACTCTACCCTCTTCCTGTCCAATTTAAACAACTTCTCTCTGCAACTTTCTATACTCCATAGGTATCAAACTATCTATTTCCCCAAAAGTATCAAACTATCCTTTGTTATGTTTTATAAAACAAGTTTTCCAACAATAAAAAAGGTCATCTTAATTTTATTTATACAATTCCAAAACACTCACCTTGCAAATGGACTTTTAAATTTTTTGGATGAAACCAGCATAGGCTGCCTTTTGTAGAGTTTTTATAAAGTGATATTTTCCCAAGAAATGTTACCTTGATCTGATTATTAGTTACAGACTTATTCTTGCATTACTTGAATAGCCTCATGATGTTAGTCTATTGAAGGAAACAAGCAGTCTTGTACCATCTTAAAGGCTACTTTTTTTGTTGTTCAGTTATCCTGCTCCATGAAATTTGATGATACAGTAGAATTCCTGCTGATATGTGCAAAGGGAGGGCAAACAAGCATAATGACACCACAACACAAATATTATGACTTACATACTTGTCAGTTGGTGTAGTGATTAAGGTACCAGGCTAGAAACTGGGAGACCGGGAGTTCTAGTCCTGCTTTAGGCACAAAGCCAGGTGGGTGACCCTGGGCCAGTCTTTCTCTCTCAGCCCCAGGAAGTAGGCAATGGCAAACCACTTCCAAAAACTTGGCAAGAAAACGGCAGAGACTTTCCAGGCAGTCACCAGAGGAGTCAAGACTGACTCAAAGGCACATACACACATTCGGGGGGGGGGGGGGGGAGAGGGCAATATTTGCATCATGACATCACCATACTTGTGTCATTTTGATGCACTCTTAATTTGTTGCAGGTGCCTGTGTGGGTTCCCAGATATACTCGATTTCCATTTGCAATTTTCTCATATTTCCCAATTGTTTACCCCCCCTTTTTTTTTTGGCTTGTCCCACAAGGAAATCCATTAAGTGATTTAAGAATGGAATAGCTTCTCAAAGCCTTTGAATTTGCAGTCTTCCT
Source organism: Liasis olivaceus (assembly GCA_030867105.1). Taxonomy (NCBI): domain Eukaryota; kingdom Metazoa; phylum Chordata; class Lepidosauria; order Squamata; family Pythonidae; genus Liasis; species Liasis olivaceus. The sequence goes on along the minus strand of CM061349.1, from coordinate 93,979,230 downwards.
GACTGTATCTAATCACAGCACAAAGAAGCAGCAGTCACGTTGTCCTTCTTCTGTGTCCCCATTAATGTTGCTTTCATCTGGTCCCCAGTCTAGGAGTGAGTCAGTTGCTTAAGTACCATTTCCCCCCTCATTATGGCGCTCTCCAAGGACCATATAAAATCTTGTTGGGCTGTGCCCTTCATTACCTTAGAAAGAAGTCAGGTGAGTGGCAATGACTGGAAACACAGGCAGGATACGGGACAAAGGGGACAAGGAACTTCATACCGGTATACAGGTGAAACTCGAAAAATCAGAATATCGTGCAAATGTTCATTTATGTCAGTATGGCAACTCAAAAGGTGAAACCAATATATGAGATAGAGGCATTACATGCAAAGCGAGATATGTCAAGCCTTACTTTGGTATAATTGTGATGATTATGGCGTACAGCTTATGAAAACCCCAAATTCACAACCTCAGAAAATTAGAATAGTGTGAAAAGGTTCAAAGCAAAGCTATCCGAGCATCTCGCGGCGCCTTCAAGACGGTCAGATAATTTGTTCTGGGAGAAGTTCTCGTGATGCGCGAGTCTCTTCTGAGTCCGAAGAGTTTATGCAGCTTTAAATCACCTTGTCTGCTAGGCACTTTTTTTTAAATCCTGTGGCGCGCACGCGCGCACTCAAGTGCTCAGGCGCGCGCCATTTCCAACCCATCCCAACTCAGCCGCTCCCTCGTCTCCCCCTTCCAGCCGAGCTTGGCTTCGCCTCCGTCTCTCAGAAGCCTCCCAGCGCGAGGCGGCTGCCGCTTCGCCGCCGGGCTCGGCACATCAAGGCAGCCACAGCGAGGCCGAGCGCGCGCGCCGCCTGTGAATCCTCCCTTAGCCACGCAGACGGCCGGGGCAGGGGGGCACCAGCGGGCCGCGACGATTGGCTGGGGAAGGGCGGCGGGTGAGAGGAGGGCCGGCCCAGCTGGGCCAGTGCAGTGGCCATTCCTTGCCGCTGCTGGGGCAACGGCGTCTCTTTGGCCCCGGGGAGGACGGCGGGCTCGGATAGGCGGAGGCTCGGATAAAGAAAGGGAACCACAGCAAAGAAACGGGCTGAGGAGTAGCCGCGGCCACCGCTTTTCTTCTCTCTCGCCCCTCCGCCCCGCTGCTGCTTCTCCTTCCTCCGCCTCCTCTTGCTTTTCCACCCGGAGCTGGTCCGTTCCGAGCAAGTTGTTTCTCGGCCCCGCTGCAGCGCGAAGGGACAGCGGCCGGGAGCGTCCCGGCTCCCTCCCTGCCTCCGCGTGACCCTTCCGGAGAAGATGCCGCCGCCGCCGCGGCTGCTGTAGGGTGGCTTGGTTAACTCCTCCCCATGTTCTTGCCGCCGTCTTCGGTGGCTCTGCTTCGCAGGCCGGGCAGAGGATGCTGTCCTGCTCGGTGCGGGGCTGCGACCAGGGGATCGGCGGCCGTTTCCTTTCCTGCCGTTCCGGCCACTGGGGCTCTCCGTGCCGCCGTTGGTAGCTCCTTCGCCGAGCGATGACTTCAAAGCATCAGGCGGACTGGATCCCTTACAGGTACTTCCAAAGGCGCCAGATTGGGCTACGGCTTCTCTGTGCTACCTTCCCCCCTCTCTGCGTGGTTTCTAAAGGGGCCAGTAAGAGTGCTGTAGGCAAGCATGTCATCTTCGCCGAAGTTTTTATTTAATGCTAAAAAAACAACAACCCCTAATTAAATGAGGCAGCTAGGAAAGTGCTTTTAAAATTCTTTTAAAGGATTAAATAAACATAGTTCTGGGAGGTGAGGAACAGAGCACCAAGTTGTGTACAGTGATGACTAAGAACATACCCTCTCGCTGTAGGAAACCAATTTTCATGAATGAAAGTGGCAAGTATAAAGACATGTTTTACAAGCAGTTTGCTTCATTTTGAAGAGGCTGCAGATGTGGGCACTGCATTTTTGAAACTGTATCCTTTAAGACACTAATAATAGCACACTCAAGACATCTGTAACTATTTTTAAGGCATTATACATTTCAGAGTCCTTGGAAGGTCTGAAAACCTCTTTGTTTTCAGAACTGAAAGATGCAGCCAATTCTGTTACTGCTTTGTGTGATTGCCACAGGGTGATTCTTTTGTAATGTGTTCTAGATTTATTTCAGTGGATCAGATCATGGTGTGGATATCCTCATATCCTGTTATTGTCCCAGTTTTGCTTCAGATAGTAACAGGAGTGAATCTGTATCGGGGCAGTGTAATATCTCATGCAGCTCTATTATCATTCGCATCCATTCTATTTTCATGCTTCTTCCCCTCGTTCACTTTCTGGAAATTTTTATGATATCTTAGATAATTTCTAGTGTCGTGTTAACATTCATGACAGCTACGAAATCTTCTTTTCTTTAATTTAAATGTTATCTGCTGACCTCAAGAGTAGAGGACTTTTGCGGGTCAGTCTTGATGGTAATTCAAGATCCTTGATTTCTGTTGTCAGTGAATTACATGGGTCAACAACTGCCTTGTATCTGAAATTCAGTTCTGTTCTTCAGTGTTTTCTCAGAGACTAATTTCTAAACTTAAATTCTTTCTATGTAGGAAATTGATGAACCTGGGAATAATTTGTCACAGAGAGTATATGCATAGATCCCTTGTCCTAAACACAGATCTTATATAACAAATGCACATAGCTCTCATACAATTACCTACAAAGAATTATTTAGGTGTGAAGTATTCCAAAGAAAACTTGTGGTATAGACTCAAGTTCCAGTCACAGGGTAAGATTGGCAGTTGTACTTCTTTGGAACTTATCTCAGGAATCTCGCCTTCCATATTGGAAATGTTTTTTTCAGTGAATTACCTTTATTGGATTAAGAGGATCAGCAACAATGATCCTATCAAATAAAATATACTTTGAGATAAAACCAAAAAATGAAAGGGCCTTGGTTAGGGATAAGCAGCTAGAATTTTTTCCTTCTCTAGTGTTTGTTGATTAATTGCTTTGGGAGTGGGTGAACAAGTATCTTCTTACATAAGATACCCCCATTCTTCCTCTCTGTCTGCTGACTTGCTTTGCTTGGGCTCCTATCGTTCTATAGCATATTGGCAGTCGAATCCTTCTGCCACCATTCTTGCTGCCGTTGTGAAGAGCAGGAATCGCCATGGCAGCATCAGCTGCTGTTGTCTGTCATTGGTTCCTTGGTTGCTATAAGCTACCAAAGCCTCAGCTAGTTCTTTTTCTGAGAAAGCGTATATGCATGTGTATCTCAAAAAAGTGAAGAGCAGTGCTTGTCACCGAGGGCTATATCCCCTTGCTTATCAAGCCTCTTAATGAGGCAGGAAAAAAACTAATAATGTGGCATAAACTAGATTGCATTGTGTAACTTGTTGCAAAGTTGCTGTAACAAAAAAGATGACAAGAGGAAGTAGGTTTCTGTTCATACTAGAAATTCAGTAGACATTTGGAGTTTGTAAAAAGTTCAAGACTTGATAGACATAAAATAACTTTATTAACTTAAACAAATTTTACCCCTCCCCAACTTTGCATCCATAATTCTAAGTACGGTATGGCCACCGTCCATGCTAATTGATAAGAACCAAGTTGGGGGTGGTTTTTCCTAAATTGGTACTTTTTACAAATGAAGGTGGTCAACATCTGGCTTGCAGGTTTTATGCAGGTTTCAGCCATGGTTTGCAGCCTTTACAACAGAGCTAGATTGCACTACTAAATTTTTAAATTGAAGGAGACCACTGAATTTTATTTCCTCTGATACATAGATGATGGAACTTATGCTTTGTCAGTAAATTGTGAAGGCTCTAGATATTGTCAGAAGAAAAATACTGTATCTGAACTACATAACTAATAAAGATTAAATATCTGCTGTTTAAACTAACTGGTATAATATTTTCCTGTGTTTTCTTTATTATTTTTTTATGTAGCTGCTGAAGTAATTTCTTTTCGTTAGACACAGATTGAAACTGACCCCAAAGGCATTTTGGAAAATTGGTCCAAAATGCAGCTATCAAACTAGCAGTGTTAAGTGCTGGAAGAACTTCACAATTATCAGCCTACGTTCAAGCTTGTGTCAAGTTTCTGCCTTTTCTCTTTAAAGCCTGGGTCAAGGTTATATGGTTATATGATGGAATGTTATTCAGTGATTGTGTTCACACATCATACTTAACCAGGTCAGTTACAAATCTAGCAACTGTATTTACACAACATGGTAGGCTTGGTTAGTTTTAACCTGCAGTTGTTTGTGGTTGTTGCTGTTTTATGTTTTCTTGTTATGGGTGCTGCTGTTCTGATTAATTTTTAATATTCTTTGTTGTAAAAACATTACAGCTATATTTACACAACATGGTAGGCTTGGTTAGTTTTAACCTGCAGTTGTTTGTGGGTGCTGCTATTTTATGTTTTCTTGTTATGGGTGCTGCTGTTCTGATTAATTTTTAATATTCTTCTTTGTTGTAAAAACATGTTTGAATTAAAAGAAAAAATTAAAACTAAATAAGTAGTGATGGAAAATAAATATATTCTAAATTAGATTTGTCCTGTGGCTGGATGGTTCATTGTTAGTTTTTTCTACTGTAATGGCTTCTTTGTAGAAGTACCTAGAGATGCATTTTTTATCTGTAACTGATTTTTCTTGCTCTGGTCTATGTGTAACATTTTTAAAGGGTGAATCACAATTATTAAGAACACTTTTTTTCTCTCATGAGGCATTTAAAATAGCACATATTTCTTTGCCCAGAATCTTAGAGAAGATATTTTTTTCAAATCTTATGAGTATGTTTATAGCCATTCTAGTCAGTGTTTTTATCTCCCACAGAGAAAGAATGCACTCTATATGCAAAGTGGACAAATTGATTCTCAGCATGGAGTAAAAATAAACTGTATACAGTATTTTGGAAGCAAAGATTGTAGCATGCTGTATTTTTAAAAGAGAGAGGCAATTTTAGTTCTAACACAGAAGGCTTAGGACATAATCAGAAGGTAAATGATGCAACAGCCTTTCTGAAACTAAGAAGGTATTATCTGGTCAGAGTTTAATAGGATATCAGCTAGAACCTCTATACTGTATACCACCTTGATCTGTCTGGAAAAAAGGTTTTGTAGAAACATCCCTGTGAATTGACAGTATAACAGTAACTATAATATGTCTGAGAATACTAAGAATACAGTACCATTGAAAGTATTTTCTAGTAGATGTAGATCAGTTAGAGAACAAAGAACTCAAATCTGTCTGTCATCCTAAAGATTTGCTGAAAGATAGTAGCAAGAGAGAAATAACCCCCTATGCTATCACTTTAGCAGTCACAGTTTTGCAGAGGGCTTTGGATTATGAACAAAGAAGGTAATAAATTTTTATCATCTCCCTTCAGGGTAACCTTTTTCTGCTCCCTGTTTTGTGTGCTTGAATAGCCTAAATTGTGGTTCTTAATCTCTTCCTTCTTTCCTTCCCAGAATATTATCTCCTGTGGTAACTTTAATGCATTGGATTCTGAATAATCATGCTAATTATAATCTGAACCCATGAGAAATGTTTCCTTCTTTAATTATAATTGATTAAAGGCAAAATTCCAAGGGATAGTTCAATACATTATGTTCTATAAGTGTTGAAATGAAATGGTGGGATTTAAAAAAATAATTGTAAAACCGAGTTCTGCACAGTTAAAGTTAGGGTGGGGCTTTTGTTTCTTCAACAGCATCTTCCATTTTCACTGTGCCTCACAGGAAATGTCTTTACAGGAATTTCAAAAGCAGTGTATATTGGGCTTTGCCATTCAAACAAAATAAGTGTTTCCATACTTAGTATGGTCTGTTAGCTTCCTTTAACATCTTTAACGTAGCTAAACTGGCAGATCTTTAGATCCAGGCCAGTGCATATGCTGTGGTCCAGCTCCTAAAGTTCAAAATATATCTCTGGAAATATTTAGTTAAAAACAGAAATGTGGTCAACCAGAATGGATCAGCTGCACTTACTCTCTTGTGGCTCCTGTTAGCAAAATGGATGGGCACGTGGTCCATATAGGTAACACCTCCATGCCAATATATATGGATTGTGAGAATAAGCTCCTATTCTTAAGAGTGTTCAGTTCTCTAAATAGGTATCCATAGCTGAGTTTGAAGACATGATAAATGGGTCACACAGAAGGAATATCAGCATCTCAAAATATTTGTTAGCTGTCTTTACTTCTTGTGTGATTTATATTGATATGGATAATTTGAGGTCTCCAGAAGCTAACACACTTGGTCAGCTCATTTTAATAGTTTACATTATCTGCATTAACATGCTGTATTTGTATTTGCACATTATATTTGTTTTCGCACAGCCTCAAACATGGTTTGAATCAGAACCGTTGTGCTGATAGTGCAGAATTCCTTCCAGAAGAGCATGAAAGGGAGAATTGCATCTCTGGTTTCATTATGCCTGGACAGATGCAGTTGTTTTGATTATTTTTGCATATCTAAAATTGTTTGCACAATATAGTATGGAACATTAGGCATATAGAAATCCTGTGGGGGTGTCTGCTAGAAATATAAAGTGATATGTTCTCTGTGTGTGTGTGCTGGGCATGAAGAAAATTATCCATCAGTCTGATTAGTAACATTCAACACAGTTCATGGCTGCAGATGGTAGTACATAAAATAGCATACATATGTAATATTAAACCTTACTGAGAAATGGGAAAAAGTGGAAGAAAGTGGAAGTGAAAAAAGTACATGGATCTGTTCTTCATTGTTTAAGTTACTCATTATAGCTTTGCTAATTTTGCAGGACATCCTGTAAAACTAGGCAAGCATGTCATGAAGTGGGACAAGCCACTGTGTGACATCTAATGTAGCATTTTAGCATATCTGAAATGATATTAGATATTGCTGTAGGTGATCTTCTATAGAATAACATTGTTCAAAATATTTTTGTAGTTATCCTATAAGTTGGAATGGTGTTTCCAGTTACACATTTCTGTTGTGGCTATCCTACTTATATTTTATTCAGTTGTAGGTATTGTAAGCTGGCCAGATCTTTGGACTTCTTATAGCAATAAAACTTCAAATCATATTAAAGAGTAGAATGAAATAAATAGCCGTGTAAAAACTTTAAGGAGCAGGTACAACAGGGTATTAAGATACACAGCCAATTTAAAATTTGGTGGATTAAAAGTGCACAGAGCCTGAAAAATAAAAGTCACTTGCACCATCAACAATTCAAGGAAGAATGCAGTGACCTGTAGTGCAGACAGAGCTGAGTGGAGCAGAGGCACTATCTTTTCCCAGTATCCATTAATAGTATTTCTGTACTCTGTAGAATGAGTTTTTGTTTGTATTAATTCAGTTTAACTACCATGCTCCTGCTCACTTATGCAATCATAATTGAGCATGACTCCAATGGATTCATGAATACATCCTTGTAGATTTCCAGGCAATGGTAGGGAAGTGGTTTGCTGCTGCCTTCTTCCAGATTCCGTCTGCCCAGCCTAGCCATCAGCCTTGGTGATCTCCCATCGAACTATTAACCAGTCCCACCCCACTTAACTTTTAGATTATCAGACCATTGTTATATGCTTGAATGCCTCCTCCCAGAAGCATTACAGTGGCTGCATTATATATCAGTTTAAATTTCCATTAATTCTCATTTAGGTAAGCATATCCTATACCTAACAAAAACGTAATCGTTATTAAGTAAATACATGTGGAGAAAAGGGAATTTGGTAGCATTCTTATTATACTAGTTGTATATAAAAAAGAAGATTTCATTATGTCAAAGTTTCCTCATGCTTTGCTGAATTCATGGCATTATATTATACAATTAAGTAATTATTAAAATAAGAATGGATGACTAAAGAAAATCTGAATATAGCACGCTGAAATCAATTTCTAGGTATTAGAAATTCCTGATCTAATCTTTAGTTGCCGTTTTTCTTTGTTACTTAGCTATTAATGAAGGAAAGTCCCAACTGATTATGTTCAGTGAGATGGATGGATTTGCTCAGGCTTGCCGAAGGAAAAAAAAAAATAAAAGCACTTAAGCACTTCTCATAAATATGCACAAATCTTCCAAGTCAGTTTTAGCACTGAAACCAGAACTGCTGTAAGGACTGTGAGATTTACCTATGGAAAGCGTATCCATTAGATTTACTCATAACATCCCTACTTTGGATCTGTCTCTCATGAACTCATTTTCATTCCCATGCCTACTCTTGGGCCTTGCTCTGTTCCCAACTATAACAATATAAGTAGCTTAGTTTATATGCAGTTAATGAAAGTGAAGCCTTTTTAACATTAGGGGAATTATTTTTTTGTGATAGGAATGATATAGTGTAGTGGCAGTGTAGTTTATGCTGGAGATATAAGTCTGACTTCTCTGCTCATTTTCTTAAACTGTATTGTGGAATGTGGATTTTTTAAAGACAATGTTTTGTGCATAAAATGGCCTTAATATCTGGCTTGTAAACAGCAAACAATCCCATGTATTCTGCTCACCTAATCTGGCCTCAGAACATCCATATACTCCCTTGGTGTTTCAATACCTTCTCCTTGTAGAAAGAGAGTGGGATGATTCCCTGTCCCCCTACAATCCCCTTTCCTCATGGGTGTCCTTAAAATGTGCCCCAGAAGGTCCTCCAACCTTCTAGAGTGGAGTTTTTAAAATAACATTTAATATGGTAAACTAACAAAGGGACAGTATACATACATGTCAATAGAATTAATGCAATAACTTCAAAATTAATAATCATAGTTATAATAATTAAAGAAAGAAGAAGAAAGACACATTGCAGACCTGCAGATGGGCATGGGGTGGTCACAGAAAGAGATGGCGTCCATTTTCACAATTAGACATTTCCTCATCTAATTCTGAATTCCACCCTAAAGACTTAATTAACTTTGAACAAAGCTGTCCTGTTGATGATGTTATGCATGTTTATTTAAAAATATGAGATGTTCTTTCTCAGATTGAGGACTATTATAGACTCATAATGATACAGGTACTTCCCCTAAGGATGTTGATCCTGTCACAATCCCTCTGTGTCCTCTATCAGTCTTTACCTTCTTTCTATAACTTATTGCTATGGGGCAATAGGCCCCTTTCCCCCCTCCCAAATGAAAGCATATGAAGAAAACTGAGAAATGTGTTAGTTTATGTATTAGATATACTGCATATCTTGTCTTTTCCCCAGGAATTCAAGATAGCATACATAAGCAGTCCTGCTGCCAGTATTTTCCACACAGCAACCCTGTGAGATAGTTTGGGCTAAGGGCTCTTCTGCACTGCAGCATTTAGCTGCTTGTCTGCTCTTTGTAAACTGGCTATAAATGAAGTTGGTTTTAAAAGTCCTTTTCCAGATTTCAGACCCTTCATCCCCTTTGGCCACAGAATCAGTAAGAATTCTGTCTGACTGCAGTTAACATGGCTTAGGTGGGTGAATTCCCCTGCTTCTTTTCCCCTTCCACCCATGCCAGGAAAGGAAGCCCCAGTTGCTTTTCTTTCTGTCTGCACCTCTTTTGAGGTTCTTCCAGTCACTTGAACTAGAAGGGGAAACTTGGCAGAACTCTTGTCAATTTCACCCAGTTAAAAAACAACAGCAAAGAAATGGCCAACATTTCTGTTCTGTTCCAGTAACTACAAGTGCAGGAGGTCAGACATAGGTTGGTGGTCTTGACAGTGACTATAAATCTCACCACAGTGCAGGAAGACCAGAGTTCAGGAAAAACAAGCAAACTTACCTCAGAAGCTGAAGTTTTGTGTGGACAAATCCAAGATCCAGTCATCAGAGCTGAATGTAGCCTGGCTTGTCCAGAGGTTGGCCAGTTGTTTGCCAACATAAGTTTGACTCCCAAGCCTTTCTTTTACAGTACTGACTCAGGCATGCCTATTTTCCTGAGTCATATCTCTTTCTTTGGAGGACCGTCACTGAACATCTCTGTTGTACTCACACAATCTTGTGCAAGGGCTCAGGACCTTTTCCTGCTCAGTGTCTGAAGCTGTAGGCTCAGCCTGTTGGTGGGCTTCTGCTGATTACCTGACTGCTTCAGAACTGCAGGTTCATCCTGTAGAAGATCTTGCTCTTTCTGAGCCTCATCTGCAAATATCTGAGGGGCTGCTGGCCCCTGAGTTGTCAAGCCCTGCTCCTCCAGTTCAGAGTCTAACTTATCAGACAAGCCCACAATAATTTCATCTGCTGAATCTGATTTTTTTTTTAAATAACCATTTTACAGTTTTCCAGTCACTTGGTCTAGAAGAAGAAACTTGGCAAAATTCTTTGCCAGTTTTGCACAGTTAAAAGAAAGCAGGCCAACATTTCACCATTCTTCTGCTAAATCTGTTAAAGAAAACAAACAAAAAATGTCCAGCATTTCATTGTTCCACTACTGAACCACAAAAACAAAATAAAACTGTAAAATCATGGCAGGTACAATAGCAGTCCGGTATAAAACAGCCATTAAAGGTGGGGGGGGGGGGCATGCCAGGCAAAGCATAGCCAGCCAGTTAAAACAAAGGTATTTGTGTAAGGCAGAATGAAGTGCAATGGGTGGATCAGCCTTGCTTGCACCAGCGGAAGGGGAAAAACACTACTTTTGAGGTAGAGCAAGAAAACTCAGGGGGAGGGGACCTTTCTAGTAGTTTGGGAGTGCACTGAAGGTAACATAATATGTTCCTGCCATCTCCAAATAATAGGTGGTTCACTCTTGAACCAAGGCAAACAGGAAGTGTGGATCAACCCTAACTGACAGTGACTGGCCCAAGATTACCCAGTGAGCTTTAGTTGCTGAGGATGGACTTGACCATGGCTCCTCTTGTCCTATCCTAACAGCTTAACCACTGCTTAACATTTCCTCCCTGAGGAAGAATCAAAGCCTCGGGAACCCAATAAACCAGACTCATCAAGGGACAGAGCAAGGAGATCACTTTTTTGGGAGCTGTAGAAGAAGGTGGCATCTGTTTTTTGTTATAGAAGATGGCTGAAGGTTCAGATTTAGAGGGTTGGCACAAGTGCTAAGTTGTAGGGAAGAATTATTAAGCTGTATGCACCCTACCTGGAAGGAAGACCTTATTCACAAGAATCTCTTCTAGACAGTTAACTGATAGAGACTAGCGCCTGAGTCTGGATGAAACTGCTGGCAGATGTAGGGTAGGAGGAAGAGCCTCTACCAAGACAACGGTCAGATAAAAGAAACCTGAGTCCAGGACAGAAGTGTAACTTGAGAAAATGTCTCAGACAGGACCCTCCCTAGTTCTCACAAAGGCCTAGTTCTCATGAAGATAAAGGGAAGGAGGACAGAAGCACATTCAGACTTACAAGATTCTGTTAATATATTGATTTATTGATATGTGCCCTCAAGTAATTTTTGCCTCTTAGTGACCACATCGATAGATTTTCTTCATGATGATCTATCCCTCACCTGGTCTTTCAGGTTTTCCAGCAGTGCACTCACAGCCATTGTAACTGAGTGCATCCACCTTGCTGCTGGCCATCTTCTTTTCTTTCCTTCCACTTTTCCCAGCATTAGAACCTTTTCCAGAGAGCTTGGTCTTTGCAAAATATGTCTGAAGTAGCATAATTTGAGCCTGGTTATTTATACCTCTAGTGAGAATTCTGGATTGATTTGCCCGATGATCCATTGGTTTGTTTTCTTGGCTTTCCACGGTATTTGCAAGAGTCTTCTTCTACACCAAAGTTCAAGGTGTGAATACTCTTCCTATTCTGCTTCTTCAAAGTCCAACTTTCGCTTCCATAGAGTGTCACAGGGAATACCATGGCTTGCATGATTCTGATCTTTGTAGGCATAGATACATCCCAACATCTGAATATCTTTTCCAAGACTTTCTGTTACTATAACCTTATAATAAAAGTAGTATTGGCCTGCATGACTTTGGTTTCCCAGTATGATCTACCTTGAAGGGCTGACATCAGATCAGCATTGAAGGAATATCTTTGATTTGGCCTGGTCTGTATCTGATCCCCTATCTACTTTAGCCTTTCATACTGAGTACCTGCCTCTGGAGTTTCCCTCTGAAATTGAGCTGGTTAATTATCCTTACCTGTTGCTTGGACAATTGTACTTGCCTGTTGGACTGGCTTTCACCTAATTACTTTCAGCCTAGAGCTGGCAACCTTTGTTGATCCTGATGCCATTTATGATCTTGCCTGAAGGCACAGGTGTCCACTAATTAAAAAACTAAAAGGACAAAATCTTGTAATAGCTAACAAGTTTATTCATAAAAACTGCAATATTTTAAAATAAAATTACAATAGTTTATCATTTTGGCTTATTATGTATAGCATCCTGAAATCTATTTGAAAAAGGGAAATTACATTTTAAAATAATAATGAATAAAATAATAAAATCAGCCAAAATACCTGAGATTTTTGTACCAGCTTCATGGAACATGTGTGCCACTATTTCACCTTGTATCATATTGTTTTTGAATAACAGTATGGCTTTTTAAAAAAAGACATTCACAGCATGTGGTTCTCTTGATTCCAACGAGAATGAATAGCTGAAGATTCGAGTTGCTATTTGTAGAGATTGAACCTTCAGAGGGAAGAATACCCTAATTTGACATGTGTGATTATGTCCTGCCATTATGCATGACCTGTCATGGTAAACGCCAGCATCTTATTCACAGAGAACTCTGGGAATATGTAGTGATATGTAGTCATTTGTAAAGCACAACCAAAGAATTAAGCTATGGGATTTGGTTACAAATAGCAGGAAATCTTACTTTGGCTACATAAATAGTACCATTTGGGAAAATAAACACCATATTATTAGCTTCCCACAGTGCTAGGAACACATGATTATAACTGGTAATATTTATAAATAATCTGTGGATGTCTTTTCTTCAATCTATCAAAAAAAAATGCTGCTACATTATTATTTCAGTAAGCATTTAAATGATGAAATATCCTTCTTGCCTTGTAAAATTCCTGCTTGGTGTTCAAGCATGTTTTCTGAAGGCATAAAGGAGTTAAGTCATTATTTAGGCATATCGTTTGTTTATATACTGTGAAGGATGAGACTTCTCCATCTCTACATTATAGGCTGCGTATTACTTAGAAGGGCTGTCATTATTTTCTCTATTACCTCTTGGCAGTTTTCAACGGTAGGTTTAGAAATATGTCCCAGGATCTGATCATAACACATTTTTGTAGCAGTAAATATTATTCAAATCAATGGACTTAATATCAATGGAAATAAGTTTAGCAGCTGAAGATTGGATATTTCCTCCTCACTAAACATAACAGAAATAAACCAGGCTTTTATATTCCCTGATGAAATAAGGAGTTATTGTGCAGAAATCAGTTGCTTAGAGTGTCTGTCCTATATATGAAAGTAAGGTTCATTAAAGTCAAGAAAATTTACTGCTAGGTAGGCAGATATAGCATTGGACTATAAGTCCTATTGTTTTCCCAAAGATTGGAGTATCTGTTGGTTTCTCAGGACTGTATACATTACAGACTTTAGACGTTTCTGTTGACCTATTGATGTCACTAAAGCTTTCGAGGCAGTTGAAGTTGTGAAGCAACTGTACAATGATTTCATTCTTAGCTATTTTAATGAGCTTGTGCTTTGCAATCACTGCCACCCTTAGTACAGCTTTCATAATCACAGTTGGAACCAGGAAATTATCATCTGGGATTCCTTGAGTTATTTGAAGCACTTGATAGTAGTTTATTTGTAACTGTTTGTTCTAGTTGCTTTGGGTATATTCAAATTCATTGCTACTATTTATTTTTTATTCTGTTCATTGATGTTTGTTATTTTATCTGTTTTTAGAGTCGGCACACATTGTTGAGGATATGCCAGGCTGCTTTGGGAACAAACTTGTAAAGTTTAGCATAATGATTAAGATATTGAATATAGATTGATGGGATTCATGTTCAAGTCTTCACTTGGCCAAAGAGCTCCCTTAATTAATCTGGGCCAGTCAGCCTCTCTGAGCCCAAGCTAACTGACACAATTGTTATTGAAAAGATAAAGGGAAGCCCTTTCATCTAGTGGGACCCAGAAGGATACCTTTTCTGTTGCAGCTTGTCTTGAATTCAGTGAGTTACACACTACTAAGGAAAACTTGTATTTTTATTCAAAGAAACATGTTTAAAACATGCCAAGCACACTGTTGTTGAAGCATAATGTGTTTTTGTAGTAGATTGAGTGGAATTGTCAAAACAGAAGTATCTGAATCACATTGGGGGAGTCTGATACAAACTTCTTTCTGTGCTTTAAATTAAAAAAAAAAAGCTTAGTTGGTTAATCAACTGTTTTAGTAATTTCATTGAATTATGTATATTTACAAATGCATAACATTTTAGTTTCTTAGAAAGTGTATAAATCTGTATTTATAACAATACCTTTTCTCTTCAGTATTTGTCAGAGACATCAGCCAGATCTATTTTATTGTCAAGTTTAACTTAGGCTGCAATCCATCTTCTTCCTGCTGCTTGACTCTTCTTGGGGAAAATGGTCCCAGCAACACCCGTGACTCCCTGTGTAAATGAAGCTCCTGGTATGAAATTGTCATCACAGCTTCTACTATTTGGACTGAACTGGTCCAGAATGTCCCCAAGTTCTGTGTTGTTACCCTGTCCAATTATGCATGCTACATAAGGGATGATAGCATTAGGTACACACATGGCTTCCAAGGAAAGCATGTTGAAGAAAGCTATGATAGCTCAAAGTGGAAGGATAGCTTTGGAAATGATGTAGGAATACTTCCTGATGAAACAGCACACCAAACACTGTAATCAATTAACCATGTCAGTACATCAGGTGGAGGTAGAGGTGGCGGTGGAGCTCCCCAGGCTTATGGTTCAGGGGGACTTCAGCTTGCCTTCTCTGGGGTTGGGGTCAGGGATAGCTTGGGAGTTCATGGCCACCATGACAGCCATGTGCCTGTCCCAAGTCATCCAGGGCCCAATGCATAATAGTGGTTATATGCCTGACCTGGTTTTTCTGCCAGAGCAGTGGCAGGGTTTTTCTGCCAGAGCAGTGGCAGGGTTTTTCTGCCAGAGCAGTGGCAGGGTGTGAATTTGGGGGAGATATTGGTTTCCCCCCTGTCATGGTCAGATCACTCCCTGGTAAGCCTCCAGTTCTCTGGCTTCAGGAGTTGGGGGTGGGCAGCCCTGTGTTGTGCTGGTTCTCCTCCTTCCTCTGGGATCAGTTCTAGTCTGTGTTGATGGGGAGAGGTTCAGCCCATGGCTCCTACTTTGTGGGGTACTGCAGGGGTCAGTCCTCTCTCCCCTCTTATTTAACATCTACATGAGGCCACTGGGTGAGGTGATCTGATGGTTTGGGGTGAGGTATCATCAGTATTCTGATGATACCCAGCTTTATATCTCCACCTAGGCTGCCTGAGTGATGCTGTGGATGTCCTGTCCCAGTGCTTGGAGGCTTCAGGAGCCTGGATGGGGTGTGATGGGCTTCTGTTCAACCCAAGCAAGACTGAGTGGCTTTGGGTGCTTGGGCCTTCCGGTGTCAAGGTTTTTCCTTCTCTGGTCCTGGATGGAGTGGCACTGCCTCAGACAGGCCTGGTGTACAATCTGGGGGTTCTCTGGACTCACAGTTCCTACTGGAAGAGCAGGTGGTACCCCTGGCTAAGAGGGCCTTTGTACACCTTCGAGTTGTGCGCCAGTTGCACCCATTCCTGGTCCAGGAGGCTCTGCACACTGTCACTCATGCCCTCGTGACCTCCCATCTGGACTACTGTAAGACGCTCTACATGGGGCTGCCCTTGAATTGAATTCAGAAGCTTCAGCTAGTGCAGAATGCAGCTGCATGGGTTGTAAATGGTGTCAGTTATTTGGCACATGTAACACCACTGCTTTGTGGGCTGCATTGGTTGCCAGTGTGTTTCTGGGTGCAATTCAAGATGCTGGTTGTCACCTTTAAAGCCCTTCATGGCTTGCGACTGGGTTACCTGAGGAACCGTCTTCTCCCAGTTGTTTCTACCCGTCCCATCCAGTCCGGCGGGTGGGACATGTTATGGGTCCCTTCAGCCAAGGAATGTTGGCTGGTAGGAATCAGGAGACCTGCTGTAGCATGTGCCTTCTGGAACATCCTCCCTCCTGAGATTAGGATGGCCCTGATTCTGTTGGCCTTTTGTAAGGCCTTGACGACCTGGTTATGTGCCTGGGCTGTGGTTTCAAGTGTGTGAAAGTCCCCATTTCCTGGTTGACATCCAAGGATTATAATATTTCTCGGCTGCTATATGTATTTATATGCTTTTTGCATTGGGTTTTTAATTGGTTTAATTGATTTTATGATCATTCACCACCCAGAGTCACTTGTTTGAGATGGGCGGCTATACAAATTGAATAAATAAATAAAGTCAGTTAAGAAATGTTCATGGTAATGGCATCACACCTTTTACATATAACAAGGTGACATTAATCATCATCATCATTTTGTTTTCATTCTGAAAAAAATAATTTTGGTTACATCCGTCATCACCACCGTAACACCATAACTGTGGCATTTTAAAAATTAAGTGACTTTTATGGCTCAGAGAGACAAAGCATCTATCTTTTGCTGTGTTTGTTGCATAATTTCAGTCATTAGCAGTGTCTACTTCTGAATAAGCAGAGCAATTATTTCCAACAAAATGTTCTTAGAACAGTAGTTATGGAGAGATGGGGAAGGAAAAGTCACATTTTTTAAGAAACAACAATGGATACATGTCATTTGGAGTTTTAAGATGGTGTCATCTTTAAAAAAAGAAAGTCAGAGTTTGAGTCTCCCTGAATTAATTCCATATCTTATTTTATTTAAAGGAATGGAAAAAAGCTGTATATGTACTGCTTCATATGTTCTGTGATTGAATTCTGGAATTGCAAATGGCATATTGGAAACTAATTCCTGCTCTGAAGATTAGCATAAAAATGGCTAGTTGAAATAAAAAAATTATCCTATTTAGAAGGAGCCTGTAGAATTTGACAGTGAATCTCTGATTCATATTGGGATTACAATAAATAAATTTACATTATATAGAAAATTTGCTTACTCTAACTCAGCAGTAAACAAACATTATTATAATAAAATGTGTGTGGTTGTTTAAATATAATACCTTATTCTAATACTAAATAGGAAGAACATGCCTTTTGAAGTTGGGTTCTAAAAGTAGACATAAAGATAAATAAAATCCAATACTGTATCATTTAACAAATGCATTGTAGCATGTATCTAGTTCTTAGACTATTTCCATTCAACTCTGATAAGTTAATACTTTCAAAATAGCTAGCACATTTGTTCAGCCTTTGTGTTTTCAATGAAAAAAGGCAATGATGGTCTCAAAACCTCTTGCCAGTTTTCTTTTGAGAAAAAAATAATAATTTGAGATGTGCAGCAGTTGTGCGATAGTTATTTCTGTTGTCATTCTCTGCTTTCTATGAACCATGAAGGGCTTTAGACTCCAAAATACAGACACAACCATGGCAATTCAATAGATGACAAGTTTTCACTCCTCCTCCCACCTGATGCCAAAGAAACATTTCTGCTTTGTATCCAAATGCTACAGAATTTCTGCAGTCTACAAGAAAGAACCCAGTGCATTTCAACTGAAACTTTCTGTTTCTAATGTAATGTTCTTATTTGAACTGGTGATTGTGGCCAGACAAATAGGTCATGACTTGTAGAGCTGTGGAGATGCAACATATTTTTCTGTTGACGTTGTGTTTCCTGAGGAGAAACCTGGCAGCAATTAGATGGGTATAGAGATGAAGGCTCACCCCATGTTTTCTATCTATAATTAAACTGTTTGCTTGCTTATTTATTTATAATTTTGATTTCTATGGCTCATCTCTGAACGGTCTGATGGCTGCTTTTGAATTTTCCACATTTATACTTTTTTGAGCTAAACTCCATGAAAGAATTGTCAAAGAATTTTAGGGTTGGGTTTGTGTTTTAAAAAAGAAAGAACAAATGAATAAGAGAGAGAGATACACACAGAGATAAATGGAAACAGCTTGGGATTGTAGGAGGGGAGGGGGCTTTATCCCCTTCCTTTCACCATCACCCTGTTATTGGTTCTTTTCAAGTTTTTCAGATTGCCCCAGAAGTAAAGTTTACTAAGAGCATTTGGAAAAAATGGAGGTAATCCCACGTCAAGCTTCATAGCACTTATCTTTAGATCTGTACTGAAATGGTTAATTCAGTTGAATGGTGCAAAAGAGAGCGAGAGCGAGAGAGAGAGAGAGAGAGAGAGAGAGAGAGAGAGAGAGAGAGAAATCTGCATTATTCTTTCATCACCTTTTAGATAACTCTGTCACTTCTTGATCTTTGATCATTTACTTTTACCAGAAGACTGAGGATTTAGCTCCCTGATTTTTTTTTTTCTTTTTTGGTCCACTGTGTTTTGCATTATTTTAAAGGGTACCTGCAAGTGATGTTTGGGGGACTGCTTTTATTGCGTCTGGTTTTTTCCACAGCCCCGATTATTAAATATTTTTCAACCTCTGCTATCTTGCACCATCATGGTTTAACACCAGCATGGGTCTGGAACCCATACTGCATTCTCCAAAAGGCTAGGAAGGGCTACTTTGGAAGGAACATCTCTGTTTTTTTTTCTCTTTGTGGACATTTTTTTGTGTTTATTTTTTCTTTATTTTACATTACATATCCCTGCAGAAGTTTTTTTTAATATTTAAAAAAAATTAAATTATCTTGTGCGCTGCAAATAAATAGATGAGAAAGTCACTAGAATCATCACATATAGGAATGTGATTTCAGTTATTTGCT
Source organism: Liasis olivaceus (assembly GCA_030867105.1). Classification (NCBI taxonomy): domain Eukaryota; kingdom Metazoa; phylum Chordata; class Lepidosauria; order Squamata; family Pythonidae; genus Liasis; species Liasis olivaceus. Next base: position 93,960,539 of record CM061349.1, on the reverse strand, counting down.
AGGAACTGAGAAAATTAAGAAAATAAGTTGCAAGATTTGAATGTGGGGCCATTAAACTTTAACAAAACCCTTTGACTGGCAGTATAATTATGAGAAGTGAGGATAAACTGACCTTTAACCTTTAACCTTTTAGTTCTGTTTGCTGTTTGGCTCTCAGAACGAAGTACTGCGAAAGGCCAGAACGGTTGCTTACTCAAATGATAGTACCAGGAATGGTGATGGAGGAGAAACAGCTGCTTCCTTCTTCACTGTGCTTGATTTACAAATGCAAGATTACTCCCATCTTCATACATTACATGACTTTGGCACATAACTACTTAAGAAAGAGGCCCTGCAGTCTATCTTTCAACCATTTAATTAATTAAGTCATCAACAGCTTATTTATTCATTTTTTTTAAAGATAGTGAATATTCCAATAGAAGAGAATATATGTAGCTCAGAGTGGAACTGATAGTGAATGTATTTATTTCTTGGAGAAATAAACCTCTGTAAAACCATAAGCAAACAAGTAGGAACAGTTTTGCAATACTTCTTTGTTTCCTATAGATCATATTTATCTATTTGCTGCTTTTATATCCTACTTTTCTATAGAATTTGAGTGGGCAAACTGACAATGTTGCCGCCTCAAGTAAGAAAACTCCAGAGATATTAAGGACGAGGAGACAGGCAGTAGATCTATCGGACTGGATTTGCTTAAAACAACAACTACATGAACCATATGTCAGGGCTTGGATGGATGACCTCCAGGAAGGCAGCTTCTCTCCCCCCCCCCTTCTCCCTTGTTCTGATTGATGGGGAAGAGGAATACAAGATAGAATAGATGCAGGAGGGGGATTTTAGACTACAGTGGTACCTCGGTTCATGAACTTAATTCGTTCCACAATTCTGGTCGCGAACCGAATTTGTCGCGAACCGAATCAAATTTCCCCATAAGGTTCGATGTAAATAAGGTTAATCCATTCTGACCCCTACAAATGTGGTTGCCAACCGATTTTGGTCGCCAACTGAATCAAATTTTCCCATAAGGTTCAATGTAAATAAGGTTAATCCGTTCTGAACCATATGTATTTTTTTTTTAAACCACAAAAATATGAAACAAAGTACAGTACAGTACAATATGAAGAGAGAGAACAGTAACCTTGCTTGAGGCGACTTCTGGCATGGAGGACAGGAAGGCGGGTGGGGAGGCGGTTATTGCTTGGAGGGATAGTCCCCCTCGCCTACAGGAAGCCACGACCACATGTCAGAGCAGGGAAGATGGCCACAGGTCGTGTTCGTCACCCGATGCAGAGTTCGCGAACGGAAGCAAAATTTTGCAAATGGTGCTGTTCGTGAACCGAATTGTTCATGAACAGAAGCGTTTGTGAACCGAGGTATTACTGTATTTAATTCCCTGAAAGGGCTACCCTGACAGAAAGATTGTGGGAAGTGGTGGCAGATAATACATGTACCCCACCTTACTTGCTAGTTCCATCTGAAATTTTCACACAAGCTTCATCCCCCAGCCTCATCCCCCTTTCTGACATCCCAGACTTTGATTGCCAGAAAGAAGGGGGTTCAGTGCTTCTTTCCATGCCTGCCTCACAAGCTGCTGTTTAGGAGTCAGACACTGAACAGGAGAAAGGACACATCTCAGCCTCTTCAGGTTCTTCCATTTCACACTTGTCCACTGACCTTCAGAAGATGCCTGGCCTTTCTTTGCAGGGTGGGTGGATGCTTGGGGAAATGATCAGTCTCCCTGCATTTCATAGCAGAGAGGGAGAGTGAGCCTGAAGGGCGAGGCAGTGCAATAGAATGTCTAACAGACCCTGGAATCATGGTGGAGGGACAACAGTTACAGGAGGAAGCAGGGCAGTTATAGAAAAAAATTACTGAGTCCAGGGGAGGGGGTAAAAAGTGAGAAAGAAACTCATGGAATGCCTGCAGCTTAATTATGCTAGGGATATGTTGAGCTGTAAAATTACTTTGGCAGGCTTTCAAGATTCTACTATATTCCATTATTAGCAATGAAGACCTTTCCAGAAATCCAAGTTGTTCAGGTTTCCTGAATATGCCAATTTTGCAGGGCTCGACACACTACTGTAGTGCTTCTAGTCTCTACCAGAATGAAATCATCCATGCTAAGTTTACTGATCCTTTTCAAACCATATGGTTTATTGTGAAGGCAGTGAGATTGAGATGGGTGGGACAGGTCTTGTAAAACACGGTGGTATTAACTTGGAAATAATTTGGCTATACACTGTGCAACCAATACAAGACATATGTGATTTTTAAAATATTTTAAAATTTATTTTATATTTCAGATTTCTGGGCCACCCAATTTCAATGATAATTTATATTCTAGGCAAGATGGTCAAGAGGAGTTGACAAAGTTATTGCTGTATACAAGATGTTAGCAGATCCCTTTCTGTGTGGTGTTAGATGTGGACTTTGCCAACACCTGCAACACCTATTAACTGTTGTAAACAGTAAATTCAACTTTTACAGAAAAAATAGCAAAATGATGCTGAATTAACCTATCAAGCAAACTGGAAAGTGGTTTCTACATACTGTTGACTGTACACTCTTCTCTCTTCAGTCTTCTAATCATTTTTGGCCATAGTAAAAGGGAGAGAGGAGTGAAATTATATTTTATTTATTACAGCATTTCATGTTGATGTTTGACCAAGGATACTTCTATATGGTGAGCTTCAAATATGAGTAACCTGCCCCCTCTCCCCAAAAGAAACATGTCATGATGTTATTCCATTTTTTCTTCTTCTTAATGGTTTTTCTCTGGTAAATAGAAAGTTGAAAGAATTGGTGGGAAAAGCAAAAGAGTTCCAAATAAGAGATGAGAACATTTGAACCTTCCCAACCTGTCTTCAATGACTATATGTTATGAGCTGGGTGAGTTACTAATTTGAACTTTATTGGCAGACACTTTATTGTAAAAGTTCCAGTAAAAGAAATTTAAGATAGGCTGCTATAGATCAGGCTGAATCTCTTGACACACCCTAGTCTTTCTAGCTAGAAAGTTCTTAGCTGTTCTCCCATAATTCTTCCAAGGACCCCTCCCTTCAACCCAGGTTTAGGGAAAATAGAAAGGAAGATGCTTTGAATCTTGTCCAAACCCCAGAAATGCAGAATTTAACAAACCTTATGCCAGATATGAAATAAAAGATGTAGATGTGCAACAGTGCAGTCTTGCACATGGGGAAGGTTTTAATGTGAAATTCCCATTTAAAATATGTAGTTATAAAAGGAATTTATTGGAAAAAGGAGAACACAGGAAAACAAGGATAATCAACAATCACAAACACAGAATTCCAAATAAAATCTGTACAGTCTGTCTAGCTAGTCTAGCAGCCTTAGGCTTCAGCAAAGGTTGGAAGTTTATTGCAGAAAGGATGACCAGAAAGGAGTAATCTGGTTTTCATGCTTGGATGTTATCAGGTAGGCCTTTCTTATTGCTGTTCTTTTTCTTCTGTTCTTTTTCTCCTTGAGAAGCACCCTGTTTTATTCAGTACAGAAGATAAATGAAAGCCTTCCTCTTTGGAGAAACTGGTCGTGCAAAATCTCGCATCTCTGATGTAATAGGCATAGCTAGTATTAAATCAGAAAATTATCCAGTGGCTGAAGCTGTCTTTGTAACAAATGAGTGGAAAAATGAGAAAGGTGCTGATTGATTTTCACCAGTTGTACCAAATGAGGCAAGCTTTAACTGAAAAGATGAATTCCTATCTATTCAGGCTTCTCAGGGTGTTTTGGGTGGCACAATTATGCCATACCCAAGGTAAAGATTTGTCACATGAAAGCAAGGTGATTTGCACAGTAAAAACATAAATAAAAATCACCTGGGAGAACTGCAAGAGAAATAGCCGTTCTTCTAAATCTGCATTTGTTTTTAGTTATCTCAGTCTCCTTTGCATCAATTCTGGAAAGGCATTGGAATTAGTGGATTAATTCTTGGCTTGTTAAGTACTCATCTTCTTCACACTTGCTATTTCACTGGATATAGATGACTTGTTTTTACCTGGCATTTGTTGCTGTTCTAACCCAGAAGTTACGGGAAGGCAGTTCAATTAGTCCGATCCTGAACAGATGTTCACTCCAGGAAAGACACTGTTGTACTGGCAGGGATAAAGAAGATTCTTCTTTATCCTACTGTGTGTAGACGTTCTGCTCTAATAAGATTATTATCTTACCTGATTTGTGAAAGTGTTGTTAGTCACTGTGTGGTCACAGTTGTCATATATATTCACCTGAAGGGGCCTCCAGATGGTATACATAGTGCCCTTAATTTTTTTTTTTTAGATTTTTTATCCCACCTTTATTATTTTTATAAATAACTCAAGGTGGCAAACTTACCTAATACAGTGGTACCTCAAGATACGAACGCCCCACCTTACGAAAATTTCGAGATGCGACCATCTCCGGCCGCAAAAATTTACCTCAACATGCGAACTCCGCCTCAAGCTACGAACCGGATCCGCGGCCATTTGCCCTGCTGCCACGTGGTCGCGGCTTCCAAGAGGAAGTGCTAATGAAATCTGAGCGTGAGGACAAAAGCCCAAGGAAAGCAATGCAGAAAGAGGAAGTGCTAATGAAATCTGAGCGCGCGGGGAGGGGGGAAGCTTCTGTCCCCGGCTGTGCGCGCGCGCGACATAAGCCTTTCCCCCCAGCGCGCTGATATTGCTTTCACTGTGCTTTTGTCGCTATGGAGAAAGGAAAGAGCGCGGAGGAATCAGTGGGGGGGGGAAGCTCCCACTCCCGGCTGTGCGTGCGCGCGACGTAAGCCTTTCTCCCCAGCGCGCTGATATTGCTTTCACTGTGCTTTTGTCGCTATGGAGAAAGGAAAGAGCGTGGAGGAATCAGTGGGGGGGGGGGAAGCTCCTGCTCCCGACGGTGCGTGTGTGCGACATAAGCCTTTTCCCCCAGCGCGCTGATATTGCTTTCACTGTGCTTTTGTTGCTATGGAGAAAGGAAAGAGCGCGGAGGAATCAGTGGGGGGGGGGAAGCTCCTGCTCCCGACGGTGCGTGTGCGCGACATAAGCCTTTCCCCCCAGTGCGCTGATATTGCTTTCACTGTGCTTTTGTCGCTATGGAGAAAGGAAACAGCGCAGAGGAATCAGTGGGGGGGAGAAGCTCCCGCTCCGCTGTGCGCGCTACATAAGCCTTCCCCCCCATTGCTTTCACTGTGCTTTTGTCGCGCGCGCCAAGGGCTATGCACAAAGGAAAGAGCGCGGAATTAAGAGGAATCAGCGCGGGGGTGGGGAAGCTCCCGCTCCGCTATGCGCGCTACATAAGCCTTCCCCCCCATTGCTTTCACTGTGCTTTTGTCGCGCACACGCCAAGGGCTATGCACAAAGGAAAGAGCGCGGAATTAAGAGGAATCAGTGCGGGGGGTGGGGGGGAAGCTCCCGGTCCCGGCTGTGCACGCGGGAGCCTTTCTCAGATTTCATTAGCACTTCCTTTTTCTGCGCTAGGGCTGACTAAAGCGCGCCTGGGGAATTTCCTAGCCGTGCAACGCCGGTTGACACATTGAACCTTATGGGGACATGTGCTTCAGGATGCAACCAAATTCGGAGGGCGGATTAGCCGTATTTACATTGAACCTTATGGGGAAATTTGCTTCAGGATGCGACCAAATTCAGAGGGTGGAACGGATTAACCGTATTTACATTGAACCCTATGGGAAAACGTGCTTCAGGATGCGACCAATTCGACTTGCGATCAGAGTCACGGAACGGATTAAATTCGTATCTTGAGGTACCACTGTACTCCTTCCTCCTCCTAATTTCCCCACAACATCAACCCTTTGAGTTGAGTTGGGCTGAGAGAGAGTGACTGGCCCAAAGTCACCCAGCAGCTTTCACGCCTAAGGAAGGACTAGAACTCACAGTCTCCTGGTTTCACATTAGTATGAAAGCCATATGCGTATGACTTTAGAATGCCCACTGTATTTGACATGCAGCCAGTTCCTCCCACTTTTATAAAAGAAGGGGTAGCAAACAGTCTCTCGAATGAAAGGAGACAACCACACAAATAAACAAAGCGATGTAACAAATGCCTTTGCACTGTACTGCTGTTTGGTGTAAGAAATACAAATCAAAATACAAAAATGTTAAAATAATTGTGATAGATTTGTTGGGCCTTCATGTGGATATTGTGCTTAGGAAGATGGTATGAGTTTTGTTCAATTATTAAACTGAGCACCATCATTCCAAGCAAAAGAAGGCAACCAGCATCTCTTGGAGATTGCTCTGAATGCAGACTACTCATTGGTAGCATGGGTTCCCCCATTTGGAGGTTAGTAAAGTCCTAAAATAGATTTCAGTTAATTTAATCCTCACCACCCCCAGTATAAATCTTCCTCCAAAAAGTTGTGGAAAAAGAATGAAAAATCTTCCTGCCCATTTTGCCTCAAGTTACTACAAGCTTGCTTACCCCTATTTACTGCAGCATTTTTATTTTTTTTTACAGTGAAGAATTTCTGCCAGAAATCTAGGTAAAGTAGTAAACTACCTTGACTTCGTTTGAAGTTCTAATATTGATTCCCATGCTGCAAAATCAATTGCTGTCTAAAGCAATGACTTCTATTCTCTGTGTAGATAGCGATCTGTTCTCCAGAACCTGGTTAGGCTTTGAATGCGCAAGAGTTTACATAGCATGAAGTGCTCTATTTCAAACACCCAGATGTGTCTGAAATTTACAGTGGAGTGGAAAATTATCTGAAAGATGTCAACACGAAGTGGATGCAATCTCTGCATTGTACTTGTCCTAAAAGTGTTGTTTATGTGTCTGGGCTTGTTGGGCATTTCTGAAGAGACTTATGTACATTCACATACACACCCACCCACCCACAGATTTCATATTCACTTCTGGGGATAAACTTCTGTTGAAGTCAAACATTAAAAAAATTGAAATAAAGCAGAAGTTACAGCTGTAAGCTGTATCCAGTTATGACAAATGTTTAATTTTCAAATAAATTATGTTACAGTACTACTAAGAATCTCATATACGCATAGAGGACATGCGCACACATACAAGTTTATTTGAAATAGTGTAGCATAATTCTGATATAAATCTGAATTTTCTTTTGCTAGAAGTGCCTTATACTATTACCGATACAGCCAAGTGACTTATGGTGTAAATCAAACATTTTTACCTTTTTCAGAGGGTAGATTCCAATGATGGGGAAGCATGCAGTAGTTTCACAAACTTATTGCATGGCGTACGTACCCAGCTTTAGCCTCAGACAGTCACGAAAGTACAAACCCTAGAACTGCTTGGAAATCTGGAACTGAGGACAGCAGGGAAACCTCTTGGTCAGACTCATAGACTTTTGGAGCTAGCCATGATGATGAAAATATTATGTGCACAATGATATCACAATGCATACCCCATCCTTTCATAATTGTTTTCCAATGTCAGACACAAGTATATAAATCACTGTGTTGTGATATTGACTCATGTCTCATCACTTGTCTCCCTCTTATTCTTCCCATGGATGCCTATAGTCAAACTATAGATGAGTATCCCCCTATACAATAACCTTTTTACATAGTTATCCCATGGCTATGTAGTAACTCTTTTACATGACTATTCCATGGCTCCTGAAGAGGGCGAGACATATTGGAGAAAACTCTTAATATTTATTTAGTTATCCACCCATATTGTAACTAATTTTAAGGTTGTTGTAAAAGCCAGCCTACTTCTTGCTTCTTATGATTTTGAACATTTGTGTAATAGCTTCCTTTCCTTTCCTTTCCTTTCCTTTCCTTTCCTTTCCTTTCCTTTCCTTTCCTGTCCTGTCCTGTCCTGTCCTGTCCTGTCCTGTCCTGTCCTGTCCTGTCCTGTCCTGTCCTGTCCTGTCCAGTTCAGTTCAGTTCAGTTCAGTTCAGTTCAGTTCAGTTCAGTTCAGTTCAGTTCAGTTCAGTTCAGAGTTTTGTTAGACAACATTATTGCTGTATCCTACCACAGGATCAAATGTGCAGGTTCTCGATCCTAATAAAGCAATGATGCACTGATGTTCCGATTTAAAATGTGGCATCAACCTTGTTCTTTACCTGGGACTATGAATCACCTGCAAGTAATTTTTTTTTTTGTACTCTCCAGTCCTGAAAGAGGAATGGGAAACAACTAACAATTTCTCCTCTTCCAGGTCAGGAAATTTTAAAGACGCTCAGCAGCAGTTTCTATGCCAGTTTCCTGTTTCTCACAGGTTGATTCCTCATAAACTTCTGTCAGTGTTTGTAGGTCATGTCGCACTGCTGGGAGATTTTTTTTCCCCCTAGCTATAACTACCAAACATCATTCAAATGCTGATAATGACATTTTTGGAGAAAAAAGGTCTTGTGGAGGATTTCTAAAGATGTGCCATAGGTCCTGCCTTAGCGAAAGAACTATGGAATTTTAAAATGACAAACTTCCTGTCAATGAGCTATTAAACCAGTTGTGATCTGCATGAGAGAGTCCAGGAAAATGAAATAAATTATTAATCACCAGCTCAGAGGGAATGACTGAACTTTCCTCCAGAGACTACCCAGTTAAAATAATATAAATGCAGTTAGGTCAAATTCTAACCTCATTTTCGCCACTGTTGTTTCTACAGGATACAAACTTTAAATGAACGCTTTCCTTTTAAACTTTCCTTTAAACGAACAATTTCCTTTTAAAGGAAATTATTTTGAAACTTGTCAGATATTTAGCAATGTGGATTTGTTCTTTGAAAAATGAGCTCTATCAACCCTGAATCATGTTATGTCAGGTATCTGTACAAGTGTTTTTGTGACAATGCTAGCAGTAGCTGCATAAATTTGGTAGCATGGTAAATAGATTCAAGCCTCCTAGCAGGAAGTTTTAACGTTATTTGATTCATTATGGGTCATTCTATTCCTTTGGAGTCACAGCTTGTGATATTAAATGTCAGCATGAAAGTATTCCCATTAATCATGCAAAACTTGGTGTGCAGTAAAACTCATATTGCACAGTAGAAAGTACCAGCAACTTCCAATAAAATGATTACTCCATGGGTCAAACCAGGCATGATGTGAGAGGTCTACAAATAGGCTCAGAATCTTTCCCTGTGGTTTTCTTGGCAAGGTTTTTCGGAAGTGGTTTGCCATTGCCTCATTTCTAAGGCTAAGAGAGGATGACTGGCCCAAGGTCACCCAGCTGGCTTTGTACCTAAGGCAGGACTAGAACTCATCTTGGTTTCTAGCCTGATGCTTAACCACTACACCAAACTGGCTTTTTATATTAAACCATGCTAAATCTCCATTAGCTAAGACATGTCTTTCTGCTGCTTGATTGAGAATATTCTTTCACAGAAGGAGTTTATAACACCACAACTGTGTTTTGATATTTTAACACTGTGTTGCTGCTAAGGTTTTATTTTTATTTTGTTTTGAATTATTAGTAGCATTATGATCCAATTGTCTTACTGTCTCCATATGGTGAAAAAAGATTACAACAATGTTAGTCTACTCCCACTCTGATATTATTGCATACAACAAACCTTGTGTATAAATTATGCTATTGGATCAGTTTGTTCTGGTGCACCTTAATGATATGAATAGAGTGCTTGGATGAGTTTATGCCACCAAATTCCATCTTGGCTAATTCTGGCTCAGAGGGATATGCTGAGGGAGATGTTTGATCGTGGACATTTCCCTTCATTGGGAGGGGATAACATATCTCTTAAAGGATGTGATGATATAACTCTTATTTTTTAAAAAAATGTTTATATTCCTGTCTTTAAAACAACTTTAAACCATGGTCAGTTTCATCTTTTCCAGTCAAGGTAGGTCTGAGGGTGGTGGTGGATCAGCTCTTAGTACTGCTGGATAGTTTTTTGGGTCTGTTTCAATCTGGTTTAAAGACAAGTCATGACATAGAGATGGTGCTAGTTGACTTAGTGGATGATGTGAGAGACCAAGATGGGGATGTTTATGCTCCTGGATACTTCTGTAGCTTTTAATATCATTGGCCATAGTCTCCTCCTGGACTGCCTTGGGAGGTTTTTTGGGGGGCAGGGGGGAGGGGGGCAGGCCATGGCTCTACTATACTTCTATCCTGGGGGCAGATTTCTGATGGAAGCATTTGGGGTATACTATTCCATCTTGCAGCCTCTGTGCTGTGTGGTGCCAGAGGGTTCTTATTCCCTTGCTGTTTAACATCTGTACGAAGCTGCTAGGTATGATCGTCAGGAATTGTGGATCTGGCTGCCACCTTTCCTTAAATTTAGGTATGCCAAGTTCCTGGGTGGCTCTTTGAATACATTGTGAAACATTTGAATAGGGTATAGATCTAATATATCTAGTCCCAGATTACATGGTCAGTTCCCAATTTTTTAATGAGGAAGTTGTTCTACTGATTTGGAATTCTGCGACTATTCTATTATGCTTATGTATTTTATCCAAATATTCTCCCGTGGCAGTGATGTCAGAATTGTATATAGATGAGCCTGGTGATGGGATGAGTTGTGTTCTTGCTGCCCATTACATGAAAGGTAAAACTAAAGGGGTATATAACCCAAACCTCCTTGTAGTTGGGAACCATCTTATAATTTTGGTACAAGCCCAAACTGGATGATCACATGAATCAGACTGATATGCAATGCAGATAGTTTTTATAAACCAGTCTTTTCTGTCTTGAAACTTGGCTAGGGAGGATGGGAGGTATAGTCCAATGTATATGGGGACTAATACTTCTACTACAAGGTATTATAAATAGAAGGGAAATGTGTGTGTTTTTTTTAAAAATAGCAAGAATTTCTTGTGTGATTAGATTAATAATTTATGTTTTTTTAAATATTTATCTTGGCAGTGTTTTAGATGATGAGAGCAGCAACCTGCGACAACAAAAGCTTGACAGACAGGTGAGTTTGCAAAATGTTGCTTGTGCTTTTTCATTCTGAAAAATGGAGCTTACTTAACTGGACTTGTCCAGTATAAGAAAAATATATTTTATTTAGTTGAGAACAGTTACATTTTTTTTTCACAGGAGAAATCAGGGTTGAATTATTAGCTCCTTTCTCTTCAAAAAATGTGTCCCTGTCAATTACAAATTAACATTTTCAAGGGTTTCTAAGCAGATTTATTTTACATTTAGAGTCTTTGTATCTTTATGTTTGCATTAATCCATAATATGATTTGCCTGTTTTTGGATTAGTGTGTTATGTGAACATAACCACTACAGTTTGTAAATCATATTTTACAATTAGTATGGATATTATGATATATTTAATCAACCTTGGTTAAGTAAACCACAAGACCATCTGGGCCTTCAACATGATGCCCACATGGTTGATGAAACTTTCCTTGGTAACTGCCAGGCTTCATGATTTTATTTTTTTAGATACATTTAGTTTTTTTTTAAAGGAAAGTTTTTTTTTCTTGTAAGGAGATTCCAGAGGTATTTTTACAGAATGCCAAGAATTTGATTTTGAAAAATTATAACCATAGAAAGCTAAGCTGGAGAGCCAATAAGAGAGGACAAGGAATAACCTGACTAACTGGTATTTTTTTTAAAAAATTGGGCACACCATTTTGTGATATAGCCCATGACATGTGATCAAGATTCCAAATGTGCCTACTGGCCCAAAACATTGGGACTCCTGGCTTAGCCAGAACCTTGCCTGATCAACAACTTAAGAGCAGAGAGGTTAAAGTAGTCTCCTGGTAAGCACTCCTCCTGGTTTTCTGCAATAGTTACAGCTATTAGGCACGGATGCACAGCTTCCTTTGGCTCAGGGACTACACCAGGCATGGTGAGGCTTGCTGGAGGCTTGGGTGAGCCAAGAGCTAAAATGGGCAGGGCCATAATAAAGCTCTGATAAAGAATGTGAAAAGGAGATTAAAATTGAGCAAAGTGTTTCATTTACTTTACTGAACCTTTTAATGAGTGGAAGGCATTTGAGATCTCTTAGCATAAAATCAGTATAGATTCTGTGCTTGTTTCTCCTTAGTAATTTTCGTATTTGGTGGGACGGATACATTTTGATTGCTCAGAATAATAGATGACAACAACAACAACAACAAGAACAACATTGCTTTATGTCCATGAATCTTGAGGTGGAGGTCCTTGGAACAAGTAGCAAACAAGAATTCAAATACAAGAGAAAAAGGAGAGAAAAAGGCAGGGTTGGAAAAGTGGGAAACAGATGACAGTGAGGAGAGGATAGGAAAGAAAAATCTCAGTTGCAGGATAGAAGAACCAAGGCAGTGTGGTGGGAGGTTAGAGGAAACAGGATATTTAGGAAGGGATTCATTGAGGGCTGGGCAAATGACACTGCATATACAGTAGGCAGAGAGAGAAGCACAGGAATCATGGCTGTAACTATGGGTAGAGAAGGGTTGGTCAGGAAATTACAAGGGAAGGGCAGTATCAGAAAAGTAGTGAGAGCAATGGAGAGGAAAAGCAGTGGGTGGCAGAGTGGGGAAGGCTGTTGGGGCTATTATGAAGTGCATCAAAGCCCCTCTCCCCAGTCCAGAGGCTGCATTTTTGCTTTCCTGCTATGAAGCTTTGGAAATAATATTGTACTGAATAGGAGGCACCTTTAGGATGTAGCTGGCAGAAAAAATGTAACATATTTGGAGCACTTGATGTTGTCAAAATACAAATGTGCTTTCTTTCCCCTCTGTGCCATTATAGACTCCCTAATGTTTTATTCTCACCTTCATTTAGAAAAATTGTGTTAATGCATCTACTTTTACATTTAGCTTGTTTATTTCAGAGAAATAGCCTCAGCAAAATATTATTATATAGCTTTCAATACTCAACTCTTTCCATTCTAAAAGAAAGCTTGAGAGCCTAAGAAAATAAATCAGTGCATCTTTTAAGGGGGACACTTAAACGCTATTTAAAGTTAGACCCATAGTTTGTTGAGGACATTTAAAGTTAGTCAGTATGAGAAATGCTCCATTAATGTGTACTGTAGGTTATTATGATAAAAAATGGAAACATCAGAAAGGATATAAATTCTCTTCGTTCCGACTATAAAGTCTCCTTAGTGACTATAAACTGAAACACAGTTTAAGTGTACATTTTTTTAAAGTAGGTGTGATTTTGATATTATAATTTCACTTTTATTTTAAAATCTATCCAAAATTTAGAATCTGGATTTAAAAATGAATTTCTTTTCCCTTCTTTTAACTCTGTTAATATTTTCATAAACCTACAATCATAAACCTTCCTTTGTTGGAGGAAGACTCAGAGCAGGTATAACCCAACATGGATAAAACCCATATTAGGGTTACCTTGTAGTAGTAAGGGTGGCAAAACACCATTATTTCTCTGCCCTTATTGTGTATATTGATAGCCATTCAGTGACCCTGTTTAGGGTCCCTATTGGGTAAGGATAGGCCACAGGACCATCTGCAAGGCTGCTGTGAGGAATATTCTGGCTATCTGGCAAATAAAATTGCTCAGATCCACTGCAACTGGGCAGGTCTGGATGAGATGCCTGGGGCTCAGTCTTCCACACTGAAACGTGGTGCACAATCTGGGGGTCTGCACGGACTCACAGCTCCTGTTTGATGAGCAAGTGGCAGTTTTGACCAGGAAGACCTTTGTACAGTTTCTTCTGGATCAGTTGTGCCCTTTCCTGGATCAGGAGGCCCTTCAGGTAGTCACTCATGTCCTAGTCACCTCACAGTTAACCTATTGCAATGCAGTCTACCTGGGGCTGCCCTTGAAGACCACTTGGAAGGTTCAGCTGGTTCAGAATCCAGTGGCAGGGGCAGTTATCAGCATGCCTCGATTTGCCCATGTGACACCTCTGCTCTGCAAGCTGCACTGGTTGCCAGTTTGCCTCCAGGTGCAATTCAAGGTGCTGCTTATGACCTATAAACCTCTACACGGCATAAAGCCTGATTGAGGGACCTCCTATCTCCTGTGTCATCTGTGTGGCCAATTCAAGCTGATAGGGTGGGCGTGCTTCAAGTTCCTTTGATCAAACAATGTTATCCATCAGGACCCTGGAAGCGTACCTTCTCTGTTGTAGCGTCTGCCCTCTGGAATGAGGTTCCCCCTGCCAGAAGGTCATCTAGACTTTGGGCTAGGGTAGCTGGAGCCCCCTTCATGGAACGTTTTGGGTTGTCTGCCAGGTTTGTCATCTTGTCCCTTCTCCCCCCCCTTTTCTAGTTTTTGTTGCATCTCAACCAGGAATTAACCTGACAATTCATGAAATATAATTAATCCTGTATTTGTTTTTAAGCCTACTGGGAAAGATAACCGTATTGTTATACTGTATCTTTAGATTGGCAAAAATAAGTGGGTAAAGAAATACAGTCCTATACAATATCTACTTCTGAGGTGCTTCCTGTTCTTGTTCTTATTCCAAACATCTAGCATTCAGTTGTTTTCTTTTAATAAGGTAAGTGTTGTTTCTTTTCACACAGGTATCAGCAAAAGTGACAATGTTTTGATAATGTTAAGATCAAATATGGTAACATTTGTTTCAGTACATCTACTGAGATACAGAGTGAGCTTCCATCCTGCTGTAGCATTTGAATTGATTCCTTGTGTCTTTGTATTCTTCCTAGAGAGCCTTGCTAGAACAGAAGCAGAAGAAGAAGCGGCAGGAACCAATGATGGTTCAGTCCAATGTGGACAGCCGCACAAGAGCACGTAGAATGAAACAGTCTGAAGAACAAGCACCACTGGTTGAATCTTACCTCAATAGTAACAGCAGTGCTATCTATCATGGTATATGCCAATTTATTGAACAGTGTTGTATGGACTGGCAAGATGTGTTATGCCAATAAATCCCTCTGAGAAACATTTAACTGTAATTTTAGCAACCCCCCCCCAAAAAAGTAGAGTTTGATTTAAATATAACTAGCATTAACTTTGTATTAAGTTGAACTGATTTAAATATTTATTAGTTTTCTCACTGCCATATACAGTAATTGCCTGTTGCACAAATAAAAGATATATGCTGGGCAGGGTGATAACGTTCACTTGAAAATCGGTAGAGCTACTCAAATAGCTCAATAAGAACTCAGATACATTTATTAATTTATGGAGCTTTTCTGTTAAAAATTGCAGCATATATGTTTTTAAAATTTTTTCTAGGATCAAATTCCTAGTGTTTTAAGGTAGAATTCATACCAATACTTGTTCATGAATGAAGATACCTTGTCTATTTCTTTTTCAAGTACTATGGGGGTAAACCTTGCACATATTTCTTCCTCTTTCAAGATTAACTTTCTATTCCATGTTAACCACCTTAAATGTGGTAATGGAATTTGAAAGTTGTGTCTGAAAAATCTTACTTTCAGATACACTGTTTCACTTGGAACAAAGAATGGGAAAACCTTATTTTTGTCAATAGGCAACATTTCTGGAGGACTAAATTTGGGAAGGCTGCGCTACAGCAACCATCTTGAGTTTTAAAAACATTTTTTGCAGAAATTGAATCAAGTTCTGTATTTCAGTATTTAGTAAAGTTCCTGAGGAGGCAGTGTTTGAGATACATTGGCCCTACTCCAATAACATACAGGTAGCCCCAGTTTAGAATGAGTTCCGCTCCCAAGGTCTGTCCTTAAGTCGAATTTGTATGTAAGCCAGAACGGTACTATTGTATAATACTGTATAAGTAGTATTGTATAATTAACTCAAACCATTGTGTATTTAACTTGAATCATTGTGTATTTAACTCGAATTTTGCTACAATGGGCTCCGTTCTTAACTATGGGTTGTCCATAAACGAGGCGTTCTTAACCGGGGAACTACCTGGACAATTACCCCAGTCAGAACTTCTTATTAGCAGATCTGGGAGCACACAATCACATTAATAGGCTCAAAAATCAAAATTTGGAAGTACAGTGTCCCACCCACTGCCTGTGGTCCTCTAAGACCACCGAACTAGGAAAAAGTTGACAGTGGCAAAACCTCATTACATCATTTCTCCTTTTTCCATTGACCAGGCAGATAACAGTAAGTATGGTCTAAGTCAGCAAGGCAAGTAAGTGTTTGGGAGGTATATTCTATGCTGCCAGACATTGACAGTGTGTTCTGTAATGGAGAGAGCTGTTTTTCAAACAGTTCTCTCCAGCTCCCTTTCTTGGAGAATGAACTAAGCAAAATTAGCTAACTAACTGATTGCTTTTAAGTATCCCCAGACATGAGTGACTGGCTGGAATTAAATTACTCCTGGGCATGAATGGGTTTGTTTTGGGATGAAGTTAACCCATACTTCCTACTCTGGGATTAAATGACTGGGTCAACTGCACCCTTTAGAGCGTTCTTCCTCTCCCCTCTTGGTTCATTTTAGTGTGTGGTGGGAATAGAGCCATGTGGACACACAGTTTTGGTACACATTTCAGATGAAGAACTTTCTGTAGATCAGAAGTAATTTTTTTTAGATTTTTTTATCCCACCTTTATTATTTTTTATAAATAATTGAAGTGAACATACCTAATATTCCTTCCTCCTCCTATTTTCCCCACAACAACAACTCTGTGAGGTGAGTTGGGCTGAGAGAGAGTGACTGGCCCAAAGTCACCCAGTTGGCTTTCATGCCTAAGGTGGGACTAGAACCCACAGTCTCCTGCTCTGTAGCCTGGTATCTTAATCACTAGACCAAATTGGCTCTCCCAAACCTTCTTGGTTCATGGCCCTTTTAATGTCTCAGTAATTTTTTCACAAGGCCCATAGGCCAAAAGAAATACCTAACAGTTCCGTTTATTAAATAGTTAGGTCCAAATTTAAAATATCCCATGGTGCCCTTATGAGTTTGCTGTGGTATCCCAGGGCACCACAGTGCACAGCTTAGGAACTGCAGCTCTTGATTGTTAAATCTGGAATGTTATTTTACTTTGAGCCAAATGGCAAATTGTCAAATTATGCAAGAATTTCAGTTAATCTTTCAGTTGATATGTGTGTTCTAGCGTGCCTTGTTAACAAGCATTAGCTTTCAAATGCTTTTGATATTTTGGTTCATTCAGTTGAGCAGATGAAAAGTGAAAACAAGTCCAGAGGAACGGAAAGTCCTGTCATATGAGTAGAAGTTTCCTTCCAGAATGTAAGATGTAAACAGTAGTATTTTTCATTTCCTAAATTATTAGACCATACCATTGTCAGGATAGAAAACAGTCTTTGATAACGGCCACTCTAGTAAGGAGAGGTAATAAGGGACCTTATTATGAGGTTGGTTCAACTCCTCAAATGATGCTTTCAGTGATGAACAGGATGAGGTATGAAATTAGCTGGTGTCTGTGAAATTGGCTGTTTGGTATTCAGGGTTTTTAAAATCAAATACACAACAGAAATCACTGACATATTATACCAAAGACCCCAGGTTTATGGTTGTACCAGTTAGGCCACAGATGTCTGATTTGCATCTCGCTGTTCTGCCAAAACAAAAAATCCTGTTCCGTAGTGGTCATATATCAGGCTGTGTGAAGCCTTGAAGGGACACTTCATTTTGATTGAAACTCAGTCGAAGTGGCCTTTGAGGTGGATTTATGAAACATTGCAGTGCTTGGTACTCATGGAAGGCCTTTGCACATGTCAAAGACACCTCTTCCAGCAGTTCTGCAAAAACAGCCATCTGAAAGACAGTACCTTGCTTTGATGAATACTGCTGAGGTGGAGCATCTTGCCACAGATCAGATCATTTCTTTGATCTAACTTGAGGCAGCTTCATGAAGCATTGCCACTTCACACAGGCCTAATCATTTATATATGCAGTTCAGAATGAATTCATATAAATTCATACCCTGTTCAGAAAAGGGTAATTGGATTCTGTACTAATTTACTCAGTGCAAATCATGTTTTATTTATGCTATCTGTCCATCTCATACAGATTCTATTCCCCCTTCCCCTCAGATTGTCTCAGGGAGGAAGGGCTGTTGCTTTTATTCATAAGCTGTACCCTAGTAGAAAACAAACAAATAGATCATCAAACAAATCAATCCAGAGTTCTCACCCAAGGCCTAAATGACCAGGGTCAAATTATCCTACTTCAGACATATTATGCCTAGCTCTTTGGAGCATGCAGTAATGCTGGGAATGATGGAAGGAAAGAAGGAGAAGAGGACAACCAGCAGCAAGGGGAATGGGCTCAGTTCCAGTGGTGACAGGTGCACCATTAGAAGACCCGAAGGACCAGGTTAGGAACAAATGGTCACGGAGAAAATCTATCTTTGTGTTCACTAAGAGTCAACACCGATTTGATGGCACATAATCAATCCTCAGTCAGCCTAGTAGAATGCAATAGCTAAAAATCCACTTGTTTTGTGGGTCTTTCCTTAATGCAGACAGTTTATAAAATCTGAAGGCTTAGAATATGCAGAGTTTACTTAGCACTCTGGATGGAGTGTTCTATATTTTGGCCACAGATGTTTATTGTTGCCGTTTCAGCCATGTGAGACTTTCCCCTGTATCAAGAAGTAAGCACAGGGACAATCTCTAGCCTAGCTTGCCTGAGGCCTAAAGCTGCTTGGCTAGAAACTGCTGGGGCTGATTGCAGGCTGATATTCCCAGCAGTCTCTTCAAGTCAGTAGATGCCTGCACCATGTGTAATCCCTGCCAAAGCATTCCTAGAACTTGGCAACTAAAGGGAATTGTGCCATGTCTCAAAATTGTTGAAGGATATTGAAGGAATTCTTGATTTTTTTTACAAGGAAAATAATTTTTCTGATAACAAAATATAGTAAACGTACTATAAAACTTAACACTAATTGGAACTAGAATCTATTAATATGTATGTTTCTTGCTATTTATTCTATTTTGTTGGAATTTTTTATAAGCTGTTCTTCAAATTCTGGCTTCCCCTTTATGCACTTCCATTTAAAAATGCTTATCTGGCAGTCCCATTCATTTGTCTTCCAAGTTGCCTCCCTCCATAATTTCCATACTCTGGTTTAAACCCACCTCTTCAGAAGAGTGGCTTTTTAACTGTTAATTAATTAGCTCCTTTGGAGCTTGCCAAAATTCACTCAGAATATATCAGCAAAGCTGGATGTGTAGAAGTTTTTTTGTCACCCAATTAATGGGTAACTTTTGTCAGCAGATACTGCATTGTACGTCTTTAGTTTCAACAGCCATCAGATGGGTATCTTTTGGTCGTGGAAGAAAAATGTACTTTCCACATTATGCACTGTATTGCATTGTATTGAGGGATTTCTAAAATAAGAAATATCAATTCAGGACATCTTTGGCTTGTTCTAAACTGCTACACAGGAACTCAGGTGGCTAAAAAGCTGTATGATTAGGCTAGAATTTTCTCGCTATTGACCTGGGTGGAAGCCACACTGAACTCAATTTGGGGCTTACTTCTGAGTAGACATAAACTGTATAGGATTGTAGTGAAGATCTCACTAGAAATGGCATTTTTATGTTGCAGGGTAAAATATTCACAATAATTATATTTATTTATTATGCAATTATCTATGGACTGAATCACAAGAGACTGTAGGTAGTGAACCGATATTAATATTTAATCTGATTAAAAACTATCTCTTTTATTATATATTATTGTACCTTTGCTATTGTTGCATTGGCTGTGGAGGTTGCTTTTGTAAACCTTTCAGAGTCAGTCGATAAATAAGATGTTTAAAATTAGTAAAAGAAACCACAGTAGTAATAAATAATACAAAATTCAGAGTTGCTTTGTGTGAGGTGGGTGGATATATAAATGTGACATATAAATAAATAAAATTAATTAATTAATACATTAGAGCTAATACTAATATTGGAGCCAGGTTTTTACCTGCTTCTGGAAAGCCATAGAAGTGGGGGCCATCCTCATCTAGAGGGTAGGACATTGCACAAGAATGGAGCCCTCACAGACAATGCCTGTCATTGGGCACTTTTCAGTTGCACCTCATGATAAGTGGGATCCTTAGATCATTCTCTGACAATCTGGGTCAGACAGGCACAATGTAGCTGAGAAAGGGGATCTGTGTAGAGTTTTAAAGGCAGAGAACAACACCTTGAATTGCACTTGGAAACACACTGGTAGGTACTCCAGCTGAAGTTTCTAACTGATCTTCAAGGGCAGCCCTGTGTAGAATGAATGAGTAAGGTAATGAGGGACTGTCCTTCACACATCTGTTCCAGGTGGGAATGATCTAGCAGATGACAAAGTTGGTTTTGTCACTCTGTTAGGACCAATTCAGAGTGAAAGGGCACTTCACATAAACACAGTGCTATAGATGCTTATGTGAGAAGTCAGTTTTGTGAAATTCATGTAGAAACCTGCATTCTATTTCTACAATTGTTCCTGTGTTATTTCCAGTTTTTTTCTGTTGAAATAGCTATGATTGCTATCCATGAGATAACAAACTTTTTCTACTTTATCACAGACATTTGTGGTCTAATAGAGGCTCTTGCTGGTTTCATGTCAGGAAAATAGACTTTTTTATATTGGTCCTATATTCTATTTGAACTTATGTAACAAATAGTTTGAAAGAGAGAAGTTGGGCAATTTTCTGATATACTGTTTTATTTTATATATTTAGGGATATACAAGGTTTTGGTGTTTTCTTGTTTGCTTTGGTGAGGTGGGTACTGAAGCATCATTTATTAGTTGGAGCAAGGCAGTGCAACCACACTGTGAAATTTGGGAGCATTCAAAGTGCTTTGAAGAAAAGCTTTGGTTGAATCTTTGTCAAGATGAAGCACCCCTTCAAAGTTTGCAAATCCCTAAACTTTCTCCATTATTCAATTTTATGTTTATGTACTCAGTATCTGAGAGAACCAGTGTGGTATAGTGGTTAAAGTGCTCGATTAGGAGCAGGGAGACCCAGGTTCTAGTCTTCCCTTAGGTATAGAAGCCAAATGTGTGGCCTTGGGCCAATAATTCCCTCTTAGCCCTATTCTGTGTCAGACTCTGGGACGAGCTGGCTGATAACAAAACCCACCATTGTATCATATATTGATGGCTTTGCTGCAGCAATGAAAAAATAGGTGGACCTCTGCAAACACGCAGGACAAATGTTAAGAAGGCCAACAGCATTGTACTCAGCATGTTGCATGATAATGTAATCATGGATGTTTTGTCATTCCCTTGCCTCTTCCTCCCCACCCCATTCCTGCAGATGCTCACTCTTGAAAACCTCATTTTTCTGTTTTTATCACAAAGGATCTAATTTTAAACATTTGAAAGAGAAAGGCAACCTTGTGCTCTTCAGATGCTTTGAACTATGATGCCTCTAAACCATAGCCAGCATGACTATTACAGGTAGTCCCCAGTTTAAGAACAAGTTCCATTCCCAAGGTCTGATCTTAAATCAAATTTGTATGTAAGCTGGAACAGTATTATTGTATAATATTATATAAGTAGTACTGTGCAATGAACTTGAATCACTGTGTATTTAATTTGTATTTTGCTACAGTAGGCTCTGTTCTTAACTATGGGTCGTCCTTAAACTGGGTGTTCTTAATGACCACTCGTTCAGTGATCATTCAAAATTACAATGGCACTGAATGAGGGGGACGTACAGCCAGCTCATGAAGTTGCAACTGTTGCAGCATCCCTATGGTTATGTGGTTGTGATCCAGGTGCTTGGTGTCTGGCTTGCAATTACGACATGATTGCAATTTCTGATGTTCCCTGCCAGCTTCCTACAAGCAAAGTCAATGGGGAAGCTGGCAGGAAGTCACTCCCACTCCCGCTGCTTTTGCACCCACCTGTGCTCTGTAGCAGTCCATAGCACCAGCTCACAGCACCTCCTGCCCCCCATGGCACTCACTCATGCTCTGTAACATTTGCCCATGGCACCACCCGTGGCACCTGTGCACCCACTGGCCTGCTTGCGTGGGGCTCCTGCCTCTTCCTGGTTAATGACCCCTGTGATCCGGGGGCTACAATGGCAACCAGGATTGCAGGATTGCCATTGCTAAGTGATGTGGTCGTGTGACATTGTGCTTTATGACTACATCATTTTAGTGACAGAAATTCCAGTCCCAATTGCCATTGTCACCCAAGGACTACCTATAGTTATGGAAATTGTGTCCAAAACACCTGGGAAGTACCAGCTTCTCTACCCTTTTGTATGAAATCATTATGATCCATCTTGGATCATAAAAGGTCATGTGGATTGTTCACATTCTTGCTGACATACATATGAAAGCTCTGATAACCACTGAAATAATTCCCTTTCTTTAATACTAATTCCTCAAACTGCAGCTCACAGCAATAGCTTCAGGCTAAATGCTAATTAAAGTGTCCAATTACTGATATAATAGGAAGGCAAGTGGCAGTTGTAAAAGGTTTGTGTATGTCTTAAAATAAGCAGTGTAGCAGCACATGCAGATCAGTCTGCAGATTACATGCTTTAGTGAATGTGTGATATTTGTTAGGACTCACCAGCTTCCATTTTGGAATACTGAGAAAGAAAAGACTTCCTATAATCACATAAAAGGTCAGTTTGAATGATGAGATACTAGTTTAATAAACCATGAGGCAATAGTTTCATGTACCCACTTCTTGCCCTTTTACCATAGTTAAATATAGTTTGGTAACTAGTAATTACAAGGAACTATACTTAATATTTTTGAAGTAAGCCAGTTTTAAAGTTAGCTACTAAATCCTGGCATGTTTGGGTGCCATTATAAAATATTCTTGGTTTTGATATAGTGAAAAGTTATGATTATGATTATGATTACTTGCAATTTTCTAGTTTGCTTTGCCAGGCTTGAGGGCATCCTGGATAATTTCATAAGACCAATGATTCCTTTTTCAAAAATTCTGAATTTCCATACAGCAACACAGTGTGAGAAGAATGTTCAGATCACAGATGTGATTTTATCAAATGATGATTGCAAGATAAATGTGGATTATTGAAATAAACTATTCAGTTTGTAGTAACCATCAGGTAAAGTAATTGAATTAGGAGCACTTCAAATCTATGAAACTAAGTGATATGGTGAGTCATTCTCATTGGTAATATATTCTACAATGTACATCAGATTTTAGGGAGTATTTACCAGTCAACAGGGAAATAATGTGCAGGCTCCCTTTAAATCCTATGAAGTTCAGTGGGGTTTATTCACAAAGAAACAGGATTGTACCCTGTATTTCAGTATTCCTTTAAGAAAGTAAAGGTTTGTCTTATTATTAAAATAGATTTCCGTGCTAGTAATATATTTTTAACTTAAAGTTTAACATCCTGGCTGCCCCCCCTCCCAATTTAAGATAAGAGATGCTAAAGCTATAAAAAAAGGTAGGGTTTTTTTTTAGAAATAAGATCCATTTAAGAAAAGAACAGAGATATCTGTGAAACTGCATATCTTTGGAAAGCTCTAAAACTGTAATAATAACATTTAGAAAAAGAATCCAAGGACTCCTTGTTCAGTATGTGTCCTAGAATAGCCTTTCCCTGGGAGATCAGACTTACCCCCATATTATTAGCTTTCCAAAAGTTGTTGAAATTTTAGAGAGCTTATGGGTGCCATTGAGTGTTTTGGTTAATGTTGTCTTTGACACACTGTTGTTTGTAATGTAGTTTTAGTAAGTGGTTTAGTTTAATTTAAGGTGTGGGTGTTTTAGCAGTAAAGTTGTTGCTTAAATTCATTTGTTATGAACTGCTGAGAGGTTGGTATGATTGTGGTATTAAATAAATAAATATTATTGTTAGGTATTCTTCTATGTCAGAGATGTGACATATTTTAGGAGCAAGGAGTCATATTGCACTTTTCACAAAAACATTTAGGAGTAGATTAGTGGATAGGACCAGTATTTCTCCCTGTTGTATCATATTCTCTATGTGCTGTGGGGGAGGTATAACTGTTTTGTTGTTGTTGTTTTTTGTTTTGTAGAGGATTTTTGGTGTTGAAACTTGTATATATGGGTTTCAGAAGAGGAACCCTGAATATATTGTGAAGCTGGGTGATTTTCATTTACTTTAAAGAAAATACTGCCAAAAGCTTTGGGCCAATAGGGGTATTGGCAATTTTGGGACCTGTGTTATAGATATTCTCAGAAAATGGGGGGAATTTGCCAAGTTCACTAAATGGCTATCATGGGATCGCTCCCATTTACGAGGAGAAAAATCTAGTGAAATGGCTCCTTTTTATCCTTTCTAATTCATCAAGATATATCCCTACTTTCTCAGCTTATTTTATTTTATTTCTTTTTTTTTTTTCACACTTCCAAATAAGCAGTGGTTTCCAGCTGCATACCATTTTTAGTTTCTAAGAGAATGCCTGGGACTTAGGTGTTTCTTTTGAATCCTGTAAGAGCTATTGTGTTTCAGCTACTCCATGTTTTCTCCAGTGGAGCAAAGCCTGGGATCAGCAGAATTACTCCCTACAGTGCATGGTGGGGAGTTCTGGCTCTCACGTCATCCCAGAAAATATGCTTTCCTTCATGGATGTGATGGAATGGAAGGCCAGACTCAGGGAGAGAAGCATCCTCTTTCGTCTCCTGAAGGGAGGGGAAGAGATAAGAGGATGAGGCTGGCACCTCCCTGAGGAATTCACTCTGTGTTTACTGGCTGACCCTGGGAACTAGTTTCAATTTGGGAAGATTCTTGCTAGAGGTTGTAGCTAATAAACATTGCTGAACTGAATCTGCATGGTCTCCTGGAGTTCCTTGGGCTAGGCCTGACATCAGTCTTCCCAAACTGAAACTAGTTCCCAGGGTCAGCTAGTAAACACAGAGTGAATTCCTCAGGGAGGTGCCAGCCTCATCCTCTTATCTCTTCCCCTCCCTTCAGGAGACGAAAGAGGATGCTTCTCTCCCTGAGTCTGGCCTTCATAATTCCATTCCATCACAATGAAGGAGAATATGACAAGCAATAAAGGTGGGACTTGAGAGGGACATCAAACCCACACCTGACATTATCCAACAGCCCTGAAAGGCGGGAGGTCTGAATTCAGCCCGTACACCAGACCTTGCCTTTATCTCTGGCTCAGAGTGTAATAACCAACCACGAAGGATTCCATTTAAAAACTCCATCCTTTTGTCCTTCTGGTTTATTCTGTATTTTTCTTCTTCTGTTGAACCACTTGAGACACATATTTTACAATATATTTAACTTGCTTCATGGACTGATAACTTCTCTTTCTCTTCTTTCTTTTTTTAAATTTCCTCCTCTTTTTCTATCCGTCTCTTTGGCTGGGTCACCCCAAATATCTCAAGCAGTACAAGAGACTGAGCAAGAAGACGTCAAGGTTGCAGCAGATGCACAGGCTCCGAAATCAATTAAAAAACCCAAGGCAGCTACAGGAGGCTGTCAAACAGGCAGCGCCAGGAAGGAGAAAAAAGGGAAACCAAAAGGTTAGCTGCATGCTGTTCATCACGGAATAAGAACAAGACTGGGTGTTCATATCATTTAAAAGGGAGCGGTTACTGTGAATGATTTGTTTAAGCTACATATCTTTCAAGAGCATTTAGTAAATGAAGTTTATGTTATCCACTGAAGTAATCTGCGCTCTCATTGGTGATAGTGTGACTTGTCTTTCCCTCTTTGCATGTCTTCAAATAAATTTCAAGGTTTGAGGAACATAAAGCATAACACTCTAGTAATGATAAAAAAGGTCAGAATCATGCAGATTAGCAAAAATTTACATCTAGTATTCTCTGCCTTCTTAAAATTAGCTTAACCCCAGCCCTCCAAATCTAAATGAAGAAAGTTTGCAATCTTTTGAAAGGATGCTCATCCTAGTTTCCACTAAGTTTGCTAAAATGGGAAATCACGTGTAGTGCTTGCTAAACCCTACCCACACTTTTGCCAAATTCTTCTTTCTGCGAAAGAAAGCAGAAAGCATGTTGAACCAGGGTGGTGCTGGTGATGATAGTCAAAGAGGTTGCACTTATGATGTATGTGAGATGGCTGAGTTTCTCTTTGTAAAAGCCTTTAAAATTGCCTGTGTTCTCATAACAGCTGTTTACATAGAAGTTCCTCTCCTGAAATGCTGCCTGGAAGTCCTGTGTATTCACACAATATACAGTACTTGTGGGTGAAAAGCCTCCACGCCACAGTGAGGGCACAGAAGACCTTTACTGTTTTTAGAAACAGAAATTGAATACTTCTCAGCCATCAAGATAACTGCTATCCTCCTGTCTCCTCATTCAATATTTATCAGCTTTGTTTTAGCCAGTATTTTGGTTCTTGTTTCTTTTTGTATCAATCCAGCTTGCACATAGGGAGAAAAAGACCAAAGGTTCAGCCCAGTGTTAAGCTTAGACATATGATATTCGTACATTTGTCCACCCAGAGTCACTTTTTGTGAGATGGGCGGTATCCAAATTTGAAAAATAAACAAACAAACAAAGCTTCATAAGCCCTTTATCAATGACACATGGTTGTTTTTAATGGTAGTACGTTTTCATACTGGAATGTTTCTCTTCCACCCTGTAATAAAGATAAAGACCACTGTTTAGTGGTCAGAACAGCTTTGGATTTGGAAATAAAATCTCAAGAAGCTTGCAGGCTAGTTTGCTTACTTATACTCTAGGGAGAAAATCAATATTCTCCTGTATTTGTGTAAATATGAAACTCAGCAAAGGGTCTGTTTTCTGGATGTAGTAGGATACTGAGGTGGTTTGTATTAATTCCAGGAGATATTGTTTCCCCATAATCCTTCCCCATAAGCCCTTAATGGCTTGAGCTAGTGCACTTTAGGCCTAACACATTTGAGAGACAGCAACTTGGTGAAGACGGTTGTAGGATATGTTCTTGCTAGGATTTAGATTTTTAGATTGGTGTGATTATTCTGAGGACTCAAACTGCAGCTGAAATATTGAGTATCAAGAGACTTCATTGCTTAATATATAGTCTTGCCTAGGTCCTATGATCACAGCTGGATTAGCCCAAATTCTTTCTAAGGGCCAAATTAGTTGTAATATGTCTAATGAAATGTGTCTTTGAATAATTGTTTTTACTTTAACAGATGGTGCACAGAGGTCCCTAAGCTGCTTCAGAACTGTGGTGTGTGTGTGTGTGTGTGTGTGTTAAATTCTTTGTTTTTTTAAAATAATAATCTTATTAAAAATTACAAGTGAAAAAATAAAAACCAATGCAAACTAAAAAAATATAAAAGTAAAAAGAAAAATTAGAAAGTGAAGAAAAGAAGAAAACAGAAAAAAAGAAAAATATAAAGAAGTATATTCTTTCTCCCTTCATTAGAGGCATAAACAATTGTAGTAACTTATCACCTTCTCTTAAAATACAACAAATGTTTCTTCATCCCATATCTCATCTCTTAACTATAAACAAAATCCTAAAACGTAATTTATTCCTGATCAGCAAAAGTCCATTAAAGGTTACCAGAGGTAAATACATATCTATTTTAACCTTGATTAAATAAACCAACTTTATATTCCTTCCCTGTACTTTTAACAATCTTGGTTTTTAATCCTTTTAAATAATGTCCTAGAACTTGATTTCTTTTCATTTTTTCTATGTCCCTTCTCAGAAAACATCTCAAAACTTTTACAGATCTCTTTTGTAAGTCCAGTATGCAAACCACTCTTCTGGTTTGTTATTTGTATGTCCCTTTTAATTATTAAAGCATCAACCAGTTTCATTTGCATATCCAGTATATCATCTTTTTCCATATCATTCTCGCAGCTTGTCATTTTTAAATCCACATTCAAATCAATTTCAATCTTATCCAATAGAGCTTGTTTCTCTTCTGTAACATCTGTAAAATATTTTGCTCCATTCTGAGTTAATGAGTCAACTTTAAGTATTCTCCTTTTATTGTAATCTTTAGTTTCTCCTAGTTTCCTCTAGTGTCTAACCTTCAAAGTCCCATCCTATCATGTATTTTTTTCCTAAGGAATTCAAACAACAGCAATTTCCCATGGGAAGATTTCTTATAATTAATTTCAGAGTCTTATTTCAAATCCATCTGGACCCTTAGTCCATTTTTAGCTTTCTAAAATCAATACTCTAAACATCCTTTTGTTGTTTATTTCAAAAAGTAATTTTTTTCTAAGTCCTTAAACTTGTACTTAACATTTCTTTCACTAAGGAGAAGGAGACTCATCCAGGGAATGTGATCAAAATTTGCCATTCTGAAGGTTCTTAATATTTGAAAAGCAGTAAAAAAGTAATTCCAAAGGTGATTAAGAAATTAAGCTTGGTCAAGCTTTATGTCCATAAAGGCTGCATTACGATTGTGACCTTCGATGGAATCTCTCAACTCCCAGCTGCTTGACTTATAAGCCAACTGCAAAAACTTGGTTCCTGCAGTCTACTCACGAGGAGCAGCTGTCCGGAGTACATGTGGGCAATCTCACGATCTCTCCTTTCTCTGGAGAGATTTCACCGGCCATGATCCAGCATCCGGCCACTGATCTCTGCCGTAAATACCATCTCCACTCTTTCAGGGATGTCTAGCTTGC
The DNA here is from genome assembly GCA_030867105.1 of Liasis olivaceus. Taxonomy (NCBI): domain Eukaryota; kingdom Metazoa; phylum Chordata; class Lepidosauria; order Squamata; family Pythonidae; genus Liasis; species Liasis olivaceus. The sequence goes on along the minus strand of CM061349.1, from coordinate 93,932,245 downwards.
CATCTCCTCACCAGAAATCTCTCTGTGTTAAATTCTTTGGACACACCACTTTCTATATTGGAATCAATCCACTCTCACTCTTCTGCTATTGCAAATAACAGGTGTTTGGGGGAGAATGATAAAATTCTTCCAGGGATGCTGGGGGTATCTGCGATAAAATTCATGATCATGGTTTTGATTTTGTTGTTAAAGAAAAATCAACTGTACAAATGCAAACCATATGACAAATGTCATCCCTAGTTTTGGCAAGAGTCTCATATTGCCACGGTGATCTGTGCTAACTCTACTCATCTGTTGGTTTATTACCTTGACCAAGAAGTTGCTAAACGTATAAATCTCACTTGGGTGTATCATGCTTCTGAAGTGCAGATTTGCAAAATTCAGTGGTGTGTCATAAAACAGGTATATAGGTAGCATATCTACTTATCCTAAGTGTTTTGATTAATTTTTTAGCTTATGCAGAGAAATAACATTATACAATGCTTGGCTAAGTCTACAAACGTTCATTTTATTTCTGACTTTGTAAAGGCTATTCATTTTAGCTCAAGTGCTGGTGTATTTTCTAATTCTATATTCAGTAGACTGAACAAAATGTTCATTGAATGATTTTGTGAATCTCATTCATGAAAGGCCCTCTTATAAATTTGTTGGGACAGAGCCAAATACTGCAGGTGTTCCTCCACAGTGTGACTTTTTTTTTTTTTTTACTGTAGTCACAGATCTGGCCAAAAATGCCTGTAGACTTACTATTAAATTTAAAACCAGTTGATTTGTTTTTTTAAAAAACGAACTGCATATAAGACTATATTAGAAACTAATGGCATGTTTAATTTTCAGATAGTGTATTCAAAAGCTGAATTGTTGATACTTAGTTTGCATTAAAAAAAGGCAGAATCCTACTTTGAAAAAAAATCAGGAGGCAAAACTGGGTGAAAAAGTCTGAAATGGAGAGCTGTTAATAATAACTTAGTTTAAATGTAAGTTTATATAATACTAACATAATATATAATAATGTATAACAATGATATACAGAGCCCTGTTGGCATAGTGGCTAAGGTGCTGGGAGCCTGTGAGTTCTAGGCCTGCTTTAGGCATGAAAGCTGGCTGGGTGACTTTTGACCAGTCACTTTCTCTCAGCCCACCACCCACAAGACTGTTGTTGTGGAGAAAATAGGAGGCAGGAACATTAGGTATGTAGGCCATCTTGAGTTACTCAAAAATAAAGGCAGGATAAAATTCTAATAATAAATAAATATGTAAATAGCTAATGTTTATGTTTCTAAAATATGGTAAGACTAAGAATTGGATTCACTGAATTCTGTGTGCTGGTAGGACAGACCCTGTTGGTAGAATAGATTCTTCCTGCCCCCTCCAAATCTGCCAGAGCTTTGAGGACAATCCAGGTTCAATGGTAGGAAAAGCGTACCAAAGAGAAAGAAAACGTCCTTCTATATATAGGGATAGAATGTATGTATGTGTATGTATATGTATCTATGTATGGAAATGTCCTTTTATATGTGTGGATATAGAGGGGTGCAACATTAGCAGTCACGTAGAATACCATGTTTTCTACTTGCACCCTGTCTTTGAACTTGGAGATCTAATGGGCTCTCTGTCCAGGCAATGGGATCTGAAAACTGTAGGCTGAAGGAAGAATTTTTGCTGAGATCCCACCACTGGTGTGTGTGTGTGTGTTGGGGATGTGTGTGTTAAATAAATGTTTCAAATCCTCAGACAACCTGTACTGCAGGCAAAGACATAATGTGTGTGGAAAGAGCACTGTCTTGTGCAAAGGTTATGCTGTGCATACCAATTCTGTGAAAATGTTCTTGTGTTACACAGGCTTGCATTCTTTTTTGAAACAACAGCTTTTCTCCTCATTTTCTTCAGACCAAATATTGGGCCAGTATTTTGTGTATCTGATTGTTAAAATATCGCATACAACTTCAGGAAAATTGGAAAAGAAGCATAGATATAAAACCAAAAAACAGTTGGGGAATGTGCGTTAGTATGACTGAAATTTCAAGGTGTTTCTTCACCCTTTCCTTTATGCCTTGGCACTTAAGGTCATTGTATCAAGGATGTGATGCGTTCAGGGCTTCATGCACTCTTGTACACGAAGCATATTTTCGCAATCAGTTCGAAAGCACTACACAGTCCTGGTACCCATAAGTAGCTGAAGAAAGAAATACAGAAATAAGGTCTGCATCTCTGTGGCGATAGAGCAGCTCTGGCTGCATGATTTGCCCCAATTAAAATGCTGAGAACCTGCTAAAGAGGGAGAGTGGGTTGTTTAATTATTTCCCCTACCAAACAATTGATAGAAGACTTTTGTTTCAGAAAATGTTCTGTTTGTATGGGCTGAAAACTATGGAAATTAAAATCCAGTTGCTGAGAGATGCTGTGATTGTCGAGTGAATAGTAAAATGTTCACAGCACTGATAAAGTCCACTAGTTCATTGCAGGTGATTATTATATCAAAACTCTTCCACACAACTGTGAAATTGAGAAGATAAGAAATGCAGGTTTTTTTAATGCAAATCAGACAGAGGAATATTTACATAAGAACAGAGTGCCACCTAATGGGGGATCTAATGGAGGCCCCCAGCCCTGGGGGTGTTTGGTGGTTTGATCCCGCTTCCCTCATCTTTAAACCTCATGTGTGTGTGTGTGTGTGTGTGTGTGTGTGTATACACACTGTATATTTTTTGAAAAGATTTTTTATTGTTTTTGTCGTTTTTTATGTGTAAGCTGCTGAGAGTCACGTGTATAGTGAGATGGGCGGCATATACATTTGATAAATAAATATGCAAAACTGCTTTACAGGGTGGGATCCATTCAAATACCTAAAATATTCTGCCGTTCTCTATCAACATGTTCCCAAAGGGTTTTTATATATGGTATTTAACTGTAATAAATTCCCCCTTCAATATGACCAATCTTTTGTGCTAAAAAGCGGCCATTTTAAATGAATAGTCAGTGAATTGAGTGAAAACAATTGCACTGTATGTGAGTAGGACTAAAGATATCTTTTCATCCATAACTGCAGAAGCTTAGATATGAAATGCTTTTCTAAGTGGCTGCATGACTGCTGGAGTTGTAATCAGAACAGTTGTGATAAACACCAGAAAAATATTAGGCTTAATTAAGCTACTCTTCCATAAAATGGAAGAAATGGTTGTTTGATATGGCTAATTGTGCATGGATACAGACTAGCAAAAGCTCTAAATTTGATGGAATGCATAACAAGTATCTCTGGGCCACCCCACCGTTGTAATGCACATTAATAGAAGCTCTGATTTTAATTATTATGGTTGGTCGCACAGTCAGCCAGATGATTTGGCATTTTTATCCACCCATCGAGTCCTTCCCAAGGACCAGGGTTAGGCAGATGTTGTTTGAAGGTGTTAAAGGTATCATCACAGGACATAAGCTATTCCAAGTAAAGCTGCCTTTTGCAATTGACTGATGGTGATTTTGTCAATGCTGATGGTGGTCAAGTGGTGCTCCAGATGTTTCGGATTGCACCCAAGGCGCCTATTGCTATTGATACTATCTTCGCTTTCTTTTGCCACAGTTGTTCTTTTTTTATTTGCAGGTCTTTGTATTTTGTGATTTTCTCCAGTTCTTTCTTTTCTCTTCTGCTGTCTCCAGGTATTGCAATGCCCACTATCCAGACTTTTTTGTCTTTCTTATCAACAATTGTTAAGGCTGAGGTGTTATGTGGCAGGTACTTACCTGTGTTTACCCATTGCAAATATATGAAGATTGATGTAAGAACTGCAGGACTCAGTTCCCAATGAAAGTAACTCTCATTGAAACCAATGCAGGTTCAAAGGAAAATTCATTTATTGGAAAGTAGTGAACAGCTCTAGAAGCATAGAGTCCCGCGCGTGCCAAAACTTAGTTTTACTTCACTCCAATTTCACCCCCTCTCCTGTCTTTGAATCTCTCTTGCGCATGTCGAAGATTCTCTCCGGTTCTCACGTTGGTATGACCTTGGGCATTCCTGAGAGCCAGGTAATAGTCCATCTGCACCTAACAGTTAACTGTCCAACCTTCCCTCCCTTCCTCCCCTTCACTGTAATGGCAGAAACGAAGCAAGCGAACTAGCAGTGCAAATGATTGATTGCGAGGATTCTGACAATCGAAAACAAAGAAATAATGATCTCTGTTACAAATCAAGTCCAACGAGAAGAGGATATCTGAAAAGAATGCACCAGTTTTGGAAAGAACAACATCCAGGATCAGAAATAACAGAACAGAGGCTAGCAGATCAGTGTAGATTTGTAATACAAAATAAGAATATTCACAGAAGTAGAATTGGAAGAACCACAAAGGTCTATCCAGGGCAAAGAAATTGAAGCCTTGCCAGAAGTAGCTCAGACTGTAGAGGCAAACCAGGGGGAGTCAGCAGTAGAGGAAGCGAGCATAGCTATTGAATTGTTTTCATTCCCAAACCAGGCACCCTCTCCTCTGCCTTCTCCTCAGAAAGAACAAAGCCCTCTAGCTAAAAAACAAGAGGAAACAAAGAATAACTGAGCATCTAGAATGGCACAAAAAGAACAGAATAAGGTTGCCTGCATTGAAGCTTGTTACAAAGAAACAGCTAGCACAAGTATTAAAAGATTGTTGTTATTGTTGTTATTCTTCCCTCCATTGCAATCTCCATTGCAATCTTCAAAATTATCACGTGTCATTGATATGATTATTATGATATTCATAGATTGCTGATTAAATGTATGCATTCATGAACTATAAACCTAATTGTTCACTGATACAAGGTGGCACATTAATTGCCCTTTGGTCTCAGAATAATTTGACTGTGGTAATTAAATGAGTTCTATTTCTGAGATCATTTGAAGTTAGGAAATCAGAATCATAGAACAGCTTAGTAATTCAGGCCATAGGAAAACTTGGTAACCAGTTAAGATGTAAATCTACAAACTGTAATCCCACCATTATTTTTTTTTACCATTGTAACTGAAGTAATTACAATTATTATGCAATAGCTTCTTCCTATTGTCATAGATTTGCATTTGAGAATTTTTAAAGAAATAATGAAAAGCTAAATGAAGTGTTATTATAATCTGATTCCAAGGAAGCATCAACAGTGATATCTGTATTCATCTGATGTTTATGCCTTATCTCATAAACACACAGGCATGAATTAGAAAGATCATTTGTCAGTATTAGTCTACTCATTTAAAGATATAAATTTAGTATGGTTTACTTTTTGAAGCAATAGGTTTTTGGCAAGGTAACTTGTTAGTAAGTAGCTAATAGGGCAGCCCAATATAAAATCCATGAGGCAAAAATAAATTTAGTAAAGGATTTTAAAAATATTTGTTTTACTTAAATTTTACTTTACAATGGTAAATATTTTTGTATTTTAATAATTGGTTAATTGTTTAAATGCATCTATGTGTAATTTCGTTCTATACTGCCAATTAGATACTATTATATAAAGCATTAATTAAAACATAGAGCACACAAAGTCAGATAGACATCAAAACAAAAGAAAATCTTTGCTTTCTAATAAAAGTGAGAATCAACAGGTCAGATTCCAAATCCAAGAAAAACCTATTTTAAAGACTGTTACAGTGAAGTCTAATCCAATTTCTTTAAATTCCGATCTAACTTAGAAACTTATTTTATTAGATCGCATAATGGATGTAATTCCTTGGTGTTTGACTCCAGCTCTTAACATTTGAGAATTCCTTGTATCTCGGTAGGGCTTTTCCATTAAACTACTCTATAAAAAATAAACAAGTTACAGTAAATCTGTCCATTATGAGGTGATGATTTTGGCTTCATTCCCAAAGCGGAGTGGTATGGAAGTTCAGTAGATGACAGATCAGAAGATACCCCTTCCTTGCACAATCATCAGTGAAAGTTATCTAAAATCATGTTTTCTTTTCATAGAAACTATATCGTAAGGAATGAACTGAAAATATCTGCCTGTCGCTCTGGACAATTTTAAAAAATGAGTCCCTTGATAATCAAGAGATTTGAATTAAATCAAAGTCTTGCTGATTAAGTGACTTTCTGGTAAACTGTATGTAAAAGTAAATTTTATTAGAAAAGAGAGACAAGGCGTCCTTTTTTAACTGCTATTTTGTGATCATCCTTATTTTTAAAGCAGTCCAGTCTTCCTTTAAAGAGTTACAGAGCCCGCTTTTCAGCAGGGTTGGATTTTTTAGTCATGCTTTAGAATTCTAATGTGCAGATGTTGCTCTGCTGGATACACTAGGCTTTTGAGTATATTAAGTATTCCAGGGAAAAGAGCAGCAGCCGTCTCTACATCCGTTGAAACTAGTTTATTCTGCGGTTATGTATGCAGTAGGGCTGGACCAAAACTGCTCACACAAATTCACTTTTGTTTTAATTGGAAACAAATCCTAAGCTAAAGAAATAAGGGGTGTGTTTGGTAGAATTTCATGATGCAGTTTTAGTAGCAATTAAATTAGTTTTACAGTGTTTATTTTTTTCAAACAATAGTTCAGCACCTCCACTAAGCTATTCTAATATTGCTGTTTTAATATTACTGTTTCTTTCTTGACTTCTCCGTTGCTGTTTTAATTTTTTTTTAAATTGAGTTGCTGGCCTATTCTACTCTTTCTTCATATCTCTGAGAGCACTGGCCCTGTTCTTCAAGCTGTAGTAGTTAGGATGTTAGACTAGGACCTTGGAAACCCAGCTTCAAGTCCATTCTCTCATGGAAGCTCTTGGATGATTTTAGGCCAAACAACCTTTTTCAGTCCAGCTTAGCTCACACAGCAGTTAAGAGGAAAAAAAATAAAAATAGAGGGAATGCTATATATACCACATTCCTGAAGGAAAAGCAGATTAAGAATCTTAGCTAACAAATAATTCTGAAACTTCTAAATGTTAATAAAATGAATTGGGTAGGATCTTTGCTGCCATCTTGTGGTTATCTGGATTGTTGCCGCCTTATAAAAGAACTTTCTTTGCTTCTGTTTGTCCAGTAGGCAGCATGGTGTCTTCTTGGGCACAGCCTCTCAAAAAGTACATCTCTTTTTGTTTCTCTTTTGTTCCAAAAATCTTCACTTATTTGTTTATTTCTGGTGTTAGTTGCAACTGTCTCTCAGATAGTTTATTTTGCTCAATTTCATCATTTTATTTATTTGTTTTTTATCTGCTTGTTTCTTCAGAACTCTGTTATAATACCTTCAGTGACTCCTATTTCCTGATCAAATTGAGTTTAAGTTACTTTGAAAGGCTCAGACAAAAATCTGTACTTCTAACTTTTCCCTTCCCTGCCCCTCATTTTATTTATTTATTCCTCTTGTTTCAGAGAAAGCAGGAGTGCTCCATGGCAGAAAGGCAGGATAATTATAATAAATTATTGCTATTGTTTTTGATTTAGGTATAAAAAGGAAGTATCCTTTGAGATGAACTTAGTTCCTGGTGGCTTCATGGACTTGTCCATAACTTCATATCTGTTTTCTTGGCAGCAACAAAAAGTAGTTTGCTGTTGCTTGCTTCCAGGATATATTTTTTTGACTATAGTTGCTTTGTGACCCTGACAGATAGGAATTGGAATTAACTTGCATCTGAATAATAATACTTCCAATCCACTCAAATGCCAAATGTTTTGTATGGATTACATTTTAAAAAAATTAGAAATGGTAAAAAGAATAAATAATATATAGTACAGAAAAGATATAAAAACATATAAAAGCCATTATTCTAGTACAATGCAGATTCTTAGATTTACAAATTAACAGAAAAGTTCCAACTCTTTTGGGGGGGGGGGGCAGGGGAAATATCCTGAAGCAATATCTGCAAATGCATACCTGTTCAGATAACATATTGGCTGAAGACCAAGTTTTTTGCCCTTAGGCCAAGTTGAAGTAAATCTAATTTTTAAGATTTGTTTCAGTAGACTCTAAATGTGGTTAACTTGATCTGTGTCCAGATGAAGTCTGTAAATATCTTACCTTAATCTATCATTCTTACATTGTCTTTTCCATTTCCTTGTTTTTGTCTCTTCTTCTTTCCTGACAAACCTGTCTGTGCTTTATATTTTTACCTGGCAGCAGTATTTGTACTTTGTAACCTAGTTACTGTGAGGTGCATAGTATTTGAGGTATTTAATCAATATATCGTTGTTCTACTTTCCAAGATGCTTTTGAAAAGATGGTATAGTAGCTTCATAAATCACAGAATTACTGCTTGACCAATAATGAACATTTTTTCAAGTATAGGTAGTCCTCATTCAGCAACCATTCGTTCACTGACTGTTCAGAGTTACAGCAGTGCTGAACAAGGGTACTTACGACTGTTCTTCATAGTTGCAGCTGGCATCCCCACAGTCATGTGATTGTAATTTGGATGCTCGACAACCAACTCATAGAACAGTTGCAGTGTCCCATAGTCACATGATCGCCATTTCTGATCTTCATTGCTGGCTTTCCAAAGTCAATGGGAAAGCTGGCAGGAGGTCACAAATGGCAGTCACATGACCATGGAGCACTGCAACTGTGTGGGATTCACCTAATGATGGCAACTGGAACTGCCGCAACTGCCGTCGTAAGTTGGCGTGGTCATGTGACACCACGCTTTACAACTTTGTCACTTAGCGACAGAGTTGCCAGTCCCAATTACCATCATTAAGCAAGAACTACCTGTATAGTTTTTTAAACAATTGAATCCTGAAAAAAATATTATTGGTGCCATCCAATAGAGAAATGATACGTGTTTGCCTATAGACAAAATAGAAAGGTAGAAATGCAATAAATTACAGATCTACCCATACAGGATCCTTTTCAGGCACCCAAGAATTAGTATAAAAATTGTAAAAAGGAATGCCTGATCCAGTTGTTCAGTAAGAAGTAACTGTCCTCCTTGTCATGAGGAAGGACAAATCAAACTAGTTATAATATTGAAGAGAATATGTATCTTCAGGCAAATATGATACACTTTTAAAGAATGCTTAAGGGACTTCTAGGTTGTAGGCCAGATCTAGTCCATGGGGGCTGTCCTTCATGGCCTGCCAGATTGGGGAAGATAAATTTTTAGGGGGAGCAGTGCTGGACATCTGTCTCGTTAGGGAGGTCAAAAAGTTACAGGAGGATAGATTTCAGTTGAATATTATGAGCAATAGCTTGATGATAGGAATAGATAGGAATAGATTGTCCATGAAAATTATTAAATAGAACATGGTGTGAGTCTTCCATGACTGGAAGTCTTCAAGCAGTGGCTAAGCAGCCATCAATTATAGTTGCTCTATTTTGTGATCTTCTGCAGTGAGTGAAGTGCTGTCATTGCTGTCCTACAAGGCTCCCCCCCTCCCCCAGTTCTGTGCTTCTGGGTGTCTACCTATATTACATTCTATGCATAAATAGAGGTGTGTTTAGAATGCCCTTGGGTTAAGGTGTTTACATACTAGACTACACCTATTAATTGCTATAACTGCCAAATCTAGATCGTAAACTATAAATTTGTTTCCATGATGATTTTGCTTTACTAATTACTTATAGAATTATTGTAACTATCTCAGTTTTTGTCATTAACTCCGAGAAAAGCAACCTCACCAAAACTTTGTAAAAGTAGCTTAGCTTTGTGACAATTTAATTTGCAGGTGTTAATTCATAGATGCCAGTTAATGGTTGAACAAATATAAAAGAGTGTATACATAATCTAGCACTTAAATATTTACTGTTGAATATATGTGAGAATGAATTTAGTGTCCTAGCTTTAAAAAAAGTAAGGTGGGTGAAAAAAAATTAATATTAGTATCCAAGGAGGGAATTAGATAACATTTACCCATTTTTTATATATTTTTGCAGGAAACATTATTAAAATATTAACATTTTGCATTAATGACCAATTGTACATGACAGTTTGCAATTTCTCCTCTATTGTTTTAAGTCTTATAGAATGAGAAAGTACATAAGCTGTTTTACAAAAGATTCAAAATATTTCATTAATTACTACAAAATACACTTGCCACTTTCAAAATTAGAAAAATATATATGGACAGCAATTATTTTATTGTTTATACTTTTAATCAGTTCAGTAACCAAACTTGTCTGTGTGGATTACAGATTTCCTACAAAAGCCTACATGTCACACTATTTTTCAAATACAATTAAAGAAAGATGTGACTTGTTAGATAAGCTGTCATTAAAAAATGTATACTTAATATGACATTGGTGCAATTCTTGATTGGTAGGTATTGATGGTCCAGCTGCTTTTCAAGAGGAAGTACAGGTAGCAGGGAGCCAAGTTCAAATTCTTACTGTTGGAGAAACTTGCCAAGATGAGGATGATGGAGAGGTAATAGCTACCAGTCAACAACAAGGCAAACAAGACCTTAGAGTAACAATGCAGAAGAAAGGTAAGGACTCGGTGAAATCTTCAAATATTTTTGGCTTTTTCATGGTGTCTGCAGGTTGAGGATTGAAGAGCAAATGAGGACCTATGCATTTTGATGTCATCGCGCACACACACACACACACTTGCATCAGACTTCATGATATGACTGAAACAAGTTACATAATTATATCATGTATAGTTGGCATCATGGCAGCTGTGTTAATATTTTGATCTGATTATGGCTTGTTACAGATGCCTTTTTATATGATTTGTAGTTTACCTGTGTTTAGAACTAAAAGAAAGTTCACAGAAAAATTAGGAAACTGAGTCCATGGTTTGGGAATGGTTTCTTTTGCTCTGTTGTTGGTCTCTCTGATTTGCAGGATGGAAGGGGATTTTGGGACCTCAGGAAGGGACATTGTATTTGATTGTTGTTATAATAGTTTTTATCTCTTTGGTGGTGGTTGGTTTTGGTTTTTAACTCATTGTTAGCTACCCAGAGTTGTTTGTGAAATGGGTGGCCATATAAATTGTTTAAATAAAATGAATTAAGTCAAAATAAGCAAGGGCTGAAAGTAGAAGGTATATGAAAGAGGAGGAGGGCAGCTGAAAAGGGATTAGGTTCTCCATCTTGTATCCATCAGACTTGGTAGTCACATATCTAGTACTGTGGCAAAATATTGAGGTAGTTCAAGGGCTTCAAAAGAAATGTTTCCCAAAATGCAGAACTGTGCCAGCAGGCATTCTTTTGGAATTATCAGTTAGGTAAAAACAAGACAGGGGTCCATACAGCTTGTGGGTAGGTGTTACTTAGTGCCAGTAAATTATGCAGTGTACAAAGCTGAAGTTTTATTATATGCTATCTGTCCCTCCATACTAAAAACGCTAATGGATTCTATCATGTTCTGAGAAGATCAAATGCAGCAAATAGGAGAACTTAATTTGAAGCCATGGACATGCTACTGGCAGTAAGCAAGATTTGCAAAATAGATAGTCATGTTTGGCAGCCGGTTATCTCCCTCCAGGTGATACTTGAAATATGTGTGATTCTTCCCATGTCATTGCCTTTCCACCCACCATCTATTAGGCAACAGAAGGAAATTACAAAAATGTCTGGCAGGAAAAAAAAATGTACTAGTATGTCTTAGAATTGTTTGGTCCTGCATTGAAGTTATCTGCTCAAAATGTTTGGTGGTAGCACTATGAGTTCAACATTAACAAATGCATGTTTTTCCCCCAGGACGCATCCAGGAACTCTTGTAATGCTGTAGATAAATTGAGTGGGCAGGAAATACGGATTAGGCAGAAATACAGCAAGTGTTTCATTTAATACTCTTACCAAAATATATCACTAGCAGCATCAGTTATTGGGAAATATTCTGCTCTTTAGATTTCACTTTTTTTTTAAGTGAATCAAGTTAAAGGAATGAGTAACCTTTCGTTACATTTTACCAAAGTTTCACTTCTGAAATACTGTTAATACTGTTAATGTTATTGTAAGAATATGAGCGCAAGCAGACATTAGTAGATCTTACATAGCCTTAAAAGCATCATATTGATAGACAATTGCTACATTGCATAATAACAGAAGCGTAAATATCTTAGTTTGGGATTTAAGATCCACTGAATTCAGTGCTACTGAATTGGCAAGTACAGAATTATGCTGTACAGTGCAAACCTTTGAAGTTTTGTGGGTACACAATTGAAAAAGAAATGTTGAAAGGCCCATTTCACATTTTTCTTATACATGTAAGAATAAGATGCAGAATGCACTGGCATAGGAATCGTCATGTTGAGTTGAACTGGTTTGCCTAATCCAAGGTTTTGCCCTGTAAGCAGGGTATAAAGGCAATTTCACTGTTCTGCAATCAGAGGTATGTTTTTTCTAGCAGCTCAGGGCTGATGGAGATGTAAATAAATACAGTAAATAAAATGCATGTTCTGGAAGCAAGCAGTTTGATTATGCAGAAGTCATATGGTCTATAAATATGACGATTATCTCTTAGGCATTTCAAGTAGCATGAATTTTGATGAAGAGGAGGATGAGGAGGATGAAGACAGTTCAAGTTCCTCACAGTTAAATAGTAATACCCGACCAGGTTCTGCAACAAGCAAGAAATCAAATAAGGTGAGTGATCTGGTGTGATGGACTTAAACATACCTCAGATTACCTAAACCAGGCATTTAAAGCAACAAGATCCTTTAGACTTAACCCATCTGTATGGATTCTTCATAACAATTCTTTGCAGCAACAGATTTCATGTCTATCCCGTGCTCTTTGCTGATGTACAGAACCATTTCTCGTTTTACTTATTCTTTTCATAGTGTGATATCTCATGGGATATGAAGATGGAGCAAGGAATCACTTCCACATAGATTCCTTGCAATTTCTCTCCCTAATTCTTCCATGTATACAAAGAGCTGAATAAAATTTTATATAATTGGAAGGGCAAAAATTTCACAACAGAAATCTGATAGCATTGTTGTGAATGGTGGATGGTAGGTGGAACTGGCACTGCTGATGAAGAATATTTTTAGAAAAAATGTAGCATATAAAGTAGAAAAAGTAAAAAAAATATACAGCCACAGTTAAGATGTGGCCTCACCAGTGCAGTTTCGCTACAGGACCATTGTGTGCAAGTTGACTAGTTTTAAACCTCTAGTTGCCTGTCTCCTAAATATACTTTTGTTTTTATTTGAAGTTGAAACATTCATTTATAACTGTGAAAATCATTTCAGTGAAGGAAAGGCAGCCAGCATTATATATATTGTATATGCAATACAATATTTCCTATTCACTTTATTTCTCACTTTGTCCTTTTCCATAGATATTATCGTATATCCGTAATATGATATAGTAATATTATGTTTGTACGGAGGAAATGCCAGTTCAAATAGGCACCAAGAATAGCCTAGGGCAGTAGGGTGACCATGAATGTGTTATTCTTTGTCTGCAACACCAAAGAATATTCTTGCTTTGCAAAACAAAATTCAGGAGATATCTTGAGATGGGGTGCTTTACGGTGATACAGCAAAAGACATTTAGAGCATCTGTTTCTGGACCATAAAATAGGGATGGGCTGAAATTATCTGAATAACATAAGGGATCACACAGTGATAGTTTCCTCAGTCCTTGCTTTGTAGGCCTGGACAGAATCTTCATGAGAGTCAGCATTGCTACCTTTTCCTCTGCATATATTTGCAGTGAGCATAGGCTAGGCATCGCATTGAATTATATGCTTTGGGGAGCAAATTTCTCATCCAGCAAATGTTAGTGCTGATTTTTTTGTTACCATTTCCCATTGGTTTGTTTTTAAATAAGTTTGGGCCCAGGGACAGTGATGACAGTGTTATGTTCTTTAAAACTTAAAGATAGGAGAGGCTCTGTGACTAGCCCCTAAAGTTTATAAAGTCAGTGTAGCCCGTCCCTTCTGTCCTCACTGCAGTGTCCCCACCCTGCAAGGCTAATGTTGTTCATACCATTGATCTGTTGCCTACAAAATTCCTAAATTTACTCCCAACAGGATCCATGGTTTTTAATAACTAGCCTGGAAAATAGCAAAACAAGTATATTGGTGATGAAACATTTTATCAAATACTGTACTTTATCTTGTATAATAAAGAGCCAGGGATTAAATATAGTTAGGGGAGAGTTTCAGTATCATTAACTTTCAAATTACCAAGTTAGATTGCTCTCAAAATTTATTATAATGTATTCTATTCTTTGACAAATACTCCTTTTATTCAGTTTTGTTCTGATACCATCCAGCTGCTATCAGCACTACTAAGTCGTGCTACATTAGGTTAAATAGGTTAAAGCCTATTGAGATTCTTCTGAGCTGGTTATCATCATTAACCTTCTGATCAAGACTTTGTAAATTTTCAAAGGGTGTTCTTTGCTCCAACAAAGGTTTGAGTGAAGCACTCCTGGAAACATGGTTTGCAAAACAATGTGGCTCCCTTGATTCCAGGATCAAAGAAAAGCAGGCACATTGCTTTACTTTGCTCTGTTTCATTTATGCCCAGCATAACCTCATCTGATGTTTGTAATACCTGGAAGAGGCTTCTATTTTATGCTTGTGCAAAAGCCTGTTCCAGGATTACAAGTGGCTATGTAGAGAAGAGACAATGAGTAGGCTGAAAAGCAACACAAGATGCTTCTTCAAGGCACATTGAGTACATCTTTCCAGATCACACCCAGTTTTGTGCCACTGTATTATATTCTCCCATGTGTTCTTTTGTGTGGAAAGTGAGCTGTTCAGAATGCATGTATCCCCTGGGTTTCTTATGATGCCTCTACAGTGCTAGATTTCCATTCAGATTTATCTCCACATTAATGTGATTTGGCTGTTTGTATTTTAGATGTGACACAGCTTTTCTTACACTTCTAGGAAACAGCATCAGGGCCCAGCCCGTCAACAAATAACCCTGTAATAGACGTGGATGATTTGGAGGAGTTTGCTGTGAGACCTGCTCCTCAGGGTGTTACTGTCAAATGCCGAATCACAAGAGACAAGAAGGGAATGGACCGTGGAATGTACCCTACTTATTACCTCCATCTAGAAAGGGAGGATGGTAAAAAGGTCATAAAGCATATTTTCTTGGTTGTGTAAAAAACAACAATACAAAACACAGAGAACTAGAACTTGCATAATTATAGGTGTACAAAAATTGTTTTTTGGTTTTTCTCATACTTGCAATGTATGATAAAATAGATGAGAATACAGTATGTTCTGAAAAGCAGAAAGAATATCTGAGAAAAATTTATATGGACATGCTTTAGGCTACAGTCTTTTTTGTTGTAAGTCCCATTAAACTAAGTGAAACTTGTTTTTGAGAAGATTGCATTGCAGAACTGGAAATCAATCTCTCCTGTGTCATACTTTCTTCATGATTATAGTGTAAGTACTGAATTGTTCTTCACGTATCAGCATTCAGTTTCTGAACTTCCACAACTCTCAGTTTCAACAATAAGAACATTCCTGCTGAATTGGGCCAAGATCTATCTTAGTCCAGCATTTTACTTCTCACAGTAGCCAATCAGATGCCCCTGGGATGCTCACATATCATTTTCCCACAGTTGTTGTCCCGCAGCTCGTATTGGCTGGCAGGCTGCTCCCAACCTGGAGCTAACATTGAACTTCATGAGTGATGGCCCCTGAAAGTCCTTTTATCCATGAATTTATCCAGCCACTAAGACAAACTCTTTAGAAAAAGGAGATGTAGTTGGAAACTCGCAAACAGGAATAGGGGAGTTTTCCATGGCACTTTAGCAAGGAGAAGAACAAGCTAACTTCAGATGCAGAAATGATGGACAGTGAAGAGAGAGCAGTGATAGTGACTTGTCAGGTAGGTGCTTTGTTTGTAATTTTAAGGAGACCTGGCTTAGCAGCAGTACATGTGAAAAGGGTTTAGAAATACTATTAGCTGAACATGAGTAAGCAGCTACTAAGAAAGCCAATGCAATCTTGGGCAGTATTTGTAGCATCATTGCATCCAGATCATGGGAGATAATAGTGTGACTGTATTCTGTTCTGTTTAGACTGCATTTGAAATATCGTGTCTGTTTCTGGACACTGCATTTCAAAATAGATGTGGATAAGTTGGAATGGGTTCAGAGGAGAGTTGCTAGAATGACAAAAGTCAGGAATCCATGGGGATAGTTTAAAGGAGCTGGGGATATTTAGCTTGTAAAAGCAAGAGTTAAGGGGAGATAATGATACTAGCAGTCTAGAAACATCTAAAAGGAGTTACATGCAGGAGTGTGTGGACCTGAACTTTGTTGATTCTAACAACAGGAAAGGGATCAACTAATTGAAATTGAAAGGAAGTAAATTGAGGTTGAATATCAGAATTTCATGACAGTAAGTTGTTAAACAGTGGAAGAGTCTGCCTGGAGTAGCGGTGGACTCCCTCATGCTGGAAGTTTTCAAATGGGTTAAGTGGCCAGCTGTCTGGAATAATTGAGTAAATTCCTGCAATACATAGAACTAGATGACCTATCAGTCCCTCCCAACCCATACCTTCTATGATTCTAAGTTTATATGTATCCTTTTCAAATATTCTATACTAATTAAGGTGTCCTTTGGTATACTTTTAACAGAGGTATTTAAAAAGTTTTCAAACTCATTAGGACAAGTTACACTGATATTCTAGGCTTGAGCCATATGCAATATTCAAAATGAAATAGGAACTGTGCTTGCGCTTGTACTACTGGGTCTACCCTACTCAACACAGACATCCTGGCATATGGCAACTGCCACTGCTTTCTCCTGCTTCTTGTTGGCACCATGTTCTTTCCCTTTGATCAACCATGGTTATAGGAGTAAAGACAAAAGAAGGAACATGCCTTCATCTTTCTGCTACTTTGCTAAATACCAGGCATCTTAAATCCAAGACCCAGTAGTTAATTTGAAGAGGCCCAAGCTTCACCTGGCCTTGTACCAGATTACATCTTTGCAAAATGCAAATTCACAACAAAAATATCTGTTTTAAAAAATAGAGTTTATTAGAACACACAAACAAAAAGAAGAACAGAGATGAGTTTTTGGCTAAAAGAAAAAGAGTAGGTTTCAAAAGAGGAAGTAATAGGTAGCATCTAATTAAGGTTCAAAAAAAGATTAACTTTGAAAGAAACCAGGTGCTTGCCTCGGGCACATACAAAATAAAATAAAATCCTAACACCACAGTATCTATTTCCTGTACTTACTCAGTGTACCTAAAAGTTTGTGTGGGTTAGATTTCTTCCTATTTCCTGACAAATTTCATCACAACCTGTGTGTGTGTGTGTGTGTGTGTGTGTTATATTCTGTTCTTTCCTTCCCCTATAGCCAAATCGAGCTTCAAAAAGTACCCTACTCCTTTGCTATTTAACTTCAAGGGGAGGGGAATTGTTCTTGCTCAGAGGTTTGCCTAACCGACTTCCCTTTCCTTGCCTTCTAGAGGTAGATGGAATTGGTCTGTAGGTGTAATGGTATGTCAGAATGACCTTGGGAGACAGGAAGAAAAGCCACAGACTAGACAATGGTCAGATAAGAAGCAGCTGAGCCTGCAGAAGGAATGGGGGTGTGGTAAACATCTCAGAAGGGACCCTCCCTAGTTTCTTGGACTGTAAAGGCAAGAGGGGAGAGATGTACTTTCAGACTTGCAAGGTTCTGTTAATGGAACCTTACGATAAAGTTAGACCTGTCTTGTCTGGACTGCAGTCTTGTCTGGACTGCCGCGTAAGACTGATAATAGGTCAGTTGTTGGGTATATTATGACTGAATGGGAATAATTGCTAGAGGTAACCCCACCCCCATTATAGAGGTTGTCCTTTTTTTTTTGTCTCAGATTTGGATAAAATACAAAGTCAATTCACCCATTACCATTTGAGCATTATTTCCAGACACTCTGAAACTGGTAATGCATCATCTAACCGATTTGCATGGAAAATTCATGTTATGATAGCTTCCTGAGCAATAAACAATACACCAAGTTATTTTCAGAGGCATCAGCAGCATTTCTGTTGGGAAATTTAATTTTTGTGTCTATTCCAACAGGGACTGAACTTGGAACTTTCTGCATGCAAAGCATGCATTCTGTCATTAAGCACCTCTTTCTTGTTTTAGTGCGCTTTGATGTACAGATTGATTGTCTAGAAATGTAAAATCATTCATGCCTGAAACTGTACTGTGAATTGGTACATTGCAATCCATCCAGATGAGTCTAGCCTAAGGCTGAAAACAAATTTAAAAAACTAAACATTGTGTCGTGCTTTACAGTTGATAGTTAGATTCATGAACATTACTGCTGTCCCTCCTGTAGTTACCCAACTGGAAGACAAGTCCATCCCCCTCCTTGCAAATAATTACCTATGAATTGATAGGTAAGGGGAGGGTCATCTTATATTCAGTGAGAAGAAAACATGGGTGTAGATATCAGTGCTGTAAATGCTTTTGAAGATAAGCTTGAAGATTATCCCTTGTTGTTTGCCTGGTGAATTTAACTCTTTTTATACTGTCTAGGTATAATGTCAAGATGTTGATAAATTTATGCTCCTTGAAAAAAATAAGAGAGTAAATGAGAATAAACATTACTTTAAACACTCTGTTTAAAACCTACTTTGTCCTTAGAGAATGTCATGTTTGGATTCTTCAAATTATTAACAGCTGGCACTCTTCTGACCTGACCTGGCATTATGTTTTCCTTTCATTAGAAGGAGACTGTTAAGCAGAATGTAAACATTTAACAAAGTGTTCTAGGTTAATTATTTAAACCATCAATAATGGATCCAAGAAAGTAGTTTCCTCTACTGATTTTTCAACCCATTTTTGCTAATTCATATGAGGTTTTTCTCATGATTTAATATCAATAATAAAAATGTAGAAGGCCAAAATGAGAATTAGCAAAAATGGGTTGAAAAATCAGTAGAGGAAACTACTTTCTTGGATCCATTATTGATGGTTTAAATAATTAACCTAGAACACTTTGTTAAATGTTTACCAGACTCTGCCTAGAATGTGACTTTTTTGTTTTACATTTTTTAGGTATTTTTATTAGCTGGAAGGAAGCGGAAAAAGAGCAAAACCTCAAATTACCTCATCTCCATTGACCCAACAGACCTGTCACGAGGAGGAGAGAGTTTCATTGGAAAATTAAGGTAAACATCTACCTTTAAAACATATGCTAAAATGTGAAATAGTCTGGGATTTAAAAAATCAAAGCCCTTGATGTTTGTGTACTATCATAATGCTTGTATATCACATACTTTCCTTTGCTCTATTTTAAATATCCTTTTTTTAATATATATAAATTTTATTAAATTTCCAAAAGGTTAAAATACAAGAAAGAGAAAGAAAGAAAGAAAGAAAGAAAGAAAGAAAGAAAGAAAGACAGACAGACAGACAGACAGACAGACAGACAGACAGACATAGAAAAAGAAAAGTAGCTTTTGACTTTCCTTGGTACAGGTATAACTGTAAAATGCATTCACCTCTTACTCTGTTATCTAAAAATTTACATAGTAGAAAATAATGTTTAGTCTAACATTCAAAAAAATTCATAGAATCAATCTATTTCAACAATACATATGATTTGTACAAGATTGTGATGGAATGGAATTATGAAGGCCACACTCAGGGAGGCAAGCATCCTCTTTTGTCTCCTGAAGAGCGAGGAAGAGATAAGAGGATGAGGCTGGCACCTCCCTGAGGAATTCACTCTGTTTTCACAGCTACTGTGGGAACAGAATTTCAATCTGGGAAGATTCTTGATAGAGGTTGTAGCTAATAAACTTTGCTGAACAGAATTTGCATGATCTCCTGGAGTTCTTAGGGCTAGGCCTGACAAAGATATTTCTATAGGTATAACATCAATCATTGAATCCCAATTGGTTTCCAATTAGAAACAAAGCTAGGCATTGTCCTCTCTTTAAGCAAAGTAGCCAGTTTCGCCATCTCCACCAGTTCCATTAATTTTAATATCCATTCTTCAGCTGTAGGTATTTGTAAATCCTTCCATTTTTGCGCTTATAAAAATCTCGCTGCAGTTATCATATAGAGAAATACATTTTTGTGTTGCCTTTCCATTTGTTTATCCATCATCCCAGAGTCACCCATTGGGGGAGATGGGCGGCATACAAATTTAATAATAAATAATAAATTAAAAAATCATACCTAAAAGGAAGGTCTCTGGTTTCAATTGCAAATCCATTTTCAGAATCTTTTGAATCAGAATACATACCATGTTCCAATATTTCTTAGCTTTTTCACAAGTCCACCATAAATGATAGAATGTACCTTCACCTTGATTACATTTCCAACAAACATTCAAAGTTCCTTTATGTATCTTTGACAATTTAACTGGTGTCAAATACCAATGGTACATCATTTTATAAAAATTTTCTTTTAATGTATAATCAAGAGTGAACTTTAACCCTTTATTCCACATATTTTCCCACTGATCCAGCATTATGTTATATCCAGAGTTCTTTGCCCATTTAACATACAATCTTTAACATATTCATCTTCCAAATTCGTCTTTAACAAAAGTTGATACATTTTAGCAATGCTTTATTTTAAATATCCTTTGATTGACATAAGGTGGCCTGTTTAAAGAGAGGTAATCTCCCCATTTTTATCCCCTTTAAAAAAATTAAGGGGAAAGCAACTAAAGAGGACCTGTTATATTGGAGAGAGATGTTTCTGGTCCAGTAAGAGCTAGATTCAGATTATAAACCATATCTCAGGCTAACGTAATATATGTAATCTTAGGTGTGGGTGGGTTTGCACACTATGCTAATTCACAATTTATTATTATTATGGTTGGTCGCATAGTCAGCCAGATGTTTAGACTGGATCTGGCATTTTTACCCACCTATCGAATCCTTCCCAAGGACCTGGGATAGGCAGATGTTGTTGTTTGATGGTGTTAAAGGTATTGTCGCAGGTTGTAAGCTGTTCCAAGTAAAGCTGCCTTTTACAATTGACTGATGGTGATTTCATCAATGCCGATGGTTTTCAAGTGGTGCTCCAGATGTTTTGGGATTACACCTAAGGTGCCTATTACTATTGGTACTATCTTTGCTTCCTTTTGCCACAGTCCTTCTACAGTTGTGTGAAAAAGAAAGTACACCCTCTTTGAGTTCTATGGTTTTACGTATCGGGATGTAATAAAAATCATCTGGTCCTTAGCAGTTCTCAAAAGTAGGTAAATACAACCTCAGATGAACAACAACACATGATACGTTACACCATGTCATCATTTATTTTACAAAAAGAAAGCCAAAATGGAGAAGCCATGTGTGAAAAACTAAGTACACCCTTACTGCTTCCATAGGTATGAAGAGGCTAAGTAGCAGCCAGGTGCTGCTAATCAAATGCCCTTGATCAATTGATCATCAGCAAGTGTGACTACCTCTATAACAGCGGGAGTTTTAGGAGCTTGCTGGTCTTGAGCATTGAGGTATGTGTTAACACAATGCCAAAGAGTAAAGACATCAGCAATGATCTTAGAGAAGCAGTTGTTGCTGCCCATCAATCTGGGAAGGGTTATACGGCCGTTTCCAAACAAAGACTTCTGGAACACTGTCCTTTGGACAGATGAGACCAAAGTGGAGCTGTTTGGCCATAATGCACAGCACCACATTTGGCGAAAACCAAACACAGCATATCGGCACAAACATCTCATACCAACTGTCAAGCATGGTGGTGGAGGGATGATGATTTGGGCTTGTTTTGCAGCCACAGGATCTGGGCACCTTGCAGTCATTGAGTCGACCATGAACTCCTCTGTATACCAAAGTATTCTAGAGTCCAATGTGAGGCTATCTGTCCAACAGCTAAAGCTTGGCTGACATCGGGTCATGCAACAGGACAATGATCCCAAGCACACCAGCAAATCTACAACAGAATGGCTGAAACAGAAAAGAATCAAGGTGTTGCAATGGCCCAGTCAAAGTCTGTACCTCAACCTGGTTGAAATGCTGGGGCAGGACCTCAAGAGAGCTGTGCATAAACAAATGTCTGGAAACCTCAATGAACTGAAGCAATGTTGTAAAGAAGAGTGGGCCAAAATTCCTCCACAACGATGTGAGAGACTGATAAAGTCATACAGAAAACCATTACTTCAAGTTATTGCTGCTAAGGTGGTTCTACAAGCTATTGAATCATAAGGTGTACTTAGTTTTTCACACATAACTTCTCCATTTTGGCTTTCTTTTTGTAAAATAAATGGTGACATGGTGTAATATGGTGTAACTCAAAGGGGGTGTACTTTCTTTTTTACACGACTGTACTTCTATTTGCAGGTCTTTGTATCTTGTGATTTTCTTCAGTTCTTTCTCTTCTATTCTGCTGTCTCCAAGTATTGCAGTGTCCACTATCCAGACCTTTTTTGTCTTTCTCATCAACAGTTGTTAAGTCTGGTATGCTGTGTGGCAGGTGCTTGTCTGTTTGAATTCTAAAGTCCCAGAGCACTTTAGCTTCTTCATTTTCTATTACTTTGTTTTGTGGTCCCACCAGTTCTTGCTTGTGGGCAAGTGATATTTCTTGCAGATATTCCAATGCACCATTGTTGCTACTTTGTCATGCCATTGTTTGTAGTCAGTCTGTGCAATCTTCTTGCAGCTGCTAACTAGGTGGTCCACTGTTTCTTCAGCTTCTTTGCAGAGGCGGCATTTGCTATCTGTTGCTGGCAGCAGCAGCAACAGCAGCAACAGCCTGGTAAGAATAATGACTATTTTACACTTGACAGGCTGAATTTGAGTACTATATCCAGTCCTTTTATGGAGAATATGGATAAACTGAAACATGTCTATATGGGCAGTCAATCTGTAACCCATCTTGTTTTATTATTTTATTTATTTGATAGATTTATATTCTATCTTTCTTCTAGGAGCCCAAGGCTCTTCACATTTTCCCCAAACTTCCTTGTGGGATAGATTGGACTAAGAAGTGGTGAGTGGCTGAAGGTCACCCAGTGACCTTTGGTGGTTGAGTGCAGACTTGAATTCCAATAGAAGAGAATATCTGTAGCTCAGGGTTGAACTGTGGAGTCCTTGGTGCTCTCTGAGCTTGGTTGCTTGCTTGCAGATGTTTCATTACCTAACTAGGTAACATCATGAGTTTGCGTAAGTGTGGAGTTAACAGGGAGCAAACCCCACACTCTCTAGCACTGATGATGTTACCTAGTCAGGTAATTTGTTGTTGTTGTTGTTTAGTCGTTAAGTCGTGTCCGACTCTTCGTGACCCCATGAACCATATTGCGCCAGGCCTTCCTGTCTTTCACTGCCTCCCTGAGTTTGCTCAATTTCATGCTCATTGCTTCAGTGATGCTATCTAGCCATCTCATCCTCTGCCGTCCTCTTCTCCTTTTGCCTTCCATCTTTCCCAGCATCAGGGTCTTTTCCAAAGAGTCCTCTCTTCGCATTAGGTGACCAAAGTATCTGAGCTTGAGCTTCATTATCAATCCTTCCAATGAGCAATCAGAGTTGATTTCCTTTAAGATTGACTGGTTTGACCTCCTAGCAGTCCAGGGGACTCTTAAGAGTCTTCTCCAGCACCACAGTTCAAAGGCATCAATTCTTCGGCGTTCAGCCTTCTTTATGGTCCAGCTCTCACAGCCATACATTACTACTGGAAAAACCATAGCTTTGACTATGCGGATCTTTGTCGGCAAGGTGACGTCTCTGCTTTTTAATATGCTATCTAGGTTTGCCATAGCTTTCCTCCCAAGGAGCAAGCGTCTTTTAATTTCATGGCTGCAGTCTCCGTCTGCGGTGATCTTGGAGCCCAAATAAATGAAGTCTGTTACTGCTTCCATTTCTACCCCTTCTATTTGCCAGGGATTGATGGGTCCAGATGCCATGATCTTAGTTTTTTTAATGTTGAGTTTCAAGCCAGCTTTCGCACTCTCCTCTTTCACCCTCATCAAGAGGCTCTTTAGTTCTTCTTCACTTTCTGCCATTAGGGTGGTATCATCTGCATATCTGAGGTTGTTGATATTTCTCCCTGCAATCTTAATTCCGGCTTGTGATTCTTCCAGCCTGGCATTTCTCATGATGTACTCTGCATATAGGTTAAATAAGCAGGGGGACAGTATACAGCCTTGTCGTACTCCTTTCCCTATTTTGAACCAATCGGTTGTTCCATGACCGGTTCTAACTGTTGCTTCTTGGCCCGCATACAGATTTCTCAGGAGACAGGTAAGGTGGTCTGGTATCCCCATCTCTTTAAGAATTTGCCACAGTTTGTTGTGATCCACACAATCAAAGGCTTTTGCATAGTCAATGAAGCAGAAGTAGATGCTTTTCTGGAACTCTCGTGCTTTCTCCATGATCCAGCGAATGTTGGCAATTTGATCTCTAGTTCCTCTGCCTCTTCGAAACCCAGCTTGTACATCCGGTAGTTCTCGGTTCACGTACTGCTGAAGCCTAGCTTGTAGGATTTTGAGCATAACCTTGCTAGCATGTGAAATGAGTGCAATTGTGCGATAGTTTGAGCATTCTTTGGCATTGCCCTTCTTTGGAATTGGAACGTAAACTGACCTTTTCCAATCCCGTGGCCACTGTTGCGTTTTCCAAACTTGCTGGCATATTGAGTGCAGCACTTTAACAGCATCGTCTTTTAGTATTTTAAATAAGAACCAAGCTCAGAGAGCACCAATGACTCCACAGATTTGAATTTCACTAGTCCTAATCTACCATCTTTCTTATACCACACTGAATAACTGGGAAAATGGGTATATTTAGTTTCAAGAAGAGAAGATTTAGGGGAAATATGATACCAGCTTTCACAATAATAAATAAGGTACCACAGTTAGTATTGGACAGCAAAAACTAACCACTCTTTTACTTCTATAATAGGTCAAACCTCATGGGGACTAAGTTTACAGTTTATGATAATGGAGTCAACCCAGTGAAAACGACACTGAGTTTGGAGGCAAGCAATCTACGCCAGGAGTTAGCTGCTATTTGCTATGTAAGTACTTTTCATAAGCAAAGTAAGCAAACCTGTATTAGTAGAATAAATATTAATTATTGGATAGAATATTAAAGTACTTCAAGATGTTTATGATTCCAGAGCACATATTACATGGACTCTAAAGAATAGATACTGTATACATACAGTCTTTGCATCAGGGGTTTTCAGCTTCACACTTATGCCTTAGGAATGTGTTATTACCATAACAGCATTATCTTTGCATTAGAATTGGACTTAATAAGATTCATACACTATTATAAGATGGTAGCTGGGTATTATTCTCCTTTTTAATTTCCAACTTTCATTTCTTTCCTGTTGTGTCTTTTATACTGTGGCTAGGGATTGCCTTTATTTATGTGTATGCTACTCTAGGAACTTCTCTAGTTGAAGAACAAAATGTTATTTCTTTAAAAAAGAGTGGAACAGTAATTCTTACAAAATCAGAAGATGTCCAAGAGGCCTGTGCAATGTTACAGGAATTATTTTCATTTAAGATGCTGGATATCTTGGGGAAAGTCCAGCCCCAACACAGAATGACTAAGGAAATGCAATGTCCAGGCTGATCCAGTTGGTTTATTCCTATGCTAAGTAATACTTAATATGACATGTATCTCCTCTGCTGCTCTCACTTCCAGGAACACAGAGCATGAGCATTACCATGAATAAAAAATAGATTAAGCGTATACTTGCTTTCTGTATTAGCCTGGCAGCATGGTGATGCTGTTTAGCATGACATTGTATGAAGCATCATTCAGTTTTAGCCACACCAGTGAATAGAAGACTAGGAAATGTTTTGAAAGTTAAACATTTTTTCGCTTGTGCAGGACAGCTCTTTTCCTTCAGCTGCATGGACTTGGCATTGTTCAACAAAGATTGTTGATATTATGTGTGGAGTCATCTTTGAAGTGGCCATCTGTAAAAATCTACAGTTTATGTGCACTGAATTGGGTGCACTAATACTGGTGTTAAGTCCACAGTAAATAAAATTAGTGAATATATCCATTGATTCACCCGCACCCATTTGTCAATAACCATGAAGGTTGCTGGATGAGTCATCCAGCTAGAACACAAAGGTTCTCAGAATTTTCTACCTTGAGTGACTTTTCCCATTGAAGTCTTGGATTTCCTGGAGCAAGAATGACTCATTGGATGAGCATCTGATGTACAAGATACAAAATACTCAAATATGCACACCATATGCTCTTAGTTCATGGTGATCATGTATCCCTTTGCATGTGAACATGAAGATATAAAAAGAATTTTAAAAAATTCCAGGGTAAGTCTCTGTCAATAAAATTCTTTTACCCACTAAAAAGACAAAGTCTTTTTTAACCAGATTTCTTGAAAAGGAGAAGGAATTAGGTTACAAAATCTGGACAATTGATACTTTCAATTTAGCACCCAATTTGGTTTTAAATAACATTTTTATTTCCTTAAATTTAACATTTATTTTCATTTTAGAAGCCAGTGGGAAGCATTCATGACATAATAGATCACCTTTTTTATTCTTTAAAATGCCTGAAGTGTGTTCTAGTATAATGGCAAAGGTGCTGAACTAACACTAGGGAGAATCAAGATTATGGAGATTCAAGATCATCTTCCACCACACAGGGTGGATTTTAGCCAGTCACTCTCTCTAAGCCAAAGCACCTCATAGGATTGTTGTGGGAGAAAAATGAAGGAGGAACTGTGCATATAGCAAATAAAATAGATAGCACCCTCCATTTCCAATTTGGCAAAGGCTAAAAGGAAATTAGGATTTTTTGCCACAGAGAATTATTTAAAGCAGTTTAAGGTAGTTCCTTAAGATTATCTAATCTTAGTGAAGAATAATACAAATGAGGAGCTATTGAAGGAAAGCAATTCATATACTTTTTAGGTCACATATTTTAGGGCTGTTTGCTATTAAGAAGGTTTCTAAAAATATACTTAGGTTCATGTTTGGAGAATATTTTTGTGTCACATTATCATGGGTTCTTTTTTAAACCATGCCCAATTGGACTGACCCAGACTCCAGAGAGACACAAAAGCACAGGACCCCGGACAGTGGTTTCTTTATATCTCCCTATAAGGGTTGGGGGAGATGTTTCATTTTGTAAAAACGAACATATGAAAGTGATATGTGAGTGCTTCCTACATTCTGTTCTATTGCTATCACTATATTATTACTATGATCATTACTATTACCTATTACTCTTTTACAATTACCTATACTCTGTGCTGTATACTATTAGGCACCATTTCTTTCTTAAACTCGTTCTGTCTTAAGTTCCCTCTGTCTGAGATTTCTTCTTCTTTTTCTGTTAATGGCCAGCACATAGAGCCCTTGCACTTTTTTTATGCTGTGCTTTGTGTTGGTGGGCTGCTGTACTCTTTGGGATCGTCTATTCCTTCTGAAGGAAAAGCAGCTGCTTTCATTTGGCTGCTGTACTCAGTTTGCTGGTGGCTGCAGAGCTCCCAAACGTGCATCTCCTCTGTGCTCCTCCCATACCTGTGTCGGGGTTGCAGCTTTATTGGCAACTCTGCCATGCTGACGCTGGGGGGAAAGGCTCAGACGGGAGGGAGAGAGGGCAGCACAGGGGCCTGCACTTTCTTCCAAGCAGCCTGCTCTTCAACACACATATACAGTAAGTTCCAGGGTTCCTTTTAAAAGATAGCAGTAGCAGGAAGAAGAAGAGGAAGAGGAAGAAGGGGAGGGGGAGGGGGAAGGAAGGAGAACTGCATTATGCATTTTAATGAAATATTTTTTTATTCATATATACATAGAAACTTTCCAAAATTCATTGCATCTTTACAAATTGTTCTATTGAAACTGACCCATATCCATTGAGGGTTGAATTAGTCATTAAATCCTAGATGTAGAGACCTTTTATAACATTATTTAAGTAAAAGCAAAATAAGCCCTGGTTTTGCTTTCATTTTCTTGTTGCTGTTGGTCATTAATACATCTGCAACGGCACCTAATGGTCATTGTCAAAACTGCAGTGGTAGAGAAATTCTAAATAGATCATTAAAAATACACTCATCAGCTAGGAAGGAGAAACCATCTGTTGTTGATCTCTTGGCCATTTAAATACGGATCAGTTTCATAAAACTGTTATATGGAGCTCAGCTCATAATTAACCAACTGGCTACAGTGCTTTTAATTTTCTGTGGAAGTAAGTGTGGTAACAAAAATAGGCAGACAGATTTTGCAGTCCTGACACATTCAAGTCTGCTTCAGATAAGCAGTAAGCAAAATCTGAACACCAACTGCCAATTGACAGAGGAGAGAATTATGGAACAAGAGATACCCTGCCTAGATTTCTTTACTTCACTCGGTAGTGAATGAAGAAAGAAACATGAATCCTTCCGTTGCCGCTCTCCCCTCTTGTTTGTCACATGTTTTTCAGTATGGGTACTCTTCCAAGATACAAAATTAGCTGGCTAAGAACTAAGCCCATCTCTCGCCTATAGAATTAGTACAAAGGCAGTCACTATTTCTCAACTTCAGCTGATAGGTACAATACTAGGCGCTCCCCAGATGTTTTGGACTTCAACTTCCAGAATTCTCATGTGGCATCAGGCTGAGGAACAATGCTTTAAAGTGACTTACCTTAGTAGATTACCATGGTGTCTATCAAATACTTTAGAATGATCAGAGCACTATATAAATGTTTAAAGTACTAAGTCATGTTGATACTGCTGCTGTTGAAAAAAAAAAAAATTAATCACACAACTAAGGTGTAGCCAGTGCTGAATTCTGTGCACATTTATGCTAAGCGTATTATTTCCTTTTCTTCCTTCTCCTTACAACTTTCCTTCCTTCCTTCCTTCCTTCCTTCCTTCCTTCCTTCCTTCCTTCCTTCCTTCCTCTGGTATCCAAGATAAAGACCTATAATGTTTTAAGTATTTATCTTATTATCTTAAAACAGGAAACGAACGTTTTGGGATTTAAGGGTCCTCGTAAAATGAGCGTCATCATACCAGGAATGAATATGGATCATGAGAGAGTTTCCATCAGACCACGGAATGTAAGTCATCATTATCCCAATCACCATAAGCTAGTTCAACCAAGTTTAACAATGCAATTCTGTGCGAGTCCTGGGAGACATCAGGTTTTTGCAGATTCCCTTCCTCGTAGGTGAAGAGGCAGGTATGCCCAGAATTGATTTACAAACGTTCCCTCGGCCACTGTGGAAAAATTCAAATGATAGAAAATAAGGCATTGAATGGGGGAAAAAACCCTATAACACTACCCCTGATTCTGGCTTAGTTTATGTCTCTTGCATTGAGACAACGGGAGAGAACCGTTTTTGTTTGTTTTTTTAATCTGAAAAAAATGTTTTAAAAAATACAGAATTCACCCCATCTCTTTTGCTTGGATTCATTTACTTATTTGCTAGATTTTCATTCTGCCATTCCTCCAGGAACTTAAAGGAGTCTAAATTGTGTTTCCTCCTCCAGTGATTTCTCCATAGCAACCCTGTGAAGTAGACTGGGTTGCTAATTCCCAGTTGTCATGTTAGAATGAGACTGGCAGGTCTTTGGCATTTTAGCTTCCATTTGTTCTTGATTCCTGAACTGGCTGTTCTGAAGCCAGGGGTTTGCTAACTTGTCATAATGACTCTCCTTCACTCCAGTGGGAAAAATAGAGAAAGCCATTTACTACTACTCTGACTGCCGCTAACAACAATTGTTATTTTATCTAAAATATTTGTCAAGCTAGAGAAAAGAGATAGAAGATGCAAAATAACAGCTATCATAAACCAGAAAAAAAGTTGCTAGGTGAAACTGGGACCTCTGGAGATCCATTCCCATGCATAAGCAGTACAGGGATCAATTAGTGTACATGAGGTCTAAGAAAGATATTAGTCATTCCTCTTATTGCAGGTATGGTGTACATTGATGTGTAGTCACTAGCACAAGTATGATTGGCCACAGTTTAGTTAATTGGTTTGAATTCATTGGACTTAGGTCTATGTACATTGACTTTTAACATGTCCTTGCCAGTAGCAGGTGGAGTTAGTTTCCTAAAAACTGTGTTCAGAGCCCTGTGCTTGGTCTCAAGGTTCACACAGGCTCTTCTGCAGACAGTACTGGGGTTACATGTTCACACAGACAATCAATCTCCTTCTGGCGGAAGTGCTGAGAATGGGAAGTTCCTATGGAAAATGACACATAGCACAATATGTGCAGCCTTTTTTTAAAAAAAAGGTTTCATGTTTTAAATGTGAACCAGGAAAACCATCTGAAACACAAGTTTGTTCTTCCAGATTTGCCTTTTCTCTGGCTCCTGTTGCCTCCGCCCCTTGGGCTTCTGTGCTCATTCCTTTGTAAGCCAAGCAAAGCCTGAGGACATAAGTCTGTCCAGGGATATCTTAGCAAGTTCAGTCCAAGTGCCAGGAGCAGTGAGAGGCCTCTCCTAGTTACACTGGTAATGTAAATGAATGGATTATCTTCAGGGTTCTCTGCTGCAAGGAGTCTTCACATACGTATGGATGCATCTATCTGATCTGAAGCACCCTGAAGTATGCTGTGGTTATGCACAGAACAAGACTCCCTGCTGCCAAGAGTCATGCAATAATTATGGGGACCTTCTCTTCTGTCACCAGAGTGACTACTCGCTACAAGGAGCTGTTTACTGCTACTTGCATTTTGGACTGAACCTATGAAGGTGCTTCGTGAACAGAGCAGTAACATTAAAGATACCACTTCTTAAAATCTGAGACATTTTTATCCCAGATCCGTAAAACATTTAAGGTTTCATTCTTCTCATATCTTCTAATAAGAAGGGTAAAATAGGGTCACTGGAGTAAAACAAATACTCTCTTGGCAATATGGAAAAAATATTTTGATATATTCATACATTTGTTGTGGACTGTGTCACTGAAGCTGATTGCGTTCTTCCAATTCTATATTTTTGCCTCAGCTTGATGGATATAATTAAGTTCTTAGTCCTCCTGAGCAGCACCCACAGGGGGAGGGCATCAAAATTGGCAAGATAGTGAATGCCACTGCCCCCCATTAAAACCAATAGAGATGCTTAGTGTGTGTGTGTATGTATGTGTGTGATGATTTAATACTGCTATGGGTCACCTTCAAGTTTGCTTATACATTTGCTATGCTATGTAGAAAATCCCAAATGTAATCCAAAGCTAGTCCCTCTAGAAATATGAACTTCTACAACAGGATCTGGGAAGTGTCTTGGCATGCCTGTGACTTCCTTAGCAAGTTTTAATCTTTCTTCTCTGTGTATATATGTTTGTGTGGCTTATCTGTTTATCAAAATATATCATTATCACCCTTCACTGAAAACTGATTCCAAACTAGTTTATACCAGTTAACTGTTTAAGCCTAAAATGTAATAGTGTTAGTGTTAGTTTCAGTTGATCTCAGTATGCTCTCCAATGACGGATGGAGTTGGAAAAGGGCTTGGGTTGCTGACAACCTAAGCAGTTGATTTGGGAGGACCAGGGATTACATTTTAGGAAGGTTTTAAACACTGGAATGGGGAATTTGTATATAAACAAAGAGCAGAAGATAGCTTTTGGCTGAACGCAAGCTTATATCCTTGGTTTTGATAGGAACATGAAACACTCCTCTCAAGATGGCAGAATAAAAACACAGAGAGTGTCATTGAGCTGCACAACAAAACTCCTGTCTGGAATGATGATACTCAGTCTTATGTTTTAAATTTCCACGGTCGTGTAACACAGGCCTCAGTGAAAAACTTCCAAATTATTCACGACAATGATCGTAAGTATGGCTTCTCTAGTTAAATTTGTTGGAAACACAGATTACTTTTCTGAAATCTAATTAGATCCTCTGTACAAAAATACCAAAGAGGTGTTAGGTTTCTTCAAACCAAAATTCATGTTGTATTCCTCTTGCTGCAATTTCCTGTTCTCAGGTGCTGATAGCATAAATACAAAGAGGACAATACAGATAGTTGTCACTCTTCCATTTTGATTGTTGGTGAAGTTCTTGGCAAGGATGTAATCTAGGACAGTCTTTTCTAATAAGAGGTCCCAACTGTTTTTGTCTTATAACTCTCATTATCTCTGTTCTTCAGTCAGGCTGACTTGAATTATACTGCATCTATACTTGAGAACCCTGGATTGAGCTAGCAGATGCAAGAAGTGTGAAATAAAATATGAAGAGCTGAGGCACTGATAACTAGTTCTCAGGGTAGCACACAAACAGCTTCTAGTTTAGTTGTGGAATGCCATCCTATTGCGTAATAATGATTGTGGAGATCTTTATAATAGAGGCATAGTTTCTGGTTTAAATAGTTTCATTTTTAAAATTTGGTTGTGCTGCTTAATCAATGAATACATAATAATGCCCATCGCTATCAGATGTCATCCTGACCCCATCATTTCATGGTGGGGGCACAGTGTGCCTTCTCCGTTTTAACTTGTGCCAAAGGATGCATCACCAATCTGATGAAAGGCCCCAGAAATGCCTACTTAGGAGGTAGTTCCTCTTTTCATCACTGGTTCATTCACTGCATCCTAACTTTGCTCGAAGGGCTTGTTTGCAGGCTTCAATTTTGTCTTTTCAGCGGTGTTTTGCCAAGGCGTATGGGGAGGCGGCTATCTGGGGGATCCATCAGCGTAAGAATTTGGAAGCTGAGGTGGGAGGAAAAAGGGTAGCTTGCTCTGTCTTTTCCAGTCACTGCAGCTGTCTTCTGCTTTTTCTCTATTCATCCCACCAGCATCTTTGGATCCTTTTCTGTTTCCTGGCTTATAAATGATGTCATTTATAAGGACATCCGTGCCACGTGCGGAAGTCCCGGATACCACACAGCTGGGCTGCGTTTCTTCTTTTTTTCCTTTTATCTGAACATTTTTTAATTTATTTTAAAACATTCAAGGAACAAAATAAATGACTACATAAAAGAAAAAAGGAAAGTGAGAAAGGACGTAATGCATGGAAAATAAAATATCGGTAAACAGAATTTACAAATTTTCAGGCGATTTAAAATTCATCATTTTATTGATGAAATAACTAATTCATCATTTCATTGATAAAATTATTAAAACTAGACTCATAATATCTTAAGAAATAATTGAAAATTGCTACAAAATTCTAAAAGTTATATTTATTTTGATGGCACCACTATTTATTCCTAAAATAAATGTACATGATCTTGTGAAAAGAAAAAGAAATAATTTTTAAAAATCAGTACAAACAATATTAATTTTAAATTTCCTCCCTTTGTGCCCAACTGGTAATTACATCAAAATATTTATAAACATTAAATAACTTCTGGTTACTTATCTTTACAAATATTTCCTCCTTAAACAGACTAAGTCTCTCAGTTAGCCTTGTTGTGTGCCATGTAATATATAGGCGAGCCATTCTTGTTTAATTTTAGTCAGACTTCTGTTCTGGATGCATACTGTTAATTTTTGCCATGGCTGCATATTCCCCAACTGGGCAGCATTTAATTGCTTTCAGAAGAACACTGTTCCGGCTTAGATTTCAGCTAATCCAGGAGATAGAAATTATTTCTTTTTTCTAATTTTACAGTTTGGTTTAGTACTATCCACAGATTTTAAAAGGTGCCGAAAACCATATTGATGTATCTTTATGTTTCTTTATTCTTTCAGCCGACTACATAGTGATGCAATTTGGCCGTGTGGCAGAAGACATTTTTACAATGGATTATAATTATCCTATGTGTGCAGTACAAGCCTTTGCTATTGCCCTGTCCAGTTTTGACAGCAAGCTGGCTTGTGAGTGAACAAGTTACGTCTCAGCTTCACTGCAGCCAAAACCATGTGCCACTGGAAGAAGAAAACATACATTCCATATTTTCTCTGGTGTCATCAGTGGTCACATATCCTTATGAGGCAGGTAAAATTTGCTTTCTGAAGGACCAACCTTTTTGCTGAAGAGAAAATATTTTAAAATTCAGGACTTTCAGGAATGTTTTCCCCACTTATTCTCTATTTTTCTGGAAGTGGCTTCAGAGCTCTATAAATAGAAGTCCTATCTTATGTCCTCAGTTCTGTTATGAAGATGCGCCATAATGTACTATATTGTGGCTTAAGTGAAAACACCATTGGGATTGACGATGTCTTTTTTTAAACCCATAAAAGCTAACACAACACAAATCTAGTTTTGGATTTAAGACATATTCAGAGGCTGTCAGCATACCTCAAGATTTCATTCATACCTTGGGAATTTTATGTCACCCATCTTAAATATAAGACCGTAAGAAAGATGCAAACTTTTTCAAGAAAGAAGCAAGGTAGCATTTACTCTCAAAGCCAAGACTGAAGTGATTTGTGATACTATTTATATGGGAAGGTGTGTGACAAATTTTTAATCCTGATGGGGAAAGGAATGGGGAAAAAATAGGAAGCACAAGTTAATATTGCACAACTCACTTGTACTCCAAGGTGTTATTTTATAGATTGTGTTTTAATTTTAAGTCTCACTTTTTGATGGCAGTTGACTCTTATTTTTAAGAAGGGAAATTTGATCATGCAAAGTCACCCTATGGATGTGAGAAATGATGCTGAATCTTTATACTAACTAAACATTGGGGAACATCCATATGCCTGAAAGAAAGAGAAAATGTGCTTCACCATGTATGATGTCTCAGGTCCCATGTGTGGCATGGTCCGTCCAAGAACATTTTCTGCCTTTTACCCTGGCAAGCTGCTGCCCATCAGGATAGACATGGCTGGACTAGAAAGGGGAAGGGCTGGCATTGAATAAAGCAAATGCATCTGCTATAACTGAATTGAATGACATCTAATTCTTTGGATAAGCCTGCCTTGATATAGCTGCCTCTTTTAAGAAATTGCTTAGAAGATAACTGGAACTAATAGAGAATGGTATTTGCCCTTTTTCTGTCCCAATATATTGAAGGTTACATGCAGAGAAAACTTCTGAAAAATAGAAATTAATTTTAATGTCTTCTTGATTTTAAACAGATGGGTTGGATCAGAGCGTTTATTTCATTGATGAATTGTCCCTAAGCAGAGGGATACTCCACCAGGGTACCCCTATTCAAAATGCTCTTGATAGCAGAAGAGAGTAGTGGATAGATAGCAATTTCTACAGGCCCCAATTACATGGCCTTCACTACTGCAGAGGCTCCATTAAACGTAGGAGCAGATTTGGGACCAGCTGGGGAGACAGAATCAGTGAAGATCAGCTCACCTCTTCACCCAGCAGAAATTCTCTGCTGGATCAAACTATTCCCACCAATAGGAGATGCTTCTATCTGTAGAAGGCTTTTGCTGGATATAACCATGTATACATGTTTGTGCCTTTTTACTAACAAATCATTATATTTCAGAATGCAAACTCTGGCTTATCTCACTTTCTTGTTTTTTGAAACATAAATATACTAAAAATTGAAATCAGAATCAGCTTTGAAGGGGCCATTTAGCACTAGTTTTGTGATTGTTTCCTGCAGTATGACATTGCGTGTGGCTGATATACATGGAATATATACCAAGGCTCAGCATTAGTGGATTTTGAGGGGATATGCTTTTCTGGCCACATTTTCACTGGATTCTACAAGGGCTGTTGGGTTAACTTTAGCCGGTTTGCCTTTCTGTGGCTTACTAAAGGACAGTGTGTCAGTGCATCCAGTGCTGATGACAGGTTCACTGATGCTTACGTCAGCATAGAATTGCAGGGGGTTTGTCTGTGAATTTTCCTTTTTATATAATTAGCAGTCCTCTTGGAGTATGTGAACACTGCTACACAAATATGCAGTCTCTTTGGTACACTTTGAAAATGCCATTCTCACAAATCAAAGAACATTGATGACAAAGATGCAGTTATCACCCTGTTAGCTGGGGAAAAACCTAAAAGAAAGTTAATTCACTCAACAGTACCATGAGGTCTGATCTTTGTGTAATAACAAATTTTGTGGTGAACAGACGTGTAAGTCAGAGATTTGAGCAGTTGCAGAATATGGATTATGTGAGGACCCATTCCCGGATTTTGCAGCAATCTCTTCCTTAGGTATGTTAAATATGTGCTCTCAAAAGTAGATTTATTTAAACTAAGGCTGCAGTTCTGATAACTTGTTTGAGAATAAGCCTCCTTGCAGTTAATGTCATTTCTTTCTGAGTAGTGCGTTAGCATTGTTCCTTAGGAAGTATATTTAAAGCTATGGCCTCAAATATGAGACTTAGTCATAAAAAATAGTCTTATGATTATTAGCATATATTTGGGCTATGTCACACTCAGACACCTTGAAATCAGTCAGACTTAATTTATCTATGCCTTAGTCATATTTATCTTAATGGGTCAATGTCAAGCCTGATGAAGCCTAGATCTAGTTTGCCATGTGATAGGAAAATAAAATTCAATTGTTTGAATTACATTTTTTCAAGACTGGAAAGGGTTCACTAGGAGGAATGCTTGTCCCTGTCTGGACTGTTTTAATTTTATGCTGTTACATTTTCCTCTTGGGGAATCCTTGCAAATGTGAGAAAAAGAGCTTTCAATGGACAAGTTTTTGAAGTACTGCCACTTTTTTTTTTTTTTTTTGCTTTGATTGGACACTTTTGGAAAGAAGAGAGCCTCAGTGCTCCTATCTGTAGCAATGCATTTGGATGTGGGTAATGGAGCCAGTCTATCTGTAGGGATTGATATGGGGTTAGGGAGCTGCAATCTTTTTGTGGCCATGAGCTACATGTTTATTTTCAATTGTCTTTCTGACCCCAAGGGGGCACTGTGGGGGTGATATCATTTGGGAGCAAGTTGGATGATTTTGGGAGGGTCAGAAAGTTGTTTTGGGGGAGGGTTGGAAAGTTGAGCATATCTTTTTTGTCCTTTGTTTTTGCAAAAGCAAAAACACCCCCCCCAAAAATAGGGGGGGCTCATTTCAAGGTGTGAGTTAAACAATTGTAGAAAGAATTTTCTCATTAGTACACAGATACAGATGTGTGTGTGTGTGTGTGTGTGTGTGTGTAGAGCAGCCTACTTGCTTTTGTTACTGCATTGGGTGAAAACTGTCAGAAGCAAGCTCAGCAAGCTCTACTTTCTGATTTGTACCTTGAAACATCTTAAAGGTCCTTATTTGGACCAACTAAATTTACAAATAAGAATGTTAAAACGACTGAATTCTCCAGAAGCCTTACCAGGCAAGATGGTCCCAAAAGCCAGGACAAAGGAAAAGGCAGATAATTTCAAAACTTATGTCAGATGTTGAGGTCATCTGTTTAGGCACATCTCAATCTACAGGTGTCAGACTAAATCAGTGATGTACTACACAGGGGCATCCAAGGGAGAGGGGGTTAAAAAAGTCAAGATGGCAGCTTCAACCCCACCATGGAAGCCCCACCCTTTTTTTAATTTACATTGCCTGTAAAAATCTTAAAGAGATGCATTCCCCACCCCACCCCCCAATAATAAGAAAACTCATGTTTTGAATGGAAAGCTATTCTCCATGCTTTTCAAAATCTCTCTGTACTCCTTCTTGTCAGTCGTTAGACAATTTTAAACAAATTGCAGATGTTTGGGGGGCAAAGCAAGGAAGGGGCATAATAGCATAGGGATCTAAGGGGAGAGGAGGGCAAAAGATGAAACGAGTGTCCCAATGTGATGATGCAAACTGCCATTTTTTACATGTTTTGTACATGCACGTATGGAACGGGTGGAGCTTGTGTTGTGACTTTGTGAAAGTTGTTTGGTCATTCTGATGAAACCTTCAGATTCTGTGGGCACCTCTGCATGGTAACTAGGAATAAAAGCATGCATGGTATTAAAAAAAAGTGGATGGTGTTGATCATCCTTCCCACCCCCACCCCCCAGTCATGGCCCTTGAGGTCAGCCAATGGCATTGATTGGTCTTTAATTCAGCACAGTCAAAAATTCTTTAAGTAACGTATAACGTATGACATATGGATTTATGTGTAACAGGTTTTACTTTCATAGGTCGTAGTGCAAAACATTGACTGATGTGATTTTTAAATATTGACTAAATACTAATGGAATACAATCTATCAATAAGATGGCTATTCAGCAGAACATCCAGGTACAAATGCAGTATACCACTGAGTGCCTCTATGACCTGCTTGTGAACTTTGAAGCACAATCGTAATCATTTTGCAAAATGAGATATTGGACTAGAAGGGCCTTGAACCTGAGCCAGCTGGGCTTGCTTATGCTCCTGTACAAACATTTCTAGAGCTTTCAGAGCAGATTCTTTTTTTCTTAACTTGAAGTGCTTTAGCTGGATGATCAACTCTTTACAAGAGCAAGTCAACTGGAGTAGATGATGATGATTGCTATGTACTCAAGAGAATTACTACTCAGACATTTCTGGAAATCATCCTTTACCCTGAAAAGCCTTCCTCTGATGACAAGTATATGGGTTCTGATTGTCCCACTGATGAGCCCCATTAAGGTGGTTCCATCTGCTATAATATAGTAGAAGTTACCATGTCTAAAAGTATATATGCATATTTTTACAAAAATTCTGTAATGGGAGCATCTAAATACTGTCACAATAATATCCCCATTTTATACAGCAATCAAAATAATGGTTTCTAGTTGAAGTGTAGTATCTTCTTAGGTAAAAAAAAAAATGATGTGATCTTATTGTTAAGAACATGCAGTTTCCTTTAAGAAAATATATAAAACTATGTATAACA
Organism: Liasis olivaceus; assembly: GCA_030867105.1. Classification (NCBI taxonomy): domain Eukaryota; kingdom Metazoa; phylum Chordata; class Lepidosauria; order Squamata; family Pythonidae; genus Liasis; species Liasis olivaceus. Next base: position 93,893,823 of record CM061349.1, on the reverse strand, counting down.
ACTAACAAACATGCATTATATGCACAATTAATATATTGAAAAATATTCAACTTATCTAATGAACCTTCCACCTTCTCAAGAGTAGTTTGTGGACCTAATCTTTGGCGTATAATAAAATATGGCTAATATTTGCCATGTTCCAATTTACCAGTGCAGGATATTCATTACAATTTGCTGAGCCCCATATTTCATGAAAAACAATTCAGGTTCTTTGTTAAGTAGGGCATTGACTACTTTCCCAACATTTCGCTTTATACAAAAGGCTACATTTCATCCTCCTCAAAAGTCTTTGAGAAACCCAAGCCATAGGTCAGCAACCTGGTGCTTGTGGGCACCATGGATTTATGCCTTCCCCACAAAGCATCCATTAGTCCCCAGTATTAAATAACAATGATTTTAATTTTAAAAAAAGAAATAGCTAACACTTTGTGCAGTCACCAAAGTTTAGTGTTCTTGCTTGAAATCTTCCAAGATTTGGGGTTAAAAAAATGACAAAATTATATGAGACTTCAAGACATCTTGTGAGAATTGGCAATCTTGCACAATTTTGGCCACTTATAATGTATTTTATTTTGATGCCCATCGCAGGGACCACCTGCAATACCCTTGCAGACCACTAGGAATGCCAAAGAACAGATTAAGAGCTATTGACTTAGATCAGCTTCACAAATCTACCACCTTTCAGATACACTGGGACTAGATTCCCCAGTCATCATGGCCTCCAATTTCAAGACATCAGGAAGGTTCCCCTTTTGAGGAGGCTGCATTGGACAATGAACATATTGGCATTTCTAAAAATGAAAAAATAAATTATTGAAGCATGGCTAGACTTCTGCTAGTAGCACTCCGCCCAATTTGGCTTTAGCTTGTGGAAGTTTAGTGAAAAATGCTGAGGAGCATCAATGATATTTTGAAAAACTACTTTAATGTGAACAAGGAAAAGAGCTGTAAAAGTAAAGGAGTTAAGAATACACAAACTTTTTTGAATGCTCAGAACATACATACATGGATGTGTCAATAGTTCCACTTGCTTTGGTAACTTTAGTATGCCTTCCTAGGCACTAATTTTAGGAATTCAAGGAGTTGCCATACTGCTTCATTTTTTGCCTATTTCATCACTGACCGCTTTTTCTGAACCAAGTAGAAAAATGAGAAATGAAATGGATGTTTGCTCCTTAGTGTTACAGGCACTTTTGTTACAGAATTATGTTTAGTCAGGGAGAAAGTAGAGTGCAGTGAATAAAGCCTACAATGTAATTTCACCTCTTCTCTATACTGCCCAAACTCTGCAAAAGTCTAAAAGTCAAATTCTATATATTATGTATAACTGGAATAAAGCACACGAGAAGGTTAGCCAGAAATGCTTCTATATTTTTTTGAGTCAGGACAATTTGTTATCTTTGCTTAGCTCTCTTTGTAGACATGTAATATTCTGGCTGCAGAAATACCAAGGTGATTGTGTAAATGTCAGGGATATGAAAAATTAAGAAGGCGTAGCTCTGGTGCACCATCAGAATGAAAATGAAAAGCAAATAAATTAAAGCCAGCTTGTAAAACACATGAGAAGTTATATTCTATTCCCACTTTCTTATATCGTTCTAAGAATTATTGTTTAATAAAGTTTATGCTGCAACTTGTTCATATCTTTTTTTTTTAATCTTAAGACTGCCTCTCTAGCCACAGAGGAAAACCTAGAGAACCGTGGCTGTTACTTCCGAGAAAAGATTCATCGGAATGCCCTGATATTCTAGTTCAGTTTTCTTGGGTAGATCTGTCCCAGCGAACAAGATGGCATGTCTAGTTTCAGCAGTGTTTCCAAAGAAAAGAGCCAAGACTCAGACTGGTACTTAGCAAAAGAAACATTTACAGTACAGTCCTCTGCTTGTTTTCTAAGAGGCGAGCCTCTCTAATGCAATGTTAAGATCTCAGCAGAAGCCATAGACTCGGTTCCAACATTACTTTAAGCCCCAAAGTGAACAAATCATATCATGGTTTAGTGCCATTCATGAATCCAACCCTGCAGTACCCAGCATGCCAGGGGAAGGTGCCATGCAAGTGGCATACTCCTGAAAGGAGCTGAATCGATGCTGCTGATCAAGGCAGGCGTATCTGTAAGTTAAGGATAACTGATCCCATCACTGTTTTTTCTTACAATGTTTTTCTTTATGTTTGTTTGTTTTGGCTTTTAAAAAAACTTTAAAAAATCTTTTTATAATATTTTCATTTCAGCCTTCACTCTAGCATAAAGTTTATGTTGTGTATGTATATGCATTCTTTTCCTTTTTTGTTTTTGCTTTTTTGCTTGTTTCACCTAATTAATAAAAAGAAAAATTATGATAACTGATCCCATTGCTCATGTTAGGAAATGTGGAAGATTCCATGTTCTTGGGGGAAAAAATCAGTCCCATGAAATGCAAGGTTATCCCTCCTGTCTCCCTTTTATTCTAATCTTTTCTTCAATTTCTCCTGGGTTTCACTTTTCACAGTTCTCATTAGAAGAGGCCTGGCCTGTTATAGAAAATGAAGGGTGATATTTATAATTGTACGTGTATAGTACATACAGACACTGCCCATTTAATTGGAATCACTTTTTAATTGGGTAAAAGCCATTAATATAATTTTTTAATCATTGCAGCCACAGCCACTTTATTATTTTTAACACATAGACCATCCTATAATATTAACAACAAAAACTATCTGCCTGTGTTCATATATCTCCGACACAATTTTTTTCTCCATCCTGCTGCTTTCCAGACTTTGGGCTGGAGACTCTGTCATTCGCAGATAGCAGGGCTAATGGCACTGTGAGAGCTGCAGTTCAACATACTTGGGTATTGTTCTTCTTTGCTGTTATAAACTCACCCAGAACAGTTTTCCTAGCTATACAACATTTCCCTTCATAAATAATGAAATGTCAATGCAGTTCTTCACCAGAGGGACATTTGCCCTTCTACTGTTCATTTAGACCCAATGATTCTGAATACATCCCTAAATTTTAGCTGAGCCAAAATCAAACTTTGCATATGTCAATCTGAAGTCATGTTCGCAATGAAACGGCTTAATGTAAAATGGCCTGATCTCTGGCCATTCTGAATGGAGCTGATTTGGTTTGGAGTCTAACAATATGTAGAGGACTACAATTTTCTGTCTCCGAATTATAGTGTATTTTAGAAATAACACGAACATTCCTAATAATGCCCTTGTTTGGCATTGTTGCTGTTTTAGTGTTTAGACTTTCATTGATTTGCCAAAAAAGAAAGGAAAAATCAAGCACGGTTTGCTTTGAAACCCACTACTAGGGCATCAAAAACTATCTGCATTTGTAAATATCTCCTTGTGCTGTGCATATAAAGTTCTGAAGGGCAAAGTATGATTCAGCGCATGTGGCACACAGATAGCACTCGATGGGAACACTTTGGAGCAGCTGCATCTTTTTCTGGGCTCATACAACTTCTTCCATAGCTGGTGCACAAATCTAGAAAAGACATGTTGGGTTTAAGGTAGTCACAAAAGGTGCTCTACATGCACCGAATCACATTTGCTCTTCAAATCTGGTTGATTGCATAGTCCGAATATCTGTATTTTAGACTTAAGTCATGTTAATCATAACTCTACCCTCCTCAGAAAGTAGTGTTAGGCCTGTCAGGCACAATCGTTTTCCAAGGAAATTTGGGAGAACTTAGGCTTTTATATAATCCTTGTTGAATAATATTAGATAGCCTTCCCTGTAACAATTTGCCCAGTGCTAAAAAACCTTCTTTTGCAACAGCGGCAACAACAATTGCACCCTCAGGGCCATTCCTATTGCCATAATTTTTATAGTAAATGATGGTGAGACTCAAAAAATGCCTGGCTGTGTTTGGAATGTGTTTTAGGATATTTTCCATAATCTAAAGAGCACACTAGGGTTCTTGTGATAGGCACTGTATGTAAGGGATTCTTTATTGGTGATTCAGTGTAGAGAAGGTGTCCTGTAGATAGTCTGATGCGGGTGTGTATAAATTGTTCGGCTCTCCTTGAAGTTGCATCTGATGCAGGTTAATGGTGGCTTAAGCAAAATGGAAAACAATGGACCCAAGCTTGCTGATTATCTTGCAGGGGACACCCTCTGCATCCCTCTGAGAGTGCTTTTTCCTTAGAAGCTAGTGATTGGGATGGTGAAGATGACTGGCCACCTGCTTCAATGCACATTGCACCACCTTGATGCAGAGATGGCACAGAGGCACACTCCTCTTATCGTGACCAAACACTGAGGTGAACCCAGTCTGCTTCGATCTTTGGAAACAGCAGATTTGATTATGGGCCATGCAAGTGCAGCAGAAGCTGCTTTCTGAGTGAAATGTAGCAGATACTCTGCTAACAGACGTATGGTACTGCTTTGCTTCCTGAAGGTTAACAGGTGCTTCAAAGAGGTCCTTCACTCCAATTTCTATCAGAGAGAATCAGTCTTCTGAAGATCTGCACAGCCCTACTTGTTATATAGTTTTTGAGATACTTGTTTTATTAAGTGGATTCCTTAGCATATGGGGGCTTCAACTGATAAATCATACAAAGTTGTATTGGATAGCAGTTTGGTATCTCTGACTTTTGAGTATGACATTTTGGGAGGTCATGGCCTTCAAATGTAGCCTATAGCACAGATAGCTAGTCTTTGTAGTTGTGGGTAGCATTCCCTTGAGAGTAATTGTTGAAGACTGCATCCAGTGAGGAGTAGACTGAAGCAGAATTACCCTTTCATTCAGACATCCTTTTTTTCCTTATCTCTCCTCCCAATATATTCCTTTTACTCTTGCTAGCAAGCTGCTAGAAGAGGACAAAATCATGATGATGATGATGATGATGATGATACATGGCTCACTTGCAGAGGGGTTTTTCAAATTAGCACCAAGGTCAAATGTTGCCCACCCCAGCTTATAAATACATCAAATGATCAAGATATAGTACAGCAGATTAACGATTGGGGATTTTCAGCTATAACATAAACTAGAAATTATTACAAATTCCTACAAAATTTTCAAAGTGCCACTGGGAAGCAAAATCCTGCTCTTGAAATTTGCAGCAGAAATCAGTCAACTTGCTTTGAAGCACTTCATGCTTTCCTTGGATTCCATTTGGTTTTTATACCTTTCTGTTCCCCTCCCCCCATCCCCATTGGTCTCTTGTGCACATGTTTATTTGATAACCATTTATCAGTGAAGGACTGCACTTTCTTCAGAGTGTTAGATTTCCATTCTGCCTTTCCTCCAGGAGCTCCTGTGGGTATGATACTTCCTTTTCCAGTTTTTCTCATAACAATGCCTTGCAAGGTGGATGAAGTTGAGATAAAGTGACTGGCCCAAGTGGCCCAGGTAACTGAGTACCTAAGGAAGACTTGAATCCAGATCTCCCCAATCCTATGTCTAACAATGAAAAACCACAACACTATGTTATGCAACCAATTAAGGCAAAAGCAATGGTGAGGCAAGGTAAATTAACAGCTTTAGCAAATTGACTGCCGTCTAGTATAAAGTTGGCCATTCTCTTTGCATCCAAGATCTAAGGAGTTAGTCACTGTCTTGCACATTGGCAAGGAACAGTGCAGAGAAATTTATGAAAGACCCAAACTTTCTTTTATAGCACTCTCATACATGTAACATGAGGAACAAATTAAAAATGCATTTTTCCTGAGGCTATTGTGTTACTATATTACAAACCAGGGAAAAACACAGGAAGTAAGTTTCATCTTTTTTTCCAAAAGGTGCTTCAAAGTTGCAAATTCAGCAGGTGTTGCCTGACTCTGCTTATGGGCCTTAATTCTGTTTAAGAAGGCTGTCATCCTACAGTACTACTCTCTTTTCAGAGAATGACTTGTTGGCCTCACATCGGAATCGGCATGTCTTGGATTGCCCTGTGCAAAAAAAAAAAAAAGCAAACGAAGAGTTATCCCAACAGCCTATTGCAGTGTTGTCCAAACTTGGCCACTTTAAGATGAGTGGACTTCAACTCCCAGAATTCCCCAGCCAGCATGGCTAGCTGGGGAATTCTGGGAGTTGAAGTCCACTCATCTTAAAGTGGCCAAGTTTGGACAACACTGGCCTATAGGCAAAGTAAAAACTTCCTTAGATGGTTTTCTATCAGCTGGAAAAAGAGGGATGAGAAGAATCTGCAGCTGTGCTATTAATGTGGCAAGTTTGTTGTTTAATTTTCTGGACAAAGGTCACAGTTTTATCCTGGGCTATCACGGCTGATCTGTAAAAAAGATTCATGTGACAAGACAGCAACAAAGAGGTAGGGTTTTCTTTTTCTTACCAACTAGCAATTGTCAGAGTTTTGTACTCCAGATCTTATAGTTCTTATATGTTCACCTGGGAATAAGCCACAGTGAATGTAGCAAAGCTCACTTCTCAGCAGGCATGCAGGAGAAACGGATGTCTTTGCTACTTTTAGAGGGGGCTGGTTTTTTTTTCTTTTTCTTCTTCTTTTTCTTTTTCCCTCTGTGGATGTGCACTTTGGCCCATCAAAATGTGTCTCTCTGTCTTTCCCAGATTTGAGCTGTAAAAGGTTCCCAACCCCTTGTGTGAATATAATGAAGAACATATCAAAGAAAACATGATTTGAATGTCTTGTTTGGTTGGACCTAAAGAAAGATGATTGCTTTGTGGCTTGAGAAATAGGATACATGCTATGGGATCAGTGAGACAGAGAAGCAAAGTATACATTTTTTTTTAACTGCATGATGTGCTTTGCAAGGCACATTGTAACAACCATGTCTCACCTTCTGATTCTGAAATATTGGCAAGTATGCTATAACACTGAATAAACCAGCTGCTTAGTTTTTCTTTTTAGTATTGTTTTCCAGGCTAACTAAAAACTGCCCCAGGAGTATTTAGAGTAGGAAAACAGGACAAGAAGAAAGAGCTCTCCCCCCCCCCCCCCCCCCCCATTAGCACTATAGCCTAAAATCTGATTTCCTCCTTGGCCTATGCCTTTGACTTGGAAAATCTCTGGGGATCTAATTCCAAGTATCCCAAAATCTGCCCTGGTTGCATGTTAGTTTGGGTTAGGGTTATTTTTTGAATTTAGATTTCACAAAGGAAGTGCCAATTTAAAAATATTTTTTCAAGGACTAACTATAGGTTTCAGAAAGCATTATCAGGGCAAAAAGCCCTCCAGAAAGCTTTTTGTTGGCACTGAAGCTTTAAACCAGTGTTTGTCACATCTGATGTCCTCTACATGCCCTGGTTTGTAACTCTCCTTATTACAATGATGGAAGTCCCCTCTGTTCTGTGCCAAGCAACATCTTACGGGGTGAACTCTGCAGGTTAAGGGTCTTCTACACCATCAAATCCACCAGCCATCTAAAACTACTGGCTGTTCCCTCTCAGGGAAAGCAGTCAGTGACAAGGACACTTGGGATAGTAACCAAGGCCAACCAACATGCCTGGACCCTCACCATCATTTCATATTCTAGGCTTCCCTTCAGATTGTTGGCCTACAATTCTCTTAAAAAGACATTTTGAGAAAAGCTGGCGAGAGACTTGTGCATTTTCTCAAATGTTATCAGTTTTGGGGGTTCCTGGGAAAAATTATAGCTAGATGCTCCTCCTCTCTCAGTGCTCACATCAGCCCTTCAAAATCCAGCAAGGTTTGCAGCATCAGAATTTTGGTGCTGCATTATCAGATGCCATCTGTAGAGTATTCAAAATACACACACATATATAGCACTCAAGAAATTGCACCATTACTGTAGTTGTCCTTTGGCTTGAAAAATGGCAAGCAATGAACAGGTAGGTTATAATTCCTAATTATGACTCAGGTAAAAGCTGCCGGGCCAGAATACTGATATGCAGTTACTCTGAAAGGTTCATCCCATCACAGACTAAATGGTTGGTGAAATATACAAAATATATTGCTAGTAGGCTGCAGGCAAACATGTGTAGCATTGAGGCAGAATATTTAGATTATTTAACTGTCTCTTCAAAAATATGTGTGTGCATATATTTTAAATGTCAGCTGGCTTCTCAGTTGTAGAAAGCAGAACCTGGAGTGCAAGTGAACAAAATTTGCTAACAATGCTTTCTCTCATGGCTAACACATTCTAATTCATCACTGTGCCTTTCTTAAAACAAACCAATGATCATTCTAATAGACTTTGACCACGTTCCTGTCTCAAGTTGTTTTAAATGGTGTTTGAATTAAGGAGGGAGGGGTTTGCAGTCTACGAACAATTAGGAGTAAGAACAAATATTTAAGCAGTCGTTTTTTGCATAATGCTTAGAATGTGTTATGTCAATTTGCACAAGACTGTCTTGTCCTGTTTAAGCAGTCAGGCATTCTTTTGTTTGTTTCAAACTATATATAATTTTAGATAAATCTGAGAAAATGTGGTTTTATGATGCCGATTTTTTAAAAAAATACTTTGGTATTCTGAAGCAAATGTATTTATTTATGTGTATAACTAATTTGGTATTTTCACATAATTACATTGTGTATGTCGTAGAAATTACAGTATATGTCAATATAGAAAATCTGTGCAGAAAAAAAAATTAAAACTTGAATTTGTTTCAAAGGATGGTGTATTTTTTCAAAACAGCCATATTCATATTTCCTATTTCTTTGTCTCCTTTCTCTTTTATAATGTAAATTAAAATTACTTACTTTTCTAACAAAGACTGTTTCAACCTTAATCTTAGCATCTCCTTTTTCTGTGGAGGACTCTAACAAATACCAACCTCCTTCAGTTGAATTTTTGCTGATCAGTCCAATTGCATTATATAAAGAATTTATCTGTGCAATCTTTGCCTGTCATCTGTTTAAAGCACAAAATGGGAAAACATTCCACTGCAGCCATTATAAAAGTGGAAACTGATTCTGTACTTTTAAAAATGATATTTGTAACGTATCATGCACACAGACACAAAGAAAAAAATGTGCTGGAATAATGTTTTCTTACACTTTATCCCCATAAATAAAAATAAATATCATTAAAAAAAAAACAGTACAACATTTCTACTACTATTTTTATTATCTTACTCTTTCAAAGGGGCCAACATGGGCCATGAAATTATGCTGAATTCATGGACTTCACAAAAGTAGCCTTTCCTCAAGATTTCAACAATTAGGATGATCAAAATTCTTGGTTACTCAGCTTAAAAACTGGTATGACACAAAGGTGTTTACAGCCCTTCCCAAACCTGATGCTATCTTGATGTGTTGGGACTACAGTTCCCACCATACCCAGCCAAAAGCTATGCTAGGTGGGAATTTTAAATGATGTCCCAACACACTGGGAGATACCAGGTTGTGAGGAAGGCTGAAGTCATTGTAAATCATTCAAAAATGTCCATAAAGGACTTCTACCTACAGAAGCTAAACACATTCTTCCAATCAATCAATCAATCAATCAATCAGTCCAGAAAGAGAGAGAGAGAAATGTTATCCTTTCCTTTCCAGCTCATCTTTACCAGAGAGAAAAGTAATAATAAAAATCTAAAGCAATTGCTTTTCTTTTAAGCTTCAAAACAGTGCAACCACATACAGTTGCTGAAACCTTCTATCCAAATGAGACACCTGGCATTAGCCACAATGGCTCTACATGAATGTCTACTAAAAAATAAGTCCCCCTGAATTATGATGGAATTTCCTCCCAAGTAACTGTAGCTAAGACTGCAGGTGATACATAATTACCTGGAGCAAATTCATTCACTCTGACAAGGCTTATTTCTCAGTACATATGGCTAATATTGCTTGACTCAGTCTTCCCCATCCTTACTTGAAAACAGACAGACATGATTGTGCTGGACAAAGCAGACATAGTATAACCCTTCTTCCTACGAGTGTATTCCTTTGAAGGCAGACTTACATAAATTAATACATTTAAATATTAAAAATTATAAGTTATAGTCAATTTTAACATATAGGACATTTCTGCATAGTAATTTATAGCATTTTCTAGGATCATCCAACCATTTTTGTGCCAAAATAGCAGTAATGTGGGCAGGCTTTATATCACTTCAATGTAGCTGAGTGATGCTGTGCAGATTGGATATCTTATTAAGCAAAAAAATATTCCAGTGTAGATCAAGCTACCATTGCTTTGCAAATATGCAGAAACAGGATACAATGATACCTGGTTTATCCATCATAACTTTTATCCTGAGTATCACATGCAATCCCCTTGTTTCTTAAGATTTTCACTATACTGCTAAGAAAAGTTCTACATCAGTTTCTTGCACAACTTTTGTTCTGACTTCATTTCATCTAAATTATATCCAAACACACTCAGGCTGGAATGCAATTTGACAAGATGTGATAAAAGCCATCAGTGTAAAAGCAAGATAGCAAACAATGAGCTACAGGTGAGATGACAGAGATTGCTTGTTTCTTTTAAAAATATATTAGCAATCTTTGCAAAAATGACACCACCTCGCCTTTATTAATTAGACTGAGAAAAAGATACTCAGATTGCGCCAATCTGTGTCACTACATGGGGAAAAATCCCTGTCACTTCCCATTCAATGGCAAGTCATCAAACTCCCAGGAAACAATGGGAAACCTAATATATTTTGAAGGTCCCAACTGGGGTTGATTGAAGCAACCAATCAATTATGGAGAATTCTGGCTACCAGGCTAGATGATCAGCTGGTATTTTCCTGCATGGGGTGACACTGAAGTACTAGGAATGTGCAAATCAACCTTGAGCTGATTCCAATTTTGGAACCTTTGAAAAATCACACCTATTCTACTAGACTTCTGAACTGATTGGGGAAATAGATCAATTTAGACTTTCACTTCTATTAGGAAAAGAATGTGCACATGCACAAAAGCTTGTCAAATCTCCAAATTAGGACTTAATCTTTTCAAATTGTTTCAGAAGTGTCCAATATAGGTGTGCAACGCTTCAGATTTGATTCACAAGTGGTGCTTTTGGAACCACAGGAGCCAGAATGCAGACTCAGCATCTGTTTGCAAATTCATTTAGGAAGCATTCACATCTGTTCCCAGGATTGCACGACTGCAGTGCAAGCCTCCCCGCAGCAGCTGCATGGTCCCATAAAAATGAGGCAGTTTTAATGAGTCACAGGCAGGTGTTTTACTCATGTGATCCAACAAATCTCTTCTTAATCAAATCCAAACCACTGTACAGTCTTAACAACCAATTCAATTTGATATTTCACATTCGTTCAGAGATTCAACTTTGAATTTGAATCAAACCACCACATCAATTGAATATTCGCAGAGGCCTATAAAATATGTTTTGCATGCCGTAATTTCTTCATTTGAAGATATGAAAGGTTTGTATCTCTTAGCAAAAGGAACAAAAAAAATCTATCTAACCTGTACTTCTTATAATGATTAAGTGTATTGATCATTTGCTGCCCATGTATGCTACTAAAATGAACCACATCAGCCAACGTAGGACTAGTTTTGCTCTTAATACATAAATATACTGAGAAAAATGAAAACATTCCCTCTTCTTGGATTGCTTTTTGCACTTTTTACAGGCTAGGGAATGCAGTGAACCTAAGCTGTACCCTTGAAGACAAAAGCTGAAGAAAAGTGCATAGAAAAACTGTGTAAAATGATCGTGTTTTCAAAATCTTTGGAGGCTACAGCAAGGGAGACAATTAATACTGTTGCAGGTTTTCAACTGGACACACAACAGAGAAGATAAGCTTTGTCCTAAAAGCAAAGATCACAGTCTGTACAAGTGACATGATTGTGCACAATCCTCAGTGTCCTAGCAACTCAGTGCCTTTTGTGTTTCGCTTTCTTAGGATACCAATTTCATCGGGATCTCCATCCTTTTGCTCTGTGGATACCATATTTTCATAATCACAATCCACCAGCAGCTCCCCTTTGACTAGCTCTTCTGTTTCACTGCAGCTATCAGAGAAGAATCCTGAATTTTCTGCTAGAACAGCAGGATCATCCTCTTCATAGTGGCAACAATAGCATTCCTCAAAGTTATGGCCAGTCCCACTCTGAGCACTGAATGTGGTCTGCTGGTTCTTCTCAGATCCTGCTGCAGAGCCATTGTTCACTATGGCAAGAGCAGACAAAAGAGTTTCACTACACAAACAGTCCTCATTGTCCAGAAACTCCATTCTCTCAGCTATCTCTTCAGCAGAAGGCTGGCTTGGATCTGGGCAATCTACCAGAATCGTGTCCTGTCTGTGCCTGAAGCAATCAGAATTATCATAAACAGGAAAGGTCTCTTCTGGATAACCTTAAGACATAAAATAAACTTGTCTTAGATTATACAGTGAATCCAAACACCTCATTCCCAACAGTATCAGAATTTCTGATAAAAGAGTTTCCAGATTTTGGGAACTTTGGGAAACTGTACGGTAAATGACATTAATTGCAGTCATACTTTATTTCAAGCCAATGTTGCTGGAATCTTAGATTAACAGAGTTTACTTGGAAACATGAGAGCCAGTTTGGTGTAGTGGTTAAAGCACCAGCCTAGAAACTGGGAGACCATGAGTTCTAGTCCCACCCTGGACACAAAGCCAGCTGGGTGACCTTGGGCCAGTCACTCTCTCTCAACTGAAGGAAGGAGGTAATGGCAACCCACTTCTGAAATCTTGCTAAGAAAACTGCAGGGAATGGTCTAGCAGTCACCATGAGTCAAAAACCGACTCAAAGGCACACACACACACGCACACACAAAAACCTGCAATGTGGTACCTGTATACACCTCACTTTGTAACTACAAAGTGCCATTTTTACAATCTGTCTGTCTGTCTCTCTCTGTCTCTCATTTACCTTATAAGAAACAGTGGATGGCTGCAGCTATCTAAAACAACCAGGCAAATAAAGGATTAGGAGTAGGAGAGACAGACCCTACTCCTTACCACTGTTTGGAGGAGGCTTAGGGTGACCTTGGGGAGCTTGGCAGAGAGCAGAGAAGGGGTGTCCTGTTAGAGTGGAAGGAGGAGGCAGGGACACCAGGGCTGGGTGCGGAGGCCTCTGGAGAGCAATACTGTAGGTGGGGCTTGGAAGTGGGAGAAAGCAGGGATGAAGGATGGCATGTGATGTTTACAAGCAGTTTGGTCATGACTCTTACATGCTGGGAGCAGGGGACAAGTGTCTCAGAATAAGAAAGGCAACTCTACAGTAGGCTTAAATAAGTGAGTTCATGTCTTGGGATTCAGATTGCAATTCTGCCTTGTATTTAGGTTTGGGAGCAAGTTTATTTTATTTACTTAGAAACTGATATGACACCCACTCCTTTAACACTCTGGGTAGCTTACCACACTAGCTAGATTGGATCATACATTACATATGGAATATTATATAGCAGTTTCCTGTTAACCATGATTAACAAAATAGGAGTTTGCATTTGGAGTACATGTTGCCTTCCAGGAACAAATTCCACTTTCCTCTAGTAGAACTTTAGGTTATTGAAATGTTGTGACACAAACGTTGTCCCTTATATACTTCTGTGCAGTGCCACAATGTCATGATATGCATTTTGGCATTCTGGCATCATTTGGACTAGGAATGGGTGCCTATGCTTTAGTTAAGCAATTAATTAACATACATGCCTAGTACCCTTTAACCATCTTGCAATTCTGCAAGGGTTCCACTCTTCTGGAGAGAAATGCCTTGTGCCCAGCTAGCAAATGAACTAAGTAGAGGAACTGAGATACAGGGATTATGGTGGGATGATAAGGTTGTCCCAAGAAAAACTCTACTCTTAGGCCAAATGAAGTTGGTGCCTTAATCTTTGGATGCTAGGGTGGTGTGGCAGTAAAGGAAAAGGAAAAGATTGCCCTGTATCTCCTTGGCTAGCTTGCTGCCCTAAGGTACAATGGAATGCACTATTCTATCTGAAGCTAGATTCAGTTGCCAGTTGGGTTGGCCAGCATGATACATGGAATAAGACCAAGGACTCTGTTATGAAACAAAATCTCTTGAGCTGGTTCTACTTCATTTTGAAGCTGCCCAGTGTAGGACAAAATAGTGTTTCCTGTACACACTATGGAGTTCCACAATAGTCCCAGATGTTACCAGTGGATTCACCTGGCTCTTGGTTTGGAAACCCAGCCCTATATGCCTACCAGCATGCATTACCATCACAGAGCCTCCCTTAGGGAACTGAAAATAGTCTCTCGCGTGCTGAGTTTATAGGAACTCTCAATGACCAGGAGAACCAGGGATTCAGATAGTTTTGAAGACAGAATGACAGCTGATATCAAGCTGAGCAGGCTTTACTCTCACCTTCCCAGTCTTGCATATAAGGAGCCTCTTCTGCTTCTTTTTCAGGAGAGATGCTGTCAATGAGTTTGCCTTCTTTCATGACTTTAGTAATTTCTCGGAGTTGTTGGAGAAGCCTTTTCTCCTGATCAGTAGTGACATTTTGGGACCTGCTGTGGAATAGGAAATAAAACACACCCAGTGGCAGTGCCTGGCAATATTTACATATGTTTTTAGTGGAATGGTCCTAGTGAGGCTTCCGGGGCGGGTGTGGGGGGGGACAATACCAAAGAGAAAAATGAGGGTTTGCTGTAGATCCCTTCTTGGGTGACAGAATAAATCACAGAAAAACTGGAATGGGTGAGGCTACATGGTGACATAGCAAGTTTCAAATGCTCCCATAGGAAGGACACTGCAGACACTGACATCTTGGTATAGCATCTACCATGTCATGCAACTTCTGGAATCAAAGTGGAAGGTAAGTCACAATTTCCCAGATTCAAGTGCCAAAGATTAGTTTAAACCAGAGGCAGAAGCTTCTACTTTTGTTCTATGGTATGTGAAACACAGGAGGAGAGAGGATGGCCCAAGCTTCATGGTAGCTTATTTTGAAACAGGAAATCTTGGTTGGTTAGTTTGAATTGACCTCCACAAATACATTTAATACCTTTAGCTACAGTGTGCTCTCATTTTAAGCAAAAGTATAAATATGAGCTTTGGAGTCCTTGGGGTTCTGTGAGCTTGGTTCTTTTCTTGCAAACGTTTCATTACCCGGCTAGGTAACATCTAGTAAACCAAAAGACTCAGTAGCACACGAAGAAAAAACAGGAGTCATCTACAGCATACAGTGTAAGGATTGTAACAAACACTATGTAGGACAGACAGGCAGAAGACTGGCAGAGCGCATCCACGAGCATCAACTAGCAGTCAGAAGACATGGACAGACTTAACCATAGTTTTAACTGGCAAACTGTCAGCATTTTAGACCAAGCCAAATCCAAACATGCAAGAGAATTCTTGGAAGCTTGGCATTCAGACAAGGCAGCAATTAACAGACACATAGAGATAAACAGCATAAACAGAGACAAAAGACCAAAAGATCACCTCACCAGCAATCATCACCCAAATAAGCAAAGGTTACCACCAGGCACACAATCAAGCAAACCCCATCCCATTTTAGCACTGAAGATGTTACCTAGCCGGGTAACGCAACGTTTGCAAGAAAAGAACCAAGCTCAGAGAACCCCAAGGACTCCATAGTTCAACCCTGAGCTACACATATTTGCCTCTATTAATATGGGCTTTACTCAACCTTTTATGTGATAGAGATTATAACATTTCAGTTGTTCTAGATTCAGCCTAAACATAATTATTCCAATGACCAACATGTAAATTCAGATACTGATTATCATTTACGTATTCCTGATCTTCTGAAATCAGATTACTCTGACTCAATAGATTATTCATAAACATCCTAAATGAGAATTAGGACACAATCTGAGCATCCCAGCAAACATGGCCAATAGGAAGAAGTGGTGGGAGTTGTTGTTCAGCACTATCTGGAAAGCCATACTTCTGCTGTCACCTGTACTACTAATGCAAGGAAAGGTCTCTGCTGCAATTCTATCAGCACAACTTCTGTGAAAGAGGTGAAAGACGAGAAACAATGGAACTGAAAAAGGACAGGGCACCAAGATGCATTAACTTAAAATAACCTCCCTAATATTTGATCGAGTGTCTATTTTTCTTTTATTTAGTGATAAATGTTATTGCTAAAGTAAAAAAAAAATGGCACTAAATAATTATATAATAGACCCAAAGGCATTAGCGACTGGGAAATAAATGGAAAGAGTGACCTTTTACATATGCTCATCTATTGAAAAGGATCAAGTGATTTACAATTTTTATCATCATTTTCTCCCCTGCTGATTAAATATCAGAGAAAGAAGAAAGCATTCAGGGTGTTTACCTAATTTCCTTTCAAATTAAAAAAAGGCATCACCACACCACATAATGGGATGGGATAAAAAGGGAAATGCCTGCTTTGGAGCTCATGAACTGGGATGAAGAACTCAAGCTCAAGGTGTGATCTAGTCTGGAGTGGCCATGAGAGCTGAAGAGCCATGTGGGTCTCTGGGGTAACTGCTGCCCTCCCAACTGATTATCCCCCATGCCAAATGGTAGGGCTGTTATTAAAAAATGGCTATGTGGGACTCATTTCTGAAAGGAAATGGAATAATAAGCTGTAAAGTTTGCTTCATTTTGAATATTGGTTCTACCATTTCATCTAGAAAGGGAGTGGAGTAAATGTATCTGTTTCAAGTCACTGCAACTTGGGGGTGGTAGTTGGCCAGGCAGATGGAAGAAATTTAGAAAAGAAAAGAGTAATTTACCTGCTCAAGATAGCTTCCCTTCAACTCTTCTCTGACCAAGCCAAAAGAAGAGTTGAGTAAGTCTGTCCCTTTTTTGTTATCACTGACCATTTTGCCATCTTCACTGAGGAGTAGCTATGTCATTCTTTTTCTTACCCTTTCAGTTTTTGAATGTATCTGAAGTAGCTCATTTTGTTGTTGGCATCCTTCCTTAACCTCAATGCATTTTGAGTTTCGGTTTTCCTGTTAGCATTTCTGTAAATCTGGGCTACCTGTCTGCCTCTGTTCTTCCTTAGTGAACTGTCACCTCTTATGTACGTCTGTGATCCTCACCAACTTTTTGTCCAGTCATATTGTTTTCTTTCATTGTCTTCCTTTTTTTTTTAAAAAAAGCTCATTGGGATTGTTTGCACTTGCACTTTTAGTGTCTTCTTTTTAAGGAACTCCTGCTAATCTTGGCTCTTTTTTCATTAGCTTCTTCTGCCATGGAATTCTACTCTAAGTTTATTAAAATAGTTTTCAATTGCATTTGATCATATTAAGGGTTAGCTTGCCTTAATAACAAGATTCCAACATTATCTGCCTGCTTTCCTCCAAAATTCACACTATATCTTCTACATCAGTTAGGATTAAGTCAAAGATAGCTGATCCTCCATCCTCTCAAGGAGAAAGTTGTCAGCAAGACCACAAATTTAACATCTGAAAATGTGAATTTGTCTGTACTGAATATAAGTGCTAAACTAAGCCTTTAACAAACAACAATACCTCTCGCAGTTGGGTCCCACTCTGTTGATTAGTTTTTCCATGGCTTCTTCAGTCTCTCTCAGTTTATCTTGAAGCTGAGCAAGTTCATAGTCAGCTGTAATATAAACACAGTTCCAGGAGGTGTCAGTAGCTGCAGCTGAGACAGTTCAGTCCATTAAATAAGCATGGATGAATGTACATCAAGCAAAAAATGGAACTTGTTCTAAACTGTGAATGCTGGTAAACAGAGCTCTCTTTTATTCTTTCCAAACAGAAAAAGGGGGAAAGGGATTATCCCTAAAGCTAGAAGCAACATATATAATACAACACAATAGTGAATTTAAAAAGAAAAGGCAAGAGAAAATGCAAATGATCTTAGATGAGATTAAAAAAAGGAAGAAGAATGAAAAAAATCTCCAGGGATGATAACCATAAATCACCAAATTAAGCTTTTACAGAGGCAATTATCTATGTTAACAGTGAGAGATAGGAATAACGATAAACTATGCAAAACAAAGAAATTTTGAATTTGCAAATAAACCAGGGAGATGGTTGGCATTCAAGTTGTGAAAAGAGAAAGAAAAGAAAGTGAGATTAAAGTTACAAGAAGGGAATACTGTAATAACATATAATGTGAGTATGCAAAAAGTGTTTCATCAGTATTATACTACTTTATACAAAGGTAAAGAAATTTCCTTGGAAAAAGTGGATGAATACTTGCACAAACAGAATTTACCAAACATTACAGACAGAGACAAATTTTGAATGGACCTATAACAATAAGGGAGCTGTGTGAAGCTATCAAAAGACTAAAACAGGAAGGGTATCTGGTCCAAGTGGGTTGCTGGCCTCTTACTATAAATGTTTTGAAGATGAGTTTTTACAACCTTTACAACAAACAATGAATATTATTTTGCAGAATGGAAAGATTCCTGATAGTTGGAAGGAGGCTAATATAACAATACCTAAAGAGGGTCAAGATTTGACTTTAACAAGGAACTATCAACCAATATCTTTACTGAATAATGATTACAAACTGTTTACCACAATTTTGGCTGAAAGGTTAAAAATAATTTTACAGGAGTTTATTCATGAAGATCAATGCAGGTTTTTACCTAAAAGACAACTACAAGATAATATTAGAAATGTTTTGAATATTCTGGAATACTTGGAGCAACATAATGAAAGCTGCATTGATATTCTTAGATGCTGAGAAGGCCTTTGACAATTTGAACTGGATTTTTTTGTTTAGAGTTCTAGAACATATGAACCTTGGAGATAATTTTATTAAATGGGTAAGGTTGATTTATACTTCTCAGAAAGCACAAATAATTGTTAATGGAGAACTAACAAAACCTTGTTAGATTCAAAAAAGGACAAGACAAGGATGTCCACTGTCTCCACTTCTGTTCATTTTGGTTCTTGAGGTATTGAATAGAAACATAAGACAAGATCAGAGAATTATGGGAGTTAAGATTAAAAAAGGAACCTATACATTAAGGGCATTTGTGGATGATTTGGTGTTAATTTTAGAAGATCACTAGGGGGAGTAGAAGCATTAATGGGAAAATTAAAAGACTGGTATATTAGCAAGTTTCAAGATTAATAATCAGAAGACAAAGAAGTTAACAAGAAATATGAAATTAGAAGATTAAATAGAACTGATCGAAAAAACTGGCTTTAAGATTGAGAAAAAACTAAAACACTTGGGTATTACTATGACAAATATGAATTGTATGTTATTTCAAAATAATTATGTTAAGACATAAGAAATTAAGAAGGCCATGTTAAGATGGGAGAAATTAAAATTGTCGTTGGGGAGTACTTCTGTGATAAAAATCAGTGTTTTGCCAAGAATAATGTTTTTGTTTCAGACAATATTTGTTTTGACATTTAAAACAATGGCAAAAAGACATATCTAAATTTATATGGCAAGGGAAAAACCACCAGTTAAATAGAAAACAAGATGCAAAGGAAAGAGGAGGAATGGGTTTACCAGATTTAAAATTGTATTTCACTGCTTGTTGTTTGGTCTGGATGAATGGATATTGCTGAGAAACAAGAGACTTTTAGAGTTACAAGATCATGACCTGAGGTTTAGATGACATGGATATTTATGGAATGATAAAGTTAAAATTAATGTGGACTTTAAAAATCATGTTCTTAGATATGCCATATTGAGAATATGGAATAAACCCAGGTTGTGCCAGAAAACACCTTTATGGATCTTAGCTCAAGAAGCATATTATAGAAGAGAAATGGCAGATAAAGATAAATGGTTGATGTACCAGGTTTTATTGGAAAACTATCAAGGGGAATTTAAAATCAAATCAAGAGAACAATTAATAGCAGAAGAATATAGTTGTCAATGATTTTCCCATTTACAGTTACTTGAAAGATTTAAAATGGATAAAAAGACTTATGGTATCAAACAAAACAAGTCAGAATTTGAAATACAATCGTGTACTGATGATGAACATGTAATTGCTAAAAGGTACAAACTTTTGTTGAAATTTGAAACAGAGGAAGAACAGATTAAAGAATGTTTAATAAAGTGAGTTAAGAATTTTGGTTATAATATACAGATGGATCAATGGGAAAATATGTAGTTAAAGGGTTGAAATTTACATTGTGTTATGATCTCACAGAGAATGTTTATAAAATGATGTATCATGACACCAGAGAAATTATGTAGAATGTATAAAGTCACTTCAAATGTATGTTCGAAATGTGAACAGCATGAAGGGACATTTTATCATGCTTGGTGGACATGGAAAAAAACTAAAAAAAATTGGATTCAAATACATACTTTGATACAGAGGGTTTTAAAGATCAATATTCAATTGAAGCTGGAACTATTTCTTTCAGGATTAATGGATATACAGAAAAAAGCCATGGAAGATTATTTCAATATATGATTACTGCAGCGAGATTACTATATGCACAGAGATGGAAATATTCGACACTACCCACTGTGGAGGAATGGTTGGTGAAGTGGACAGATTTTGTTGAAATGGATAAATTGACTTCCTTGATTAGAAAAAAAGCACTATCTACATTTATTGGTGACTGGAAGCCTCTTATGGATTTTTGTGTAAAAATTAAAAAAAATGAACTTGTGATTTATGGTTTTGATGATTAGACAGGATGGATTATAGAAAGAAGAGTAATATGATATAACATTAGAGAGAGAGGTTAAATATGTATTTGTACTGATAACTGCTGTGAAGAATATCAGAAACCACTTCATTATATCTTTTTTTTCTTTTTTTTCTATTTTTCCTCAACTTTTTTGCTGATGATATCCAATCATACATCTTGACCCTGGGCTGCCCAAGTGATGCTGTCCCAATTTCTGGAGGCAGAAAGTTGTTGGGGAGCAACAAACTCAAGATCAATCCCAACAAAACTGATTGGCTGTGGGGATTTGGGCCCTCCGAGCTTGGGAACTTTCCATTTTTAATCCTAGATGGGGTAGCACTTCCCATTTGAGACTGTTGTGCAATGTAGGGATTTTCTTGGATTCACTGCTTGCAGGTAGAAGCTGTGGCCAATAAGGCCTTTGCACAGATTTATGTTGTGTACCAGTTATAGCTGTTTTTGGACTGGGAGGCCCTTATGACCCTTATTCATGTCACAGTCACCTCATGAGTGGATTATTGCAATGTGTTGTACATGGGACTGCCCTTGAAGACCACTCAGAAGCTATAGCTGGTCCAGAATGTGATGACATGGGAAGTAATGGACATGCCTTGGTCTGCCCATGTGGCACCACTGCTCTGCAAATTGTACTGGTTGCCAATTGGCTTTCAGATGCAATTCAAGGTGCTCATTACCACTTACAAAGCCCTTCATGGAATAGGGCCTGGCGACTTAAGGGACCATCTATCTCTGATAGTTTCTGCCTGGCCTATATGATTAGGCAAAGCGGATGAACTCTGGGTCCCTTTGATTAAACAATGTTATCTATCAGAACCCTGTAAGTGTGCCTTCTCTGTTGCAACACCTATCCTCTGGAACAACATTCCCCCAGATATTCTATAGCTCTAACCTTGATGATGTTGAAGAAGACTCTGAAAATCTGGCTATTTCCCCAAGCCTTGGGTTAGGGTGGGTGCCAAGTCCCTGTAGTATTTGTTTGAGGATGTATTTTTTCTGGATGGACTATTTTTTTTTTTTTTTTTTACTGTCTTACTGTTGTATTGACTTTTAGCATTGTAAGCCTCCCAGAGTTAGGTGGCCTCTAAGCCTCATAAACAAACAAATTTAATCTCAAACTCGAAATGATACTTACTGATCTTCCGGTTTTTATTTCCAGGTGCTGAAGGAGGACATTTATGCTCAACTGTTGAGATCATCCCCTTAGAAGAAAGCTATTAATTGGAAAAAAAAGTTACCAATATAGGAATAGTGAGAATAATATCTTTAAAAAGCCTCAAGAGAGAGAAAAAGTTCAGCCATAATAGGAAATAATCATTTTAATTATATCATAAACGACTAATATTATAAGTCTTGGGTTCAGTACCTCCATTTCCATCCCCTTTCAAACACCAGGGGAAGACGTTAGAAAACTCCTTCCAGTTTTAAAATGACCAAACTGAAGAATCTCTGGTTTATTTAAATTTACTAGCAAATAAATTAGCCTTGAAAAACATAGTTTGATCCTAGTTTAAACAAATCACACTCCCAAGACTCAACCTAGAAGATCCTTTTCTATATTTTGGCAAGTGATTCTGTTTTCTTGTTATGCTTAAACTGAAACAAAAACTAAGCAACGGATTATGTATTCTATAGTGTTACTTAGCAGAACTTATGTTGTGTAGGCAGAAAGAATCTTATTCTTCTCTTCCAACCCATAGCTTCCAAACAAATTGGCTGGAGTGTGAAAGAACTTGTCTGAAAATACAATTTTGTACTACAGTACTCATGTATCCAATGCCAACTACTCCATAAGATAAAGCTCACAATTACTAGAATCTTCCTAAATCTCTCTGGAAAAGTTCTTCAGAAAGAGCAGGAGGTTGCCAAAGGAAGAGATAGTTTCACTGTAGGATCTTCCTCTCTGATTAGGCAATGTTGGATGCCATCCTAAAAACTAGAAGTTTCAAACTCCACCAGAAATTGACCAACATTGGCAAAACTTGACAGAAGCCACTGAAATTCAGGTTAACTAAACATATATCAAAATGCTTGCTACAAATGATATATTAGAAAGAAAAAACTGATGTTCTCTATTTGTCCCTAATTTTTGCAACATTTCTAAGGAGAGCATCAGTTTCAAAATAATGTTCCTTTTAAATCCTTACTCATTTATTTTCCTTTAAGTGGGAGAAAATATCTGGCAGTTCAAAGCCTAACCTCTGAGCATCAGAATCTATCATGTGGCCCTGCGGTAGTACAAAGGCTCAGTGGTGGCTGTTAAATAATGGCGCTTGGTTCCACCACACTGCAATTGATGGCATGTATCCACCTGCTGCTCAGCCATTTCTTCTATCCCCATAATTTTCCACAGGGTAGAAATAAATATTGTCTTTACCATAAAGACTCCTTTAAAGTGACCTCACGGTCCACAATTTGCAACCAATTTTCTTGACACAAGAGTAATTTTAACAAAGATAAATATCTTACCTTAAAAAGAATGTATAGGATGTATAATAGGATCCCAAATCCATATATTGGGATGACTTGTCCTACAAGACCTCTCCCACTGCTGCTGCCTCCACCTCCTCCTCCGCCTCCACCCTTGGCTTTGGCAATGGCCTCAGCTAGGTGAGATCTTGGAAAATGGGGAGCAGGTGGCCTGACTTCTGGAGATATCTGGGGACGCGCTGTTGGAGGAAAGTGGCTACTGCTTTTTTCTGAAAAATCAAATCAGAAAGATCTATTTTGTAAAGAAAATAAACTTAATTAAAACAAATAGTCCTGCTGATCCACTTATAATAGGACATTATTTTTATTAGAATCTAATCAATATGTGAACTGCAAATATTAACATGTCTAGTTATATACCATAAGCTAAAAGTAGCCATTCAACAGTGTTCTCATAATAGTCTTACCAAATGATAATCATTCCATGAACTGGTAGCATAAATTTTGAACTGACAGTGGATAGTTTAATATATCTGGAAATGCTTAAAATTACAGTAATTAGCTATGATACCTACAGCTTGCTTAAAACAAATGTTTGCAAGCTATATGAAACACTGCTGTCCTGCTTAGGTAGCAGAAAAGTGAAAGTTGAAAAGTTGGTAGAAAAGTTTGAATTGAACTAATATATTTATAGACAAGGAAAAGCTATAAACAACTAGAACCGTTTAATATTTTAGAACTCTTTGGCTCCTATGATCGATGAGCAAGGTATGGAAAACATATTTATTAGATTTATATCCTACTTTTATTGTGTACAACACAAGGCAGCATAGATAATGCTCCCTCCTCCTATTTTACCCACAACAACAACCCTGTGAGGACTTATTAATGATGGAACAATCAACCAGCCAATAAAACCTAGATAGTGTCAATATTATCCACTAAACAGTCTGTACAAGAATATCTTACCCAGCTTCCAGAAGATCATCACTGATGCAATAAGACTAGCTTCCAAAGGTTTACATTCCATAAAACCAGGGCCACAATAGCAAGACTTCCCAGTCCTCATTACATTCCAAAATAACTAACAATTTAGGGGGACAACTAACAATTTCTCCCAAAATGAGTGCATCATGTGAATTGTTTCCACATGGAGAAGACAGTTCTAAAGGAATTAGGCACCAACTTTAACTTGTTTTATCCCATTCGGACTTCCAGCTTCCAGACATTGAACATCACCAGATTGTGATGTACAGCTGGGTATCACTGGCATATTTATATAGTCAGATGTTCAAATGCATGTGAAACAGTAGGAAGACTAAGCCTCGCAGCACTACAGAAATGAGCAGCCACAGAGCCAACTTCTCTTTCCTACAACTGCCAAATTAAACTGCTCACTAACAGTGGAACCACTGTAAAATAACACCCCCAGTCCCCAACCTTCACTGCTAGTTTAGAAAGAAACTATGGCCAATGATATCAAAAACTGCTAAGAAGTCCAGTAGGACTAGCAGGGATGCAGTCTCACCACTTAAGTCCTGACAAAGTAATCTACCAGTACAGCCAATCGATCCCATGCCCAGGCTTGAATCCAGAGTGAAATTGGCTTCCTTTAGAGCACTTTGTAGCTTTTGTATCACCACTCTCTCAACAGCCTTCCCCAGAAAGGGGAGATTGGAAATTGGTCAATAGTTGTCAAAGACAGGTGGATCCAAGGTCGGTTTTTGAAGAGGGGTAGAACAGCCCACTTCAAGACTGTGGGCATCACCCCTTCAAATACGACACCATTATGTAACTAAACTCATTGAAAGAAACTGTTAATTCCAATACATGTAATGGTATAATATTTAAAAGAAGTAATGACAGAAGAAGTATGGTTCTTTTTTGCATATTAGCAATATTCCACAGTATAATTGTTGATGTGAACTTTCATTTTCTCTCCAATGTATACCTCTGATATGAAATGCACATGGACATTTACTACATGTAAAAATCCATGTGTGAATCCTTACATTAATTATCAGCCTATGCAAGACTTCCCCAACTTGGAGCCCTGCAGGTATATTGGGAATACTGCTTTCAACTGGAATTTTATTGAGTTTTTAAAACAAATAAAACAAACTTTCCTTGAAGAAGCTTTGTTTCCCCTCCCTCCATTTTCACTCTCCCCCAAAATAACATCATAACAAATAACAAATTTAACATCATTGAACTCTGGCATTTGGAAGCTGTTTTGGAGTTCTGCAAATTTTGGAACTTGCCACTCTCATTTCTTTATTTAAAACATTTCAATACCATTTTCCATTAACACATCTCTAAAAGTTTTATAATAAAATTCAAACAGTTAAAAACTAGTTAAATAATAGGGAAAAAAACACATGTAAACTGCAAGATAAATTAAAGAATTAAAAATGACAATAAAGGCTAAGAACAGCAGTGAGGAAGTTAAAAAATATCACAGCATAATTAACACATTATTAAAAGGCCTGGGAGAATAAAACATATCTTTACCTTGCACCAAAAAGATAATAAAGATAGTGACTGCCACGCCTCATTCCACTTTTGCTACCACTGCCCACGTAGTAACACTATCCCTTTAACAGCAGCTTTTGTAAATCTGGCATACTTTGGATGTTTGGGAATTAAAATATCTATACCAGGCTGGACATTCGGGGAACTGCAGTCTGAACACATCCAGAGGTTGCGAACATTAATGTATGGGAGGCATTACAAAGGGCTTCTTATTTATAAGAGAGATGTTTTGATACTGTAAGAATGTTCTGCAATGAGTGATAGTTACTGAAGCAGTTACAATATAACAAATACATCAATACTGCCACATCTGTTTTGGATTAAAGTGCAAGAGCAGGTGAATTCTTAGAAAACAGAGTTCACATGTTGATGGAAATACATTTGCAATGGAGAGGTAACAAAATGCACCATTTAATCCAGAGGTTTTACAGCATATTATTTATTCAGACTCATTTTGATTCACATACTACCCCGTAAGCATTAAAACCAAAGTCAGCACAGCTGGAATATGGTTAATTGGAAGAAAATGGCTAAAGAGTTTATACTTCTATTGCTTTTTTCTGAAACCTTAGACTATCACTTAGCAATTTTTTAACATTTCCAGTAGCCTCAACAAAAGAATTTAAAATCTTCCATCCTAAATTATAATTTCCATCCTATTTTATATAGGATAATTAGGAACCAAAATAATATTCCTGTACAGGTAGTCCTTAACTTACAATTGCAATTGATGCAGTTATAAAGCGCGACTATATCACTTAGTAATGTCAATCCCTGCAGTCCCGGTTGCCATTGTTAACTGAAGGAAGTTGCAAGTCCAAGGTGGTCAGCAGGCAGGTAGGTAAATGGTTGGTAAGTGGCTGCTGGTGGGTGGGGAGGTGCAAGGGGGTGCGTGAGAGTGCAAGGGAGGCACGGTGAGGCTCAGGGAGGGTGCACAAAGGTGCACAGGGATGCACGAGTGTGAGGGAAGTGCAAGAAAGCTTGGGGAGGGTGCACAAGGGTGCAAGGGAGGTGTGGTGAGGCTCAGGAAGGGTGCGTGAGGGTGCATGGGGGTGCACAAAGGTGTGAGGGAAGTGTAGCGAGGCTCATGGAGGGCACACAAGGGTGCAAGGGAGGTGTGGCAAAGGTTGGGGATGGTGCACGATGTTGCACAGAGGTATGTGAGGATGTGAGGGAGCCACATGTGAAACAGTTTGAAAATGGATTTCTATGAAAAATATAATCAGAAAATTTGAGAAGCAGCATTTTTCTTTCTTCTTTGGGAAGTTTATACATGTACATACTGTATATATTCTGAGGTCCATTGAATTGAGAAAATCCTGGTTTCTGGGACTTCTGGGGGAGGTATGGCAAACTGAAGACAGCTCTGCAAAAGTGGAACTGACAACCATGGCAAAGACCAAGAAACCAGTGAGTAGATTGGTTCCTTGGAACCTCTCTAGATAAAGAGAGGATGTGGGATCACTGGCATGTGCTCTGGACAGCTGCTCCTCGCAAGGAGACCGCAGGACAGTGGTTTTACATGGGTTTGAGTGCCGGGAGATGACAGAATTAGCCTTCTTGCTCGCAAATGCGGCGGAGACTTTGAAAGGACACTAAGTTTGCAAATCTCACTTTCTAATCACTTTCAGAAATTACTCACTAACTCCTTCTAAGCTATTAGAGACCTTCAGACCAACAAGTTTGAAAATGCCAGGTGAGTCTGCCTTCAATCCTGAATGAAAGAAAATTTTAATCATAAGCTTAAGAATTTGAAGAATCTGAAATAAACAGCAAAAAGCTAAATAAGATATTGACCTTAGAAAGTTATAAATGGATTAAGGGTCCAGATAAAATTGGAATATTGAAACTTTTACAATACAGTTTTGGAATTAATTATAAAGAACAAACAGCTTCTCGTGGGAAGTAGATTCTGTTTTGGTTTTTATAAGACATAACAAAGATAAGCAATTTCAAGAGTTTAAAAACTGGACATTAGAGGGGACTAAAGTTTTTAGGTAGAGGAAAGATTTACAAGCCTGTAAAATATTGCAAAGCATTGTAACAATGAAAATACTGAAAGAGACTTTTGAAGAATGGAATCAGAAAATGGTAGCCACAATATCAACAATGTCAGTAATGATGTCTGCTTCTATGGGTAGACTATGTCCAAAAGATGTTATTGAAGAAACAAATTTTATCTGACAAGATAGAGATGGTATCAAAAATGGATTACAACTTAAAGGCCAAGAGAATGACTTAGAAAAGGATGTTTCACTGGATCTACAAAAGAAACTGGCTGAGGTTTTAAAATTTAAAAGAGAAATACAAATGACAAACCAAGAGAGTGACCTGGATAATTTTTTTCCTACTGGATTTGCAAAAGAGGCTTGTTAAAGCCTTGAAGAACTCTGTGCGATGGGACAAAGAAGAAATTAAGAGAAAACAAATCCTATGACAATATTTGAATGAACTAGAGATTAAGACTGTTAAGGAAGGAATATAAAGTTGGTTTATTTGATCAAGGTTAAAACAAGATATGTTGTTATTTCTGGTAACCCTTTATGGAATTTCTGCTGACAGCAGGATTGAAAAGATGTTTGATGGATTTGTTTATAGATAAGGGATAGGATATGGGATGAAGGGATAAACGTTTGTAGCCTTAGAGGGGTGAAGAGTCACTAAATCTATTTATACTTGTTGAGACGAAGGTTGGAAATCACTTCTTTATATATTTCTTTTCTCTTTATTGTATTCTTACTTTTCTTTTTACCTTCTTTCTTTTTTCTTGCACTTTTTACTCCTTTCTATTCTCTTTTCTTACTTTAAGTTTAGTTCATATTAGATTTTACTATTACGATAAAAATTCTTAATACAAATTCTTAATTTTATACACTGTATATATACATATACATACATACATACATACATATATATGAATGAAAATCCTGGTTTCTAGTTATTGAATGTGATTTTTCATTGTCGATAAATTAAATCCTTTTCTTACTACATGTAATTCTGAAAATACTGAATATTCTTGGAGATAAATAATTAAAGTTTCAACTATATTGATCTTTAAAGTGATAGATTCTAAATAAAAATATAATTGAGCAACCAAAATTTGTGTAATTTTAATTATTCAGCACAATCCATTTCTGTTATTGGTCAACTCTCTATTACAGCTGGAAGCCAGGCACAAAAGCAGTATTTTTCTCCACCTCCCCAAAAGTCTTAGTGCATTATTTTAAGAGATTTTCATTTATACTTTAAGTTGTCAGTCATTGGTCAAGGTCATCCATCTCATACTAGAAAACTGGATTTTTCTGAAATATTTGATTAAAAGGATAAAGAAAGAAGCTTTCAGTGTTATTGAATAGAACACTCTAAATGTATTGATCAGCAATGCAAGGTATTACACTAGATGTCAAAGAAAAATTTAGAAGACATACAAGGAGCAATAAATAGTCTAGTGTAAGATTTCCCCAATCATTTGGAATGTTGACAGAGTATTGTGGATGCTATGACAAAGGCTTGCCCATTCACAAAATAGCCACTATGATGGGTATGGCCAATTAGAAACCTATTTATTGGACTGCAATGCTTGCACCACATCATTCAGAGATATCCCTATCAACTCTGAGTCAGTCTGCTGTCAATCAATCAATCAATCAATCAATCAATCATCCATCAATCTCTGGACATAGAAGCATACTTCCAAACAAAACAGAATTGCACTATCATTATTTTCTTACAATAGATATGGAGTGGAGTTGAACTGAAATTATTGTGGAAATAGAGATGGTGGAAACAAGCAATTTCTTTTGCAGCATGTCAGCTTTTTAAAAAATTGAAAGAAAATGAAAAGCTCAGTTGGATAGGGAGCGAGCACAGGATACACTAAATGGTTTAGTTTAGTGCCCCCAGGCCTAGTAATTAGTATCTTTGCTTCTTCCCCTTATCTGTGAAGATGAAAGTTTTTTAATCAACCATTACCAAACCAACCATATCAGTTGGTTTTGCAGTTTATAAACATTTTTAAAAATATAAAAATAAAATTATCCAGAACTTGTCAAGGGCATCTATTGAAACTATATTCTAGGAAATCTTCATGTTCCCCAGGTTATGAAACTTTTTATCAAGTACTAGTAACACTGGACAAACTTGAGAATAACTCCTCCATGACCACCAAGATTTTCCAGCCTTGCATGTTTGGACAGTTTCACCATTTTTTGTTTTTGCCTTCAAGTCAGTAGTTTCCTTGGTAAGAATTCAGAAGCAGCTTGCCATTGCCTTCTCCCTAGGGCTGAGACAGTGTGGCTGGCCCAAGGTCACCCAGCTGGCTTTGTGCTGAAGGTAAGACTGGAACTCACAGTCTCCCAATTTCTAGCCTGGTGTCTTAACCACTACACCAAACTGGCTACACCTTCCAGTTTATGTTGATATTAGTGTGCACTCTAAATACACACATAAACCTTTGTTAATAGAAGATGTGCAGGAATCCTTAATTTGGCACTTAGTTGAGGTCATCTTTGTCCATAAATTCCCCCCAAATCAACCCTAAAATTTGTTCAGTATGATTTCCATTAAAGAAATAAGATCTATTAGGGGACAAGACAAGTCAGATTTGTCAGGTTTCCATGTTATGCTGTTTAAAGATATTTCCAAATGTGTAATAAAATGTTCTTTAAAAAGGCATCCTATAAATACTGCATACAACCAATGAAAGATCAATACATACTGTCTGTTAGAGTTCTGATGAAAATTATTACTTATTAATCTGTAATTATCTTGTTGCACCTTATCATTAATGCAGTACATTTGATGGGAAATTTCAGCCGTAGCAATGGTTTCCCCCATTTACACAACTATAATTCTACTGAATACTGTGTTATTCAAGGTATAAATAACCTTGAAAGCTTTTATCCACTTAGGTTTACATATTACTGGAAGAGTAAAGCCCTAAACTTACAACTGAGAGCTAATGCTGAAAAGAATACTTGAAAGCCTTTGCTTTCCAGAGTGGGCTACAAATTTAAGTACTAGCTGCTTAAAAAATTGAAACAAAGCAGGTGAAAGATGTGTGCAAGGCAGATATAAAAGTCCCCCAGACAGGTGGAACAGGGTAAAATCAAAAGAAAGGGAAATGACTGCATATTCAGCAATTCCATGACTGAGTTGAGTTTTCCTCAAATGTTCTGACAGTGGCTATCCTTTTTAACCTTTTTATTTTGTAGTCATAATTATTATTAACAGTAGTTAAAATGATTGATACTGTATTAACTAAAATCAATGCAAGGAGAATACATACAGATTTTATATCCATCTGCCTATGCAAATATTCAGATCTTTGATTAAGTTCTTCGGTTTTGGAAGCTTTTAACAAAACATTACAAGCATTTCAGTCTTGCATCAAAATTGGTGCCATTCAAACATGGAACAAGGAACATATCATATAATCTGCTATATTCATTGTTAAGGCTCCCAAATTAAAGTAAAACAATATAAGATAAAAAAGGTAAACTTAATTAAAGAATGGGTTATGCAAATGCAGTTAAAATAGAAGCATTCTTGAATTTCTATTGCTGTGAAAACACCTGTTATTTATTGCTTCCATTTTGGTAGTAAAAGTGTAATTCTAAAAGATGACATGAGGAAGTTATGACTATGATGATGACATCTAACATTCAAAGGGTGCAGATAAGCTGTATTAAAATACTAACCATGATGAATTTCCCTGTGCATGTACATTTGACTTGATTTGTGCAGTAACAGAAAACACACTTTAGAATAATGGGAGTGATGTATGTCCAGTAGAAAGGTTGGTAGTCCAGGAGAGGGTTGGGGAAAATAAGTAGGAAAACACATTATGGATCATTTAAACAATATTTATATTTATTTATATTTTATATAAAACATCCAAAGTATTGTATAATCAGCAAACAATAATGGACATGAGAACATTAAAATGTATGAAAATAACTGTGTGATGGTTACAAAAAAACTAGGAAACTTATCACTGGATGATAAAACAAGTGCTTATGTATGTATGAAATAAAATAAAATGCAAATTTTTTAGAAATAAATATTGAATTTATTGCTATTTTAATCCCATTTTAGGATTACAAACACACACTGACATAAAGTAAATGGAATTAGTATAGTAGCACTAATGTCTTTTCTTCACACTTCCTATACGGTAGCTTACAGAAGGTCTTTATGGTAAAACAGGCACATAGAAAAAAGTTCTAGGCAGTAACACTTTAGCTCTACAGTCCAAAGACCTACAGCAATTCACAGATCAAATTGGCAATTTTATTTTGCTTTGATTACATCTTAACAAATAAACAAGATCACAAAACACAACTGCACCAAATACTATAAATGATGCAATAATAACAACAGATCGAGTGAAATTAGAGTGACACTATTTCAAACCATGACGGCACAGCCAGTGAGGTGAAGTTTTCAGCACACTCCTCCCTCACAATTCCCTCACATCTTTATTCTGGTGTAAAAACTCAGAGACACCTTTGGTAAAAAACTGACAAACAGATTTTAATAGCTCTGTGAAAATGAGTAAAATTAAAATATTACCTGTACATGAGAATCATGGTTTGTTCATTCCTTAGTCCATTTTGACAAGAATCCATAAAATAACAGCAATAACTTTCAAATGTACTACCTACTGTAGCATTTGAGCTTGTTGCCCCCAAGTCCACACATCTTCCAAAACGCCAGTGCAAAGTTAGGAAAGGCAACAATAACCGTCTATCCCAACCTAAACATGATATGGGAACTTTCAAATTTCCCAGCCAATCTGGCTCTCAGTTCTGGGAATTAAAATAAATCTGAAGGAGATTTGGAAAAGGGCTGTGATAGAGAATACCAGTAGGTATAATGAGGGACGTGCAGATGACTTTGCAAAGGGGCTTATAGGGATATGTATGCTTGTGCCTACAGATATAACCACATCTGCTATTCTTTCTTACATCTTTTCAGGATTTATCAAAGAAGCGGTTCAATATTAGACATTTTCATGATTATTACTGATTAATCATTATTAAATATAAAGCGAGATCCACTGTTGTCTCCTAGATGCCTGACCTCTGGACCATAAGGCGGAATGGACAGCGACCAACCGAGCACCGCGTAGCCTCCGCAGCTTCCGCAACTCCTATATACATTCAGCCGGGCCCAGGAAAAGATTAAAAGGGAGCCGCTCGGGGGCCCTAGTAGCGGCCTCTTACCCTCCAGTATGGCAGACGGAGTGGACGGGAGGGCAGTGGAGGGCTCTGGCTGCCTCCAGCCCCGCGAACGGAAGACCTTCGGCAGGAGCAGCGACACGCATAACACTATGCAAGAGGCCAAAGCCACTTTCCGGAACGCAGAGTACGCCATGGCAACAACCCCGCACCAGCCACGACCGGAAACACAATACCCCGCCAACTCCCCTTAGCGTCACATCCACCCCCTCCTCATTCTAAGCACGGCGGTACCATAGAGTTTAGGGTCGTTAGGGGAGAATGGCAAAGTGTGCCACTACTGCGCTTGCGTGGGAATCCCGGCCGTGCACGCGCGTAGCTTCGGAAGACAGGGCGGGACTCTCGGTTGTCCACACAGGGGTTGCGAATAGAAAACTGCGGCTGACACGAGGAGGCGGGGACGCGAGCAATTGCTCGGCTGCGATTGGGCCGCAGTCGTAGCGGCAGCGCTTGAAGGAGACTCCGGGTCTCAAGAGTTAAAGCAGCCGCTGTTCTTAAGAGGTTGCTCCGTCCAGCTGATGGGCGCCCCGCCTGCTGTGGCCGATTGGCGGCAGCACCCACCTCTTCCCCTGCCTGGAAACCACGCAGGTATTAAGTCGCTCCCACGTCGAAGCCCACATCCTGCTTTTAGTGATGGTGGTTTACTGCTGCTAACTTGGTCTCTTGTTTTCGTTTTGTGGTACAGTAGAGCGTTCCTCCCTCCTGATCGGGGTGAAAGCAGAGCCCAGCGTGAGAAGTCAGCAGATCATGCAACTTTTGATAGAAGCGAACAGCCTCTTTCCTCTGGCGGCTTTGTGTGTGTGTATCTGCCTGCATGTTAGCTGCTGGGATAACTCTCACTTCTGCTCCACAACCTTTGCTTATTTTTTGTTGCTCAGTCTCATTCTGGTGGGGGACACAAACTACTTGCAGAGGTTGGGTTTGCATGATACACAAGGCCTCTGGTTGGTTGGCTGTGGCTCAACACGTCATGTGAACACAACTTCTTGATCTATGGCAGTTTCTATGCTGCTATTCAAAGACCAAATACAAGCCATACATAGATTAGCCATGGTTAAAACTAAACTATCTTCTGGTTGTTATACTTACCTCCCCCCCTCTATACACTGTGTGCACAATTATTAGGCAAGTGAGTATTTTGACCATATCATCATTTTTATGTATATTTTCCACCTCCAAGCTGTAGAAACCCGAATGCTTATTGGATATAAGCATATCAGGTGATGTGTATTTGTGTAATGAGGGAGGGTGTGGCCTAAGGAGATCAATACCCTATATTAAAGTGTGCATAATTATTAGGCAGCTGCTTTTCCTCAGGCAAAATGGGCCAAAAAAGAGATTTAACTGACTCTGAAAAGTCAAAAATTGTAAAAAGTCTTTCTGAGGGATGCAGCACTCTTGAAATTGCTAAGATATTGGGGTGTGACCACAGAACCATCAAATGTTTTGTTGCAAATAGTCAACAGGGTCTCAAGAAACGTGTTGAGAAAAAAAGACGCAAATTAACTGCCAAAGATTTGAGAAGAATCAAACATGAAGCTACCAGGAACCCATTATCCTCCAGTACTGTCATATTCCAGAACTGCAACCTACCTGGAGTGCCCAGAAGTACAAGGTGTTCAGTGCTCAGAGACATGGCCAAGGTAAGGACGGCTGAAACTCGACCACCACTGAACAAGACACATAAGTTGAAACGGCAAGACTGGGCCAAGAAATATCTGAAGACAGATTTTTCAAAGGTTTTATGGACTGATGAGATGAGAGTGACTCTTGACGGACCAGATGGATAGGCCTGTGGCTGCATCAGTAACGGGCACAGAGCTCCACTTCGACTCAGACGCCAGCAAGGTGGAGGTGGGGTACTGGTATGGGCTGGTATTATTAAAGATGCGCTAGTTGGACCTTTTTGGGTTGAAGATGGACTCAAAATCAACTCCCAAACCTACTGCCAGATTTTAGAAGACACTTTCTTCAAGCAGTGGTACAGGAAAAAGTCTGCATCTTTCAAGAAGACCATGATGTTTATGCAGGACAATGCTCCATCGCATGCATCGAAGTACTCCACTGTGTGGCTAGCCAGTAAAGGCCTCAAAGATGAAAGACTAATGACATGGCCCCCTTCCTCACTTGACCTAAACCCTATTGAGAACTTGTGGGCCCTTCTCAAATGGGAGATTCATGGTGAAGGAAAACAGTACACCTCTCTGAACAGTGTCTGGGAGGCTGTGGTTGCTGCTGCACAAAAAGTTGATCGTCAACAGACTCCATGAATGGAAGACTTATGACTGCTATTGCAAAGAAGGGTGGCTACATTGGTCACTGATTTTTTGTTTGAAATGTCAGAAATGTTTATTTGTAAATTTTGAGTTGTTTGTTTATTATTCTTACTTTAACAGATGAAAACGAGTGAGATGGAGGAATTTTTGTTTTTCATTTAGTTGCATAATAATTCTGCACACTAATAGTTGCCCAATTGTGCATACATAGATATGCTCCTAAGAAAGCCAAAACCTCACTTTTACTTTCTTACATATTCGGGTTTGAGGTTTATAAACATTTTGGATTGACCGAGAGCACTGTAGTTGTTCAATAATAAAATTCATCCTCAAAAATACAACTTGCCTAATAATTGTGCACGCAGTGTATTTAACTAAACCACTTAGGATGTATACACTCAGCTGCTGTTGCAACTAGCCTGTTTATAAACATTGTGTAAATACAACCAATCTGTTTCTGGGGGCTGCAGGAGAAAGATGTGGAGCTCTCCTGACTGCTGTGCCATCTAGAGAGAGAAAATAGCCTCTGTCCCACTGGCTTGAGTGGTGTTTAATGGCGTTAGTCTCCATCTTCTCACCTCTGCTTTCCTGCTGTATCTAGTGCCTGAAGATAATTTGTTGTCCAGTAAAACAGAATGCACCATCCAATATCTTTTCTTGCACTCAGGATGATTTCTATAGTTCTCATTTGCTGAACTACGTTTGTAGTAGTTATGGGCATTTACCTTGCAGAACCCTGTTTTATCCTGATTTAAAAGCAAGGGTGAATAATAATTCTGTATAAGATTCTAGTCTTGAGCCCAAATTAGACATGGGGTAATTCTACAAGGGAAAGCTGTTAGTGCTACTAAATGAAAAACACTGCTTCTATTTCTTCCACTTACTACATTTTTTCATGGGGAAAAAAAATGAAAGTTGATTCCTCTGAAATTCAATGATTATAAGGCTTTTACCCAATAAAACTCTTACTTTGTATTTATGTGGCTGCTGTTGTTTTTAAGAATAATTGGAACTCTAATGATGGAAGATTTAACTTCTCTTGTTCTACTCTGGTTTATTGTCCTTGCTGAGATCTCCTCTTGTCCCCTCTTAGTATGGCAGGAGGATGGTTACCTTAGTATTGATAGAACTTTCCACCATAATGCCAACAGCAGTTGGACTGGAAGATTGATTAAAAAGGGAAGAGGTTTTGCTTCTCCTCTTTAACGCTATCCTATGCAGAAATATGAGAGCACGTGGGGAAGGGACAGAACGTGAAAACAAATATAAAAGACTTAAATGAGAGCATGGCGGTAATGTGGCTCTTCCTACATATCCTTCCCTCTTGGTTTCTGTACTACTGTATGATTAGATCAGGGAATACGGCCATGTTTTTTCTATAGTAAAATTGGACCTGCTTTTTAGAGGTTTTTTTAAACTTGGAATCACTGCTTAATTACTTTTAATGTTTTAGCTTGGGGTAGGTAAGCTCATTGGGCACAAATAATAAATTATAAGCATGGTTTGGCAAAGGACTTTTAGATGTGGTTCTGAGGAACAAAGTAGGAAGAGACTCCGTCAAGTTGAACTTTAGTGACAACATGGAAGTACAGCGGTACCTCGGGTTACGAATGCCCCCCCTTATGAATTTTTCACGATACGATCAGCTCCGGCCCCAAAAATTTACCTCGCCGTGCGACCTCCGCCCCGCGCTACGAACCGGATCCGCGGCCATTTGCCCTGCTGCCGCGTGGTCGCGGCTTCCTGTGGGCGAGATCGCGGTAGCAAGGAGACGTTCGGTGAGGCTTGTGGTGTGTTTTGTGGCGTTTGGAAGGTTTTTGGTGTGCTTGTCAGCATGGCTCCAAAGAAAATGCAGAGCCGTATGTATTTACATTGAACCTTATGGGGAAATTTGCCTTGCGGCGCGACCAAATTCGGAGGACGGAACGGATTAACCGTATTTACATTGAACCTTATGAGAAAATTTGCCTCGCGGTGCGACCAAATCGAGTTGCGATCAGAGTCACAGAATGGATTAAATTCGTAACGCGAGGTACCACTGTAGTTTGCCTTTGCATTCAGCTCAGGAGAGTGGAAC
This sequence comes from Liasis olivaceus, assembly GCA_030867105.1. Lineage (NCBI taxonomy): Eukaryota > Metazoa > Chordata > Lepidosauria > Squamata > Pythonidae > Liasis > Liasis olivaceus. Next base: position 93,856,808 of record CM061349.1, on the reverse strand, counting down.
TTGATTCCAGTAGTACTTTGTTGAGAAACTACCAGGACTGTACATTGGACTGGAAAATATCCTGAAAGAAGACAGGAACAAACCAATTCCATAATGTTGCTAAGAAAACTACATAGTTGTGTCCATATAGTCACCAGGTATACTCAAGCGAGGAGGGATAAATTACATGTAAATCAGGTCTATTCTTGTATAGCGAATGCAACTTTTGTATCTCACTGAGCAGATTCTATTGTGCAGAGTGCAGCAAAGGTCCCAAAAATCCTGCTCTCAGGAAAATTACACATAAGTATGAGAGCTTGCAAAATGCAATATCCATATTTTGCTCTCCAAAGAAAATCCAGTTATAAAATATAAACTAACTGGTTTTTATTGATAAAAATGCAAAACTTCATAAAATACAAGTTGCATACAAAATATAGGATATAACAAAGACTTCTTCTCATCTTAGCTTCCAAGACTTATCCACAACAAAGTCTCTAGCTAAAATAACACTCTCAGAGAAGAGGTACACTACTTGGTTACTAGGTATAACTACATAACCCATAAAACCTACATGATTAACTATAAACGACAATACTGACAGGCTGGGCATCTAACCCTCCCGTTATATTGCCAGCATGTACCCCCCCACTGAATAACTAACATACACATTACAGTAGGTGGCAGTAAAAAGCATAACAGAGTCACAAGATGCTTTGTTTACATTAACTCATAGAATAATCTCAACACCTGTTTTTGTATAGGGAACGGGATGACCTTCTTCCCATGAGAAAATCCTGATAGATTCAAAATGATTGGCTCCAATTCTGAAAAAATATGCAACATCATGGAACAAGATTGTAAATTTCATGTCAAATTGAGCTGCATTTCCATGGCAAATCCTTACAAATTTTGTTTAGATGCATTTCCCTCATAACCCTTGCCCTAGAAATGAATCTGCTGTGCTGTTTACTTCCAGAGTTACTTTTTATTGGCTCCATCTTGCCCCTAAATCTTTAGTATTAGCCACTATATTTTTTGTATTGTGTCTGATGTTCACACACTAAATATGGGGAGCATGTGAAAAGGAGCCATGTCTTCATGGTCAATGTCCTGATGTCTGGATAGAGTTAGCAGTACTATTTCTACATGTGAATAGGCTTTCAAAAGTCTTCTTCCTATTCCTCTTAATGCCTATGCTGCTTTTTCCTTCTCTCAGATACAGGCTGCATTGCAATTTGAATAAAGATAACTGTTCTGTTATGGGAAACCCTTGGTGGCCCTCAGTGTTGCTGAAACACAAATCCTGCTAGGCCTGGACAGCATGACTAATGTTGGGCGATTCTGGGAATTGTAGTTCAGCAACATTTGGAGGACTACAGATTCCGAACACATTTCTAACAGAAGTCAAATGCTCTAGTAGTTAGTATAGGTATATATTCCCTTCGGTCCATATGCAACAAGATTGCTAGACTTGAGCATTTATACTCAAGGTGAATTGTATGTCCTTGATGAAAATGTCAATTTTTCTTTCAGCATAATGCATACCACTAAGATTAATAGTTTCTTCAGTCAGGGGAATCTCTAGATTATGTCCTCCAGAGACAGAATCAGTATCCTGGCCTAGTGGCACCAGGCTGTTGGTAATGCTATGTAGTCTAGTAGACAGTAACCACTTGGAATGGCCGTGACATCCCCTCAGTGCTTAGCAAGATTCCTGTCCTCTGTCATCCCTAAAGACCAGTGTGCTTTGAAGTAATGCCCAAGTTCTGTGCTGCATCTTGCCTCCTCCATTGCCAAATTTGTTTACGTGGTCACTCCTGAATAAAAACGGTACCTGCACTTGGATTCTTGGGTCATTTTGGATGCAAAAATAAAGAAAATAGGCAGCACCAATTAATTAAACCAATATAAAATGCATCTGCTTAAATTGTACTTTGCATATCCATAATCTCTGTGCTACATTTTATGTATACTTTACCCTTGGGTAAAAAGTATAAGCATATAAATGCTTTCTCACATAATCTTACTAAAGCACATTCCTGCCTATAAATATTCATACTACTGCCAAAACATTTACAAGCTTTCCCCAAAGGTGAAATATGTGTAATGTACTTTGCCTTCTGGGTATAAATATTATCCAATACATTTTGGTTAATATGAATACACTAATTATTCTTGTAACCCTTTTGAAAAGGGTCATCCTCATGATGTGATTTTTTAAAAAAAAATGTAATTACAGTAATTGGATACTTAATCTAATTAAAACTTGCTTTATCTTTAATGGGTATTTTTCTAAAGACACAGAATGACAATTGACTTTTTGATAATCACTGTTTTTCTTTCTGCTGCAGGATGCATTTAAGATGTACTAGAAATCAGAGAATGCCGCCTTCATACCATCTGCCAATGGAGCCAGGCAAAATTGTGTTTTTATCCACTGTAGGCAAAACATTTATGTTAATTATGAGATAGGGATATTCCTACATTTTATGATGCTGTTGATTTTCACTGAGATACTGTTACAGTTGATTAAAGGAACCTGATAATGCTAACTTCAATGCCCAGGTGCTGTCTACATACAGGACAGTTTGGGGAATTAAGAGGATGCATCTAAATCTAAGTTTTCAACCATCTGAGTAAACATCAGTATTTTGAATTGAAAATGAAGGTGAGATGGTTTTGCCAGCAACAAACATGTAACAGAATTTAACGTGCAGATACAACAAATGTTCCACCAACTTACTGCCTTTCATGTGGGAAATTGATGGAGTAGTAGGTGTTGCTGAAGTGGCCAGTGGTGAGTGATTGTGGAATTTAGGGCTCAACAAATTTGAATGGCCTTTATATCAAATGTTCCTTAAATGTTGAAAGTGCTTCCCCCATTTTTGTGATGATGTTTGTATGAATAACCTCATATTGTAGTTGCATTTTGTCTGACTCACATAATACTGCAGATTGCAAACTGCAGTTGCAATATGGAAAGAACACGGTTGGGCTGTCCTATATGTTTACTTGATGTCTATTAAAGGAAAACCCTTTGCGGACTAACGTTTTTCCATATCACAAGCCACACTAGCTTTGAGGAATTAATTATTCCACAAAAAAATGGTGTGTTCTTGCACAGGTAGGTACTATTTTCAAAGTCCTCTTTTCCTTCAGCAGGAGTGAGACCACGTTTTCCATGCATTGGTGGATCTCTCTCCAAACACTCAAAGATCCTCAGTAGTCAGGATACTTTCTTTTGTTGTCAGCTGGACAACCATCAAGCACCATCATAGTCTATTTCAGGACAATTCTGTACATGTTTACTGCATTCAGTGAAGATTTTTCTTTTTTAAATTCTCAGCTGCATCTTTTAGGGAAAAAAACAGACAAAAAATAAAAGCATTTTTCCTTTTTATATTGGTGAAGTAAACAGAACAAACTGAAACATTCTCCTTAAAGCAATTCTACATGAAGAAAGATACTCAAGAGTTTTTATTTATGTGCCTAACTATGATCACCATGGTTTATGAAGTGGTAACAGTTTATCTTTTCTATTTTTATCAAGAAGAAAAGACACTAGGAACATGTGTCCATGAGATCTGTCTGTCTGTCTGTCCATCCAGGTCCTGCTTACAAACTCTTCACGGGCATCCAGCTAGCCACTGGGGAGAATCAAGAAGATGGACTGAATAGGCCTCAGTCTAGCCTAGCATGACTCATATTCTTACTAAATGAATTCAGGTTCCAAAAGACAGCATATTCTAGTATATCTGTTGACTAGTCACTAGCAAAAACTTTTAATGAAATGCCAAATCCTGAACAGTTGGACTGTGCACAGGAGCAGCACAAGGTGGCAGCATCCATCTGGAAAAACATCCAGGAACAATTCCCGTGATGATTTCTGTTCTGTTCTGTAACCATTTACTAGTGAAGCACTGGTATGTTAGTGTTTTATATATTTTATATATATATATATATATATATATATATATATATATATATATATATATATATATATAAAAAAGATATGATCAGATAGAGGTATTTCAGTGATTATCAGATGCTCTCTTTGCAACTCTGAAATGTGCCTGCTTCTCACAGACTCGTGGGATGTAATTCTTCCAAACTGAAATTGGGAGAATGCTTATTCCACAAGCCATTTCTGCCAGCTGTTAATTTTAGTTAAACATCTTCAAGTGACATTATTTCTGTCATACCTAACACTCAACAATGCAATCTATTTACAGTAGCAATTTCATGGGGATCATCATTATCCTTTCCCATGGGGAAGAATGGACTAATGCACTTCCAATATTGTATGTGAAACTTTTAAAAAGTCAGCTCAGTGTGCTGAGAATTAATGAAGGGTTTCATCAGGAGCATCAAATATGCTAAATATGCTGCTAAGTAAATTGCAACAAGTTGATGAGGATGTTTCTATTATTCCATTTGCTTTCAAGAACTATTATTTCTATAATTTCCATGATTTTCCATAAATATTCATGATAGGAAAGTGACTAATCCCTATGAAATAAAATATTAAAAAAAAAAAAATAGGAAAGGCAGGACTGTCCATCCGTTTCTTAGAGTTTACTGTTGCCTTTTCTTTGATGACATGCCCCCCTGCTCCCCCCCCCCCACCATGTAGGTTAACAAATCTAGTGTTTCTGTTCTTTAGATAAAAGGGAAGTGGAAACATTATTTTGCAACTCTGACTTCCTCCATGTTCACATGTATAGCACTCCATTTTATTTGTTTACTTACTTCTTTGTATGCTGCCCAATCCTGAAGGCTCTGGGGATTAAAGCTTTATGAAGAATTATGAGTTAATCAAAGGTTTTTTCTTAACTGGGAGAGTTATTCAGCTGGATTTTAGTGAATTGCAAATGTGCCTTTTTCAGTAAATGGAGTATTATGGGGAGCTAGGGAAAAAGGAAAAAACAGAAATTAGGCTGTTGTCAATCTTGGCCTGCCTGCTTCCTCCATATCTGAGTTGGAAAAAGCCATGAACCATAGCTAGCTCTGTTACCTTTTGCAACTAAAAAAAGAATTGCTTTTTTGTTACCTTAAAGCTTAACAAACTTATTCAGTTGTTCAGAGACCACAGCCTACTTCATCAAATGCAAACCACAATAGTTGAGTTCATGCATTGTGCTAAACCAGAACTGAACCATATTGTCTTAGCATGATATCCAGGCCAAGCCACTTACAGTCTTAAGCTGCAATTATTTTGCAAGAGACAGTATATATTGCAGTGCTTCTCAACTTCAGCAGCTTTAATTCCTCAGCTGTCTGGGAATTCTGGGAGTTGAAGTCCACAGGTCTTAAAGTTGCTGAGGTTGAAAAACACTGTTATACTGTATTCTCTTTCAAGATATGCAACATTATGCAAAGCACAGAAAAGAAATAAGAGGGGTAAATACTATTTATTTTGGTCAGTGACCGGATAAAAAAAAAAAGAAGAAATAGTAAGCCAAAGAAATGAAATGTGTAAGCTAAAAAGGAAAGGAAATGCAGCTAAAACTATTTTACACCAAAACTCTTCACTGTCTTTCTCCGTACCAAACCATTCTTGCTTGAACCATGTCTGCATACCACTTTATACAGGTAGTCCCTGGGATAAGAATGCCTGGTTTACAGACAACCCACAGTTAAGAACAGAGCCTATTGTAGCAAAAATTGAGTTAAATACACAATGATTTGAGTTCATTACACAATACTGCTTATACAGTATTATACAATAATACTGTTCCTGCTTACATACAAGCTCGATTTAAGGACAGACCTTGGGAACAGAACTCATTCTTAAACTGGTGACCTCCTGTATGTTGCTTTTGATTTCTCAAACTTTTCACCTATCCTTTTGAGGAATTCATCAACTGATACAACCACTGGTGTTTTGCTTTTTCCCTTCCTTTCCATTCTTTATATAATTGTTTTGCAAATCGATCCTCATTCATTCTCTCTATATGGCCAAGCCACCTTGAGGTACTTCTTTCATACTGGTCATTCACTTCTGTATTCACTCCACATTCATTCAGTTCTTTGTATCTTCTTGTTAGACATTCCTACTATCAATTTTTATGTTTCTCTCAACATACCCAACTCTTACTTCCGTATAACAAAAATGGTGGAAACATACTCTTAAACACAGCCATTTTCATTTCTTTGAATAAACATTTCTTGCAGCAGACCATGGTCTACCTTCTACCCACATTTTCACATCTTAAAATTTCTCAGTTTTTCCAACTTTACTACACATTCTACAAAGATACTCAAATTCATTTTATTTGCTCTAGTTTTTTCCCCACGTATGTATAATTTGCAATCATTTATTCCATTTTCCCCATCACATACAATTACCTTGGTCTTTACTAGCTCAATTTTCAGATCCAGATTCCTTGTTGCATAATACACTCTATCTGACATTCACTGCAAACCAGTCAGGTCCTCAGCTATCGATGCATCATCATCATCTGCATATAAAAGTACATTCATGTCCCTAACCAACAGACCTCTAATATCACAAGGATTTCATATACATTAATCCATAAATAAAATAAACAGATAAAGGGACATAATTTATTCTTATCTTACGCTCTGCTCAATATTGACCCATTTACTAAGCATTCTATTTATTCTCAAGCCTGATTTACTTCTACTGTATACTGCTATTATGGCATTCAGAAACCAAGTTTCAAAAATGCAAAATATTCCATAAATCACCATGCACTTTTTTCTGAAGCAACAAACAATGAAAAAAATGCACATTCATGTGTTTCTTAATTGAAGACCTCATTCTGCCACCTGGCCTGGGGTGGGGAGGGAATACCTCAAGCATAGGGATGGCTAGCCCCATAGAGACCTTCTGTCTTCAGCCCCAGATTTTTCATCTTCTTGGACTCTCCTTCTCCTTTTTAGTAATGTTTTTAACTAATGTTTTATGTATTTATATATATTTATGTTTTTAATGTTTGTTGTGAGTCGCCCAGAGTTCCCCCATTGGGGGGAGATGGGCGGTTGAAAATTAATTAAATAAATAAATAAACAAACAAACAAACAAACAAACTGCTTGCCTGAAAAGCAAAACTCTGCTTTGCAAACCCTCTGCCTGGCATAAAGCTGACCTGCACTTCCCAAATTGCACCCACTGTCACTTCTTGCACCCTCTCAATCAGAATTCTGCCAAATATCCCAGGCACATATAACTAACTAAGCCCTTTATAATTTTGTTTTAACTTTTGCTACCTTTCCCTTTGCATAGGGAAACGATAAAGGCAATACATGCATTCTTTCAATTGTTGGACACAGATGCCGTCTTCACACATGTTTAACAAGTCATGCAACCACTCTATCAGCAAACCACATCCAAATTTTACCATTTGTCCAAATTTCCCTATCTACACCTGCAACCTTATGCATTTGCAATGTTCTTATTTATATCTTTCTTGGATACTAACTTTAATAGTATTTAGAGTCCTTGAGAGTTGAGTAGCATACAAGGTTAATACATTATTATATTGCTGGTCACACAGTCAGCCAGATGTTTAGACTGGATTTGGCATTTTTATCCACCTATTGAATCCTTCCCAAGGACCTGGGATAGGCATAAGTTGTTTGATGGTGTTAAAGGTATCATTGCAGGATGTACAGTAAGTCATTCCAAGTGAAGCTGCCTTTTGCAATTGACTGATGGTGATTTTGTCAATGCTGATGGTCTTCGAGTGGTGCTCCAGATGTTTTAGGATTGCGCCCAAGGCACCTATTACTATTGGTACGATCTTTGCTTAATAGTAATAGGCATCTTGAGTGCATTATTATTATCATCATTATCATTATCATTATTATTACTATCTGCTTCACTTTTACCCTTCAATGCATCACTATTGTTCCCATACAGATCACTAAAATAATCCTTGCAGTATTCCCTCAGTTCAGTTTCATCACTTTTATTTTTAATTTTCTTTACTTTGCTGGAGATTCCTCGCTTAGTCTTTTTCATCCACTTTCAAAACATTTTTTGGTATTTCTATTAATATTGCTCTGCATTTTCTCTGACTCTTTTAATCTTGGCTATTCCTTGCTCACTTTTATTGACTTCTTTGCAACTATTTTTCATCACAAGCAGGAACATCAAGTAGATGTTTTAGATTTATATGTATCCCTTTTCCATGTGCACATATGAACAGACTTACACATAAGCCATCTATTCGGGACAAACAGTATTTAAACACATAGTGACCAGTCACCTTCTCGTTCAGTTTCAGGTCTCCAAATGGCTCAAACATTTCTCTGTTCTTTCTTGTTTTGTATGCCCATCTCTTCATATCACCTAATAATATTTTTCCCCCTTAATTACACTTATTCAGAATGTTGTACTGTTTGTCCTTTCTGGTTCTTCTACTATCACCATTCACTCTAGTGCAAATGCAGCTATTTCAGTCTATGGAATCCGACTTTGTATGCACCCATCACAAACTAGATGATACCAATTCATACTTTGTGACATAATTTTAGCCTATTCCTTCATAATTAAACCTGCATACTCACTTCCATGAATATATTCATCTACTCCACAAGATCCTTGAATTGCTTTAAGATACCATTCCTAAGAGGAATGACAATGAGAAGGCAATCCTCAGACCAGAAATGCATCATTTAAAAGCTAGCCTTTTTAGGAAGCTTTTTAGCTACTTTTAATCTAATTGTTGTTTGGCAGTTGAGGATCCTGCTGAACATGTAGTTGGTAGGTGTTTGGCCCTCTTACTTAAAATGCTGACTGTAAGATCTGGAAAAGTACCATTAGGCTAAAAGTCTGTACTTGTTTCTTCAGTAAGCTACTCATAGAGTAGCTAAGTATAAAATTGCACTCTCAATCAATGGATCTTCCCCCACTTATACCTAACCATGGCAGGAGCACACCTTGGCACATCTTGTTTCTGCCATTCTGCCTTCAATTCACCTCCAGTCCCTGAGTGAAATAAGTGAACTCATCCTTAGCAGTGTCAGTGTTACAAAAGCCTTTCCCCATTTCTGCCAACATCCAAGAGCAACCTCAACGTGGATAAAATTTGTTTAGCTTTTGTCACCTATTATCTTGGAGAAAAGTTGGGACTACGGTGCCTGGATCAGGGGCAATAGAGGCAGGATAGGATTGGCAATGGGGACAGCTAATTTAATGCTGGGCTTGTTTTGTGTTGACTCAAGGATGGGTGGAGAGCATTTCAACTCAGCAGTGGAGAAAGGTCCCATGAATGTTACAATACCATGAATCTATAGGAAGCTTTTAGTTGTTTGAAGAACAACTAAGACACAGATAATTGAGAGCACTTTTTGCCATTGGACTTGCAGATTTTAGTTTGTGCGCTAATAGGGTCCTGGAGAAAACAGGAGTAGTCAGTTAATTAATCAGTTCATCAATCTTCTGCACTTAAAGATTGGAGGGTGCTGTGCTAGCAATTAAAGAAAAAAAAGCATGCAAACAAAAGCAATTAAAACTCAAGGTCAAAAGGCAGCTCAAGACTCTAATAACATGTGCATGCCAGAAAGGAGACAATCATCAGGACTTATTCTTACTCCTGGATTAGTAGCCAAAGCTTGTTTTTTGTCCAGAGTTAGGTGTGCTCCCTGCATTACCCAATGGCTATGTTCACACGCAACATCAAAGCAATGCTCTTTTACAAGGTCATGGTTTGCTGAACAAGCCACAGTGATCCGGGCTCACACATCACACTAAGTCAAAGATCTCAAACTCAAATGGCTACCAGGCCTGCAGAAGAACCAAACCAAGGGTCACAACACTGAAGCCCCCCCTCCCCGCACACAGCCACATAGAAAAGTCTCTAGTGAGTAAAAAATGAATATCAGGACATGCCACCCAAATTACACTTATCAGATAAAAATAAATCCACTATGAAGCAGAGCCACAGGTGATATCCTGCTTCTCCCACCTCCCCAGTGGCCCTACACCTCAAGAAAAGCTCCACTCATTAAATGTATTTGATTTTTACTGCTATACAACAAGCCCACCCTTGCTGCAGCTCTTCATCCCCACTGACAAACCCTAGCTCTGGCCACAGTAGTGCCCTGATGCAGGGCTAGAAGGCAGCTGTCCCTCAGCCTGACCCACTGGGGTGGCCCACTCCTCCCTACTACTGAGCCTCACCTTCACCCCAACACTGCACTGAGGGTAGAGTATGCAGGCGGCCTTGAAGAAAGTATACAGCAGGTGGCCTAAACTGGGTGTCCTCCTAGACTCACGGTTCCTGCTTGAAGAGCAGGTGGCAGCCGTGGCAAGGAGGGCCTTTGCACAACTTCGGGTTGTGCATCAGTTATGCCCTTTCCTGGATCGGGATGCCCTTCGAACAGTCACTCATGCTCTTGTTATCTCCCAGATAGACTACTGCAATTCGCTCTACATGGGGCTACCCTTGAAGAGTATCTGGAAGCTACAGCTGGTCCAGAATGCGGCCGTGCGGGCTATTTTTGGAGCCCCGAGAAGGGCCCATGTAACACCATTGCTCTGCGAGCTGCATTGGGTACCAGTTTGCTTCCGGGTCCAATTCAAGGTGTTGGTTATTACCTTTAAAGCCCTACATGGCATGGGGGCAGGTTACCTAAGGGACCGCCTCTCCCCTATGACTTCAACCCATCCCACCCATTCACACAGAGAGGGCATGCTTCAGATCCCCTCAGTAAAAGAACTCCATCTAGCGGGGTCCAGAAGGCGGGCCTTCTCTGTGGTAGCCCCCGCTCTTTGGAACATTCTGCCCCCGGAGGTGTGATTGGCCCCCTCACTCCTGGCCTTCCAAAGGACCTTGAAGACCTGGCTCTGTCACTTGGCCTGGGGCGGGGAGGGAATATCTCAAGCAGGGAGATGGCTAGCCCCATAGTGGCCGGCTGTCCCTGGCCCGATTTTCCATCTTCTTGGATTTTCCTTTTTTAGTATTGTTTTAATTCTATATATATTATGTATTTTATATATATTTATAGTTTTAATGTCTTTGTAAGCCGCCCAGAGTCCCCTATTGTGGGGGAGATGGGCGGGGGAGAAACCCAATAAATAAATAAACAAACAAATAAACAAACAAACACTGCACTGAGGGTAGAGTATGCAGGTGGCCTTGAAGAAAGTATACAGCAGCCATTACGAAAATATCTGCTAGCCCAGAAAGACAAGAGGGGTGTGTGGAAGAAATCCAAGATTGTTCTGCCTTGACTCTCTTTGGCATAAGAGGGAGGGAAAGAAAAAAAATGCCATGCTGTTATTATAGCCTATATCAATAAAGTAGAATTCTAGTAATTCATGTGCAGTCTGCTTCCTGACCTGGTCTCCTCAAGGGGCTGAGTAAGGATGAGCCACTCCAGCAGTGTGGAGGGGAAGATCTGGCCCTGACCACAACCATTACAGTATGCCATCCCCATGCCTTCTCCCAGGTCAGTGGAAGACCGGCAAGCCACTACCCCTGGCAGTCGCTCCCTACAGATGCATGAGTGAGGCACCCTCTCACTGCTGCAAGCTACAGAGAACATTATGGATGGTGAGATGTGAGTTTGAGAGTCCTGTGCTAAATGAAAAAAAAAATTAAAAGGCTACATTATGGCTTTAAGACCACGTATCAACCCAGCCAATGTTAATTTCAGCATGACTTTACAGTAGTATGCCACATCACATCATGATTTGTATACCTATATAATGCATAGGTATTTTTAATCATTAGTTTCATATGTTAAAGATACCACAGATAGATATCTCTTTCACCTACTAATGTGGAGTGATGGTTATATATCTACATCCTTAACAATCTTATGAAAATGTCAAGGTAGAAGTGACAGATGAGCTGCTTTTGAAACCCTTAAGACCATCAATGAGTTTTACACAAGTTATAATATGTCTCTAAATAGCTTAACCTGTTTTTGAAAGTGCTGTGGTCTTCTAGTTTACCCTATTCTCTCAATGTTGAATATAACCAACGTAACTTTGTATGAAATGGCTTTCTGCTGGTAACATACATTAATGTGATTTAGAATCCATATTGGCCTTAGAGTTCTTTCAAACATGTATTTATCAATGCCACAAGTCACGCTCATGATAAAGTGATATACTGTAAGCCAATGGAAATACTGTTGGAATAGAATCCTGAATGTAAAATAATGAGCAGTTTTCTGCAGACATGCCAAACACAGGTTTCAAAGGCAAGCCACGGATAAACACAGATTCTGTGTTGGTAGCTGCAGACAGGGGTGTTGGCAGGATATAGTAAAAAAATCAAGATGGCATCCACAATGGTGCAGTCAAAGCTCTGTCCATTTTTTATTAAAAAAACAAACAAACAAATGGGCAGAGCTTCGATTGCACCATTGTGGCCACCATCTTGACTGTTTTTACCATACTGTGCAGACACCTCTGACTACGGGCTACGAAGTAATCAGAATACTTAGATGCCCTGCATGGTATCTAAGACTGATAAATGATGTTTGAGGATCTTTGATAAGGAGCACCTACCAAGTTCTGGAGAAGGTGCTTTATATGATGCAAGGACAGGTGATACCGTAAAAGAAAAAACAGGGAACAAGAGGGAAGTCTACCCAAGTTGATGGGAAGAACTATTTAATAACACTTGGTATTACTATACCAATGTTTCATGTTTAAATCATATGGATGGCACAGTTCCTACAAAAGATGGAAATGGTACTCTTGATAGTTTTAGACCCTTACCTCCATGGCTTTAACAGAGCTCAATCTCCTTTACAGCATAATGTACAAATTATGTTAAATGTGGTAATCTGGCCCTGCTTTATTTGGCTTCTTTCCCAGCTCATTCTATTGAGAGAACCCCTAAACTTCTATCCCAGAGTCCTACTGTATTGGCATTATGGAGATCTGGATCTCTCTCCATTTGAAATCCATGAGATTTAAACTTACTGTACTTCCCTTTGTCTTTACTGTACCTTTTTGGACTGGACATACTGTATGCTACGTGTATGGACAATAAGGGTTGCAACTATACTATGTTGGCATCTACAATGCAGATTACTTTCCAGTTTTGTCATTGACTGCAATCTTCCTGTTTATCCAGCTCAAAAGGACATTTTAAAATAAGCTCCAAGGTTTTCATGTTTAAATGTATAATTGTGATGGATGACTTGGATGAGGAGGTTCAAGGTCATGGGGAGAAGCATCTCCTCAGCCCACAGCCTGAACGTGTGAAAGCAAAGAGGATGAGACTGGCACCACCCTAAGGAATTCGTAGTGTTTAGTTGCAGACTTTGGGGGTTAGAGTTAGTCTGGTGAGATTCTGTCTAGCAGGTACAAGCTAATAAAGTAACTGAGCAATTCCAGAACTGTCTCGTGGAGTTTCTTGGGCTGAACCTGACAATAATGTTACTTGGAGGTAATATTTGTATGTATATATTGCTAGAATAAATCCAAAAACAATCTTGTGGAGGGAAAGCATTGCAAGATGACCCAAGTAACAAACTGAAAATAACTAGCTCCTATAAAGTTACTCAATGCTTTGAGTATTATGACAGGTTCATTTGTATAAATTCAAATATGGTCTGGTTGATACAACCAATGAACATCTGTGTCGTCAAAATGCACACATGGAACACAGAAGCCTAATGTAAAAGTAAGAATGGGAAAATGTGCACCTCTTATTCTCACTGGGAAATATGACATTTGTGGCCTTTTGCTTCAAAGTATAATTTTTAAAGCTTAGAATGCAATAGTTTGGGGGAGAGTTTGCTGTATTTGGCAGTGATAATGGATTAAGTGTAAACATGTTATTTTTTAGAAAATTATCCTCTTTGGATGATAAAATTTAAGCTAGTTATCAACTTAATTAATCCCCTCAGCTCAGTTCTCTGATAAAGATATGGAATGCTTCAAATTTTGCATTATTTTTTTATAGCAGCTCTTATTATAGCACAAACTGTTGTTGAAGTAAGGTTACCAGATATCTGAACAGGCAAAGGAGGACACTGACAATTGAAAAGGAGGACAAATGGGAGGAAAAGTAGGACACCCTGTTTAATTTTCTTGGCATCCACGTCAAAAATTACAGTGAAAAACTGCAAAAAAATGTACTTAGGACTACATGCATATGAAATTGCTTTTTCCAACATCAGAAAGACTGGTTTTTCAATCACAATATTCTTCCAACAAACCTTTATTTTCAAGAAGATAAGCTAGCGATAATATAGAATTGACGATGATGCACTTCTCAAATTTCTCCATAGAAACATATGACAAGTCATGTGATCGACAGATTAAGGTGATCATAGATTTGAAGGGGCTGGATTAAAGCTGATTGCTGGAATCAGGAGTTAAATTAAATAACATAAATCTAGGCTGTTGAGTCTGTTGACAGACAAGGAAAATAAAGAAGCAGACAATTGACAAGGTCATAATACACAAAAGTTTGAATGACCACTATTGTGAAAATAGCTCAATTCTTTTTTAAAAAAATAAGATACTCAAGGAGCTGCACAATATTTGATTTTAACTCTATGCCTGCTGGACAGAGGACATGAGGACAAAAAGAAAGACATGTTCTCCTTTTGCTGGACATCTGGAAGCAGCAACAGTTCCATTTCTGGAATCTTTCACTAGCTTGATACTGAGATAACGACTTGTCCTTGAAGTGAGTCTTTTTGGACGGATATCTGAAAAGCCCCTAGAAGATGTTTGCATACATGTAATGTTTCATTAGGACATATGAATTGTATGGCAACATTGCAACATAATTGAGAAGCAGGTGCTTCCAGCTTTAGATCCTCCTCATGGCAGCTCAGACAGGGACTCCTCTAGTCCAAATATTATGACTGCAAAAAGATACTATGTCTCCTCTATCATCTATACATTCTATTTTCAGAGTAGTCGTTGTTTCTGCTAGTCCTTTTCATTTAGTTATTACGGAGAATCCAAATGCCATCACTGCCCAGACTTTACAATGCAGTATTTCTCCTGTCTTCCTTTAAAGAGAGGAAGGGGATGGGAATACAACTGCTAAAAGCACAACTGAACCACTAAAGGAGAACATTCAAAATATTGCTTACATTCCCCTGTGGTTTCTTAGTTTGAACTCCCTAATAGCTGAAGGCCACAGCTGCAAAAATCCAGAGACCCACTTGAAGGTAGCAAGGAGTGGATTTCTATATCTCTTTGCTGCCAACTTAGTAGTCACTGGGAATATTAGTGTCAAGATCTGGTAGTCTTCCTGAAGGGCTTCTCTTTTGCTTAGCACAGAATTTCAGAGGGACAAAGCTCCTGTGACGGAAAAGCAATACTGCACAACTCTGGGGATGAAGAACCACACGAGACAGGACCAAAAATAGACATAGCATAGAAATGAGATATACATGAATCTAATTTTAACTTAACTAATTATCTCTAATTGATTAATTGCAATGAATATGTTTATTCCCTACATATTTATTCTCCCTCTTCTGCCACATTAAAGTTACAATTTGGCAGCAACATTTGGAAGAACTCTTGAGGTTGGAGTGGATGCGTGCAGCCCTTGGCCTGTAGTGGGGCAGCTCTGCTGGAGTTCCAGAATGTGCACGCACACAATTGGAGAAACGTTCAGAAGCATCTGCTAGATCCTAGGCAGCTACAGCTTTTCTTGGCATTGTTTACAAGCACCTTGTTGAAAGTACTTACTTGTAGAAGATGTTTTGTGATTGTTAGGAATAGTTCCACCACTGCAAAATGCTATCTTGGGGAAGAAGGAGGCATTCTCTCTCTTTTTCTGCCCACCCAAAGACTAAAACTTTCTGCAACTTTTTTTACTTTAAAGTTTTTGAAAATACAATTTTAATTACATAGCTTTTGCCTCCCTTTCATGAAGGCATTGTTTGTAAAATCTCAATCTCTCCCCTACTGCTCCACACTCCACACTTTTTGTTTTCACAACATGATTTATTCTTCAGTAACATATTTTGTACCATAGAAAAAAAAAAGGAGGGGGGAGCACCCAAACTCCAATAACTGTACACAAGAAATGTACTGCGTCTTATCACAAATGATTTTAAACATGCAAGCACCCCAATTTGCAGCTAGGAGGCCCACTTGAGGGATCAGTTAAAATTTACTCCTTTATACACATGCCAACTCTGACTTCAAAAAGACTTTATTCCCAAGGATAAACAACCCAATATTTGTGTAATATAATTAAGTGAAGGCATCTTTTAAATGTCATACCAGCTTGTGCCATGCTTTAAATTGTTATGCATCAACAGAATTTAACGAGATGGCCAAGGATCCGGCATCCTGCGTGAATGTGATAAGCCACAAATACTGTATAGCTCTTTAATAGATTGCCAAAATAAAGCATTTTGTATGCAAATTATTCATGGAATAGCAGAGCTAATACAGTGCCAAAATTACGCCCACTGGTCCCCTGCAATTAGCAGTTAAGTTGAAGCATCTTCAAACTGCAGAATTTCTTTCAATGCCTCCCAATACTTCAAAAATCTTTTTGTCGATGGAAAGGCAAAATGGAGTTTTCATTTTCTCTGCCTGCTTGAGTTTTACAGCAGAAAAGTAGCAGTTGGCATCTCATCTGAACTATTACACAGAAGCTCTAACTGAATCCAATACCACAATTTGGAATTTGCAAGGAGGCACAGGCTGGGCTAAGGAGAACCCAAGAGGTCCCCCTGCCCATGTGGGAGAGGGAAGAAGGGAAGGAGAATTTTGCTCAGCATACATATAATCCCCTACTTTTTCATGGCAAAGAATAAAGCAGATAAACGGAAATTATTGAACATCAAAGGTGTTTAAAAAAAAAGAGTGGTTAATCTCTGTTGGTTCCTTTGTTGTCTCTTTTGTATTTTTTCCTTGTTCAAGAAGTATCCATCTGCTGGTAATTCTTCTAGAAGCCTATTATGTGCAGGGACTTACAGTAGAAAAAACCATGTAGCAAGTGCTTCTGAATCAGAAGTGTAATTCCTAGCATCCTATCAGAAATGGTGTCTGAGTAGACAGCCCCTAAGAAGTGCCTTGCTCCTAATGACCATTTAAAATATGCCACTTCAGAACGCGGAGGTTCCAGTTTCATGCTATCTTTAATAGCTAATCCAAGGCCTATCATCCACGAACTTGTTGAATTTGCCCTTACCCAGCCTAGTGACTTCCTGATCTTTTGGATTACAGCTTCTATTACTCCTGATATTGGCAGTTGTAACAGGGCTAGTGGAAATTGTAGTCTAGGATGTGAAAGACTTGTTTAATCCTCCTCATAGCCTATTAAAGTAGATTACCTCTTATAGTGATGAATTCCATATATTAATACTATTCCATTCATTTAATCTGTAAGCGAGTTACGGTATGTGTTGGGAACTGCTCAAAGTCAACCTTTGGAACCAATGGCTGCACAAAACCTTCTGTCTTTCAAAGTTTAGCTTGGAATTCCAAAACTACTTTGTTGTATGGCATAAATTCTCATAATATTCTTATAATATGTGTGGCATTCACAGAGGAAAGAAATGTTTACAGCTCCTGATTTTTTGTCTGTCAAATGTTTGGAATTGTTTATAAAATAGTGTTCTTCACTGATTGTTCAACAGTTTGAAAAGCTTTAAAACAACTAGAATTGCTAATCATTATGAACATAAACATTTCTCTGTGTACAGTATGTGTAATATGTGATACTACATTGAAATTAGGCTTCAAAAAGGACTGATAGAGGTTGGTTGGTGAGTACTGCAGATTCTGTTCATTTTGGGTTGTGTTAATGCTGACTATATTTTTCATTTACAATCTAATCATCAAAAGAGTATATTACATGTCAGAGGGTTGTGACAATGATTTAAGGAGACTTTGTCAAACTGCTTGGACTTAAATGGCCTTCCTAAACTAACCTGCAGGATTTACTACCAACTAAACAAAAACATTAATTCTGATCACAACTATTTTATAAAATTTTGCGAAACATCATAAACCATTGTGTACACTCGAGTGAACTCCAAAAAATGTAATAACAATCTTCAGATTTGTATTTTTTTTTTTACTCCTAACTTTGCCAGTTTGTTTTTCAGACAAGAAAACAAGCTAAGAACATTATTTTTCAGAGACCTCTAGATTTTATTTTCTGATGTATTAAAGTCATTTCACACATGACATTTTTCTATCTAGCTATCCATCTATCTACCTACCCATCTACCTATCTGTCTTCCATCCAGGTATAGGAGGAAATCATGTCTATTAGTTTATTATGAAAATTACACTCATCGAAGGTAGCTTCCCAAAGTAACACAGCTCTAAAATACCTTGAGGATAGCACATTGAAGAGCCAATCTAGATTATTCTAACTCATGGAAACAGAATCCTTAGCTGCTTATAGTAATCAAAATAGCTGTATTCCATTTAATTTGGGATGGCTCTCCTTTATCATTCAAAAGCTCATAGAACTAATGGATTGAGGGTTGTGGTCTGAATATTACCTATTCAATAATGCATATATTTATATATAAATACTAATGAATATAGTTGTTATAAGTAAGAAGCACTGATGATTAGAAGTGCCTTGCCAGAGATAATACTCCATGTAATACAGAGTACCTTTCATACAATAAATCTCCAATCAAATACTGTAAAATATATTATTAATTGCCTGAGAAAATAATTCAACAAGATGTTGTAAGGGGTAATTGCTAGTGGCACTCATGGATCTGGTATATACAATACATTTATGGATATCACTTGATTTCTTTATATCTGATGTGTGTAAAATGGCAGCTGAATTATTGGTTCCATGAGAAAGCATTTCATCTGAGCATTATGAGAAAGTCTTTTGTGTGACATCCTGTATGCAATGGTCCAACTCATCCATAAACAGATTGGCATCTGAAATTCATACCTTGAACTTGTGGTCATTGAATAAACCCCTTCCTTCCTTCCTTCCTTCCTTCCTTCCTTCCTTCCTTCCTTCCTTCCTTCCTTCCTTCCTTCCTTCCTTCCTTCCTTCCTTCCTTCCTTCCTTCTGCATAAAAGTATGGCAAATGCTAGGGCTATCATAAATGGGCTGCAAAAATCTAGATGACAGCTACATGACAGTAAAAAAGTACAAAAAACACTAACTCTTTGTTGCCACCTAGAGGTTATCTGGATTTCTGCAGCCAGATATGATAGCCCCAGCATATGCATAGATCACCAATATACTATTACTTTTTAAATTGTCCAGCATCATGCTTGTTTTCTGAATTTCTGAAGTTTAATTGACCCTTAATATTTTGCATTGAAGGATGCCAACTCTTTAAAATTAGATGGTACTTTTGTAGGTTTCTTTATAGAGACATAACTCTGTCCAGTTATATTTCTTACTAATCCTGTTTGATTCTGATGAGCATAGAATGGAAGGAACCTGTAATCCAAATGTCTACGAACATGCATGAAACTTGGCAGACAAGCATAAGTATCTACAGGATCCACCGCTCTCATCCAGATGACCATGCTGTCAGGATGCACACCCCACCCCTTTCAATGCGGTATCACAGTACTCATGCAAAAGAGGCAAAGCTTGTATTATGTCAGTGCAACGAGGCTTTCTCCATTTCCCCCCTGCCTAGATGTGGCTGGCTGCACAACATGCTTCTTGTGTGCTTGCTGTTACTATTCCCAGTTGTCTACGAATGATGCTGCCACATTGCAAGTGTTTCCACAGAAGTGCTTCCTTAGTCCACCCCACTTTCTTAATGACATTTTATGGGGAGCCAAGATAATGGTATTTGCCATTTGGAATCCATCCATGTGATACCACAACTTACCGTGTCATTTTCCTTACCAACAAAACTACAAAACCAAATAATTGCCTCGGCCTTTTTAATCAAGAGATTAAAAAGCTCTCTATCTGGAAATGTCTTAGGTATTAACTCTGGAATGGTCACTTTTGTCCATTCACTCTTGGGAGGTGAGGGGCATCTAAATCACATTATCATTGAATTATTGTTCTGTATTTTCCCTGTGATGCTTCTGTCTCTTTTTGGAACTCATAAAACCCAATTTTTTGAAAGGCCAGCTCTTCAGACCTTCAAACTTCACAAATATAGGACATCTTGGTGTTCTTTTCCTGTCTTTTTGTAACTCTTTTTGAGAAGAGACATGATCTTAATATTTTGAGTGCTGAAACCTATTGTCCTGCCTCCACTTTGGCTCCCTAGCACTATATTATTATTTTTTATTTATTTTTTATTTATTGGGCCAGTCACTTTCTCTCAGCCCTAGGAAAGAGGCAATGGCAAACCACTTCTGAAAAATCTTGCTAAGAAAACTGCAGGGACTTGTCCATGCAGTCTCCAAGAACTGAACACAATTGAATAGACAAACAAACAAACAAACAACTAAGTATGGTAAATTTTAGCAGCCTGTTTATTTCACTTTTTTAAAAATTTATACTAAAGCTGTCTTTTTTTCCCCACTTGTAATTAAATGAAAAAGTGTTTTAGAAGAAATGAATAACCGATTTTCAAAAAATCCCTAAACTGATCCAATGGCATGATTAGGTATAGTATTTCTATTTGTCTGTCTATGCATTCATGCAGTTATCATAAACACAGAGATATGACCATTTGAAAAAAGAGTACTACAGCAATTTAAGTACAGAAAGTCAATAGTAATTCTGCATGTTGCTTACAATGAAATAACAATGCTTGGATGGTGCTAAAAGTTGCAAGGTGGGTAGCACCGTAAATACTAGGAACAATAGCATGGAATTTCTTGCACACAAATGGCTGAAGCTGAAAGATGCACCATGGCCGCAGTCTAGTGAAATATTCAGGAATAATGTCTCTTCTGTGAATCTGCTCCCAAAAGAGTTTACTTTATGTTGTTTCAGGAGAACTCTGAATGGGCCCTGTAAAAATGAGCTCAGAAGCAAAGGATCCCCCATTGCACACACACATGCACACGCACACACATCCCCTCCATGGAACGATCAGAATATATAGAACTCCAGAAGAAAAACAAGGTCATCTTGCCTGTAATTTTTCCTTAAAGTGTAAGTGTTCTTAGCAAAACGGATGCCATTGTTTTCCAAATGGGCCTTTAAACAAAGGTGACTGCGCAGCAGGCAGAAGCGGCCACCCAGTTCTGACCTACGGAAGGCCTCTTGCCTACACCTGAGTTACCACGAGTCTCGGATTGATTTGATTGGCCAGCATCAGGCCCTGACAGCTTGTCCCTGACTTTGTGGATGGAAAAAAAAAATAGCAGCCAATGAAAATCAATCTTTGGGCTGCTTCGCTGCTTTAAATACCAGTAGAGCAAACAAACACCCCTAAACAATATAGCAGAAGCCATATATCAATTACGCTAAATGCTCAAGCATTTTTACTTCCCAGCTTGCAACATCCTCATGTAGTATCCTCTACACTGCACTGAGATGATAATGGTCCTGTATTGTTCTAAGACATCTGGCAGCTAGATAAGGACTGCCTGCTCTTAGATGATAATGCAACTGGGCAGACTTAACATTGCGATTTGAAAATTTCTTGGGTCTCACAAAAATGTTCTATTAAGCCCACTGACCCCAATTGAATATTAATTAGCTAATTAACGGATTTATTGTTCCACACAATTTCTGGAGAGGCATTTTTTTAAAGTGCATTATTTTTTCCTAAATTATTTTTTACATTGTGTATAATTGAATCTTTGCAGCTGCCAACATCTTCTGCATCATTTGGCAAAACAAAACACAAACTCCCCA
Organism: Liasis olivaceus; assembly: GCA_030867105.1. Taxonomy (NCBI): domain Eukaryota; kingdom Metazoa; phylum Chordata; class Lepidosauria; order Squamata; family Pythonidae; genus Liasis; species Liasis olivaceus. The sequence goes on along the minus strand of CM061349.1, from coordinate 93,835,131 downwards.
AAACAACAAAACCTCGGAAAAAACCCACAAAACAAGCAAACAGAAAAACGAAACAAACAAGCCCAAAGCAGAAAGAAGGAGAGTCTGCGCATGTGTCTGCACCACGAATGTCTCCAAATCTTTTAGTCTGTTTGGGAAAAAGAGAGAAAATGCAAGGACAATAATTGATTACGGGCTTTTAATTTCAGAAAGGTAAACTTTGAGCTAACTGCAATCTCATTCCCCTCCATACCCCATTCTGATTCACTGCATGAGAAAAGGGTTATTTTGCTCTAAGGCAACTATGGAAAACTTGGATTAATCCTAGTAAAGGCAGAGTTATCACTGATGTTTTTTCTTTTTACATTATTCCTTTTTTTAAAAAACTTTACTCTGTATTTGTTTAATAGTTGCCAAATTCAGACCTATGGATTTTTCCCCCCCTAATGACTAAGTAGTAGTAGGATTTGCTTGATCTGAAGAAGGTGTGCTATTTTGTGATGGTGACAGCCAGTTAAGTAAGGGCGGTATAATATGGGAAAATCATAAGAATGAACTTTGCAGGATGAAGGAAAAAGGCATAAAATCCAATACCCAATATGCCCAACTATTCCTGAAAGTTATATCAATGGAGATAAAATCAAAAGACTAAATGCTTATCATCTGAGATATATTGGGGCTACAGGACATACAAGTAGTACAGATATTAAAAAAAACAGTAAAATGACTCCACATTTATATGGCTCTTTGCAGATAGATGCTCATGCTATTTCATATACCCCGATTTCTCTGTCTTAAACCAGTCCTGCATGAGGCGTCATTAATACTTCCCACTTCACAGGGGGTGATTTGAAGCTGAGGACAGAACAGATGCTTGGCACAAAAAAGGCTCCGGATTGAGCCTGCAGCTTCTTCAGACTGGACTGGGAAAGGCTCTGTAGTCCCTGGAGAGATGCCAGGTTGTCTAGACACCATAGGAGGCCCTTGTTTCTTTGAACTTTGTTTCATTGCATAAGTCACAATGGCTGGCTTCAAACACTGTGCTAAGCCATCATGTAGTTTTGTTTAGATTTGGTTTAATCATTGTGTGAACTCAGCCAGAGTGGGTTTGAATCCAAGATCTGTGGCCTCAGCCAGAGTGCAGAATGTGGTTGGACTGAGGGCTGCACCAAAGCTTATCAAAGGCAGTCTGGTAAAGAGGAACCAGAGGCACATAAAAAGATGTTAAAAATGGGCAGAGGCAAAATTTTAAAATGCATACTATATTACAATGATTGATTGACTGATGATTGATTATGCACCATCAAGTTGTTTTCAACTTCCACGACCATACAGATAGATTTTATCCATGACGACGTATCCCTTACCGGGTTTTTCAAGTCTCCCAATGTGTACTCATTGCTAGTGTAATTGGGTCCATCCACCTCGCTGCTGGTCATCCTCTTCTTCTCTTTCCTTCCACCTTTCCGAGCATCAGAGCCTTTTCTAGAGAGCTGGGTCTTTCCATGATGTGTCTGAAGTAGGATAATTTGAGCCTGGTCATTTGTGTCTTGAGTGAGAACTCTGGGATGATTTGTTCGATGATCCATTAGTTTGTTTTCTTGGCTGTCCACAGTATTCTCAGGAGTCTTCTCTAACACCAAAGTTCAAAGGTGTCAATACTCTTCCTGTCCTGCTTCTTCAAAGTCCAACCTATGCTTCCATAGAGTGCCACAGGGCATACCATGGCTTGCACCATACTGATCTTTGTTGGTATAGACACATCACAGCATCTCAATATCTTTCCCAAGGCCTTCATGACTGCTCTACCAAGTGCTAGTCTGTGGCATATTTCTTGCCTGCTTATTTCTTTACTGTTGATGGTTGATCCTGAAAGGCAGAAGCTAGGCATCAGGCTGGAAACCAGGAGACTATGAGTCCTAGCCCCACTTTATGCATGAAGCCAGCTGGGTGACCTTGGGCCAGTCATTATTTCTCAGCCCTAGGAAGCAGGCAAGGGCAAACCACTTCCAAAAAACTTTGCCAAGAAAACTGCAGAGACTAATCCAGGCAGTCACCAGGAGTCAAAAACTGATTCAAAGGCACAAAAAAATAGTAACATAAAATAAAATGAAAACAATACAATTATTACTTGAAATTAATTACATTATTTAATTGTTCATTTACTCCCCCACATACAGATCCCAATCCCCACAGATTGCAGTTAATTTCTAAATTTAAAACAAATTAAGAAATGAGCAAAGGCAGAAAAGCAAAGAAACATCTCCATTCTCACCTATGTAATGGGCAGTAGGAATAACCTTAAGAAACAGGAGGAAGAGCCACAACCAAGACAAGGGTCAAATAAAAGAAATTTGGGTCTGAAGCAGAAATGTAATTTGAGAAATCAACTCAGACTTGACCCTCCCTAGTTCTCACAAAGGGAGGGAGAGGGGAAGTGTATTCAAAGTTGCAAGATTCTGTTCCTGTAACCTTATAATCAAAGTAGTATTAGCGTTCAAGACTTTGGTTTCCTAGTCCGGTCTACCTCAAAGGGCCGTCACCTATCCATTGCCTCCTATAAGGACTCAAGCAAGCCCCATTCTTTCAAATGTTGATCTCTGTATCCTTCAATTATTAATGCCTATTGAGGGGATATGGCTAGCCCAGCTTAGTCAACATTCATCACCATATTTCCATATTTTGGATCTGCAATATGAGAGTGGGGGACACTGATGGACATTGGAATGGTAGATTGGCACTTCAGCTAATAAAAAATGTTGGAGGGGAAAAGGAGAGAGAGAGAGAGAGAGAGAGAGACCATCTTTCACATGTAGTGCTGTGTTTTGAGCCAGCATATTAGGGATGATTACCAGATGCTTTCCATGGGAGGTTTTATCGCTGGATATAAAAGTCCAAATCCAGACATTTAATGTCACTTGTGAATAACAGGTCCTGGTTGAAAACCCCACTTGGTGCAGCAAGTCTTTTGAAGGAGGGACCAAACTTTCCTTGTGTTCCTAGGAGCAGCTTTATCCAATCATCCAAGGACAGAATTGACCTTTTACTGTAATATAATTGCTGGGATCATTTTATAAAGAAACAATTTGAATAACTTTCCTTGGGAGGGGGAAAGGAAACCTTTCTGTTGCTGGAAACTGGAAAACAAAATGTTTGATTGAGGTCATCTTGACATCCATTAGTGTGATAAATGAAGTCGAATTCAAGGTTGTTCTATTATCAAGGTTCATTTTCGTTTGTTCAATTCTGGATTCCCCCCCCCCTCCATTTTTTAAACAACATTCCCTCAGACTCAAGGCTGATTATGGTAATTACACTTTCTACTCATAATAATACAAATGATTCAAAGAGTTATTCACAATGTTTCAGTGTCAGCACTTAGATAAATGTCCATTCTTTCCTGGGGATTTTCATTTTTTCTTTTTTCTTTTTTTTTTATGCAGGTTAGTTAGTAGCTACAATAACAGTCTAGCTGTCAAAAACCCCTGGATTTACATGGCCAGTAACTCTCTTTGCAATTGTTTGGAGATCCACATGGCAACTAGGACAACTGGGTTACTAGATAATTTATAATTACTCCCTAATATAAGAAGAACAATTATATTGTGTGTTGTATAAAATGACCATTATTTAGCTCATTTTTTAAAAAATATATCTGAACAAAATGCCTATCCTTTCCAGCCTATTTTCTCCCCAGCTTCTAATTAGATGTCCTAGGAATATGGGAGGTATAAATTTTCAAGAGAAAATATACTTATGGAATTTTAATTTGCTTCTTGTATACCTCGCTCATAAAACTTCTGAATCCTTTTCAAAGGTTTTTAATCCAGACGAGAATACAACATAGAAATGCAGTCACTTGATGCCATTGAGAGGTGCCCAGTATTGCTCTGCCCATAACCTCTAGCACCAGCTTTCATAATGGGAAGGGGATGGGAAGGCTCCCACCAATGGTGTTTTAGTGGCATAAGCTGAACTCAGCTTTGTGAACTGGCATCAGTTCCTGCCTCAGAACTTCACGGATAAAGAAGGAATGATGATGACTGACTTCCATTTTGCTTGAAAATTTAAAAGAAGTTTATAATAAAACCACAGAAATGAAAATGTTCCACATTTCTCTTGTTGTTGTGTGAGTGGGCATTTCCAATGATTGCTTAGCAAAAAGTTTGATATGAAGTAACATGGTCTACGTTCATCCCAAAAGGGAAGGGAAAGAAGAATGCCCACGTGAGAATGGGCAGAATTGGTCAGCGTTGCAGGCACGCTAGGCTAAATGTAGGGAGCTGCTAAGTCCCCCCGCCCTCATCAAATCCTCTTTGGAGGCCGATCTGAAGCTCACTGGGGTTTAGAACCTGGTCCTTGCATCCAGATGTGGAGAGCTCTCCTTCTGATTCTGAAACATTGTCCTGTGAGACCCTGGAAGAGTACAGACTCAGCCTGGTGCTGGGCATAAAAGTATCTGTTTGATATAAAAATTAGGACTCCTTGTGAGTAATAGTGCACTGATATGTGAAGTCCTACTACTCAATTAGAAAGTTGTATTTCCAGTAGTTTACAGCTGAGCCTTGGTGCGGCACTGAATGAGAGTTCAGATTTAACCTTCAGTTCTAGATTCCTGATTGCTGCAAATAGGAGTTTTACATACTGTGCTAAGATAAGGTTTGATTCTGACTTGGTGTGAACCCAGCTATTGTAGCTTAATTAATAAACCACGACCAAATTATGATTTGCGTGATGTGTAGATTAAGCTTCTTCGTCAGGTTCTTTGGCCGTTAAACTCAGCACTATCTACTTGGATCAGGAAAAGCCCTCTCAAAACTCATGTAAGAATCAGATACCTGTGTTTTATTTTTTTACCCAGTCTTTGCCCTGAGATTGATGTTAGCACTTGCAATATATAAAGCAGGCACTCAACCACTGAATTATGGTGCGCGTGCCACGCCAGGAGACTTGCACTGGCACCACTGAAATGATTGCATCTGCCTAATACAGATTGCCTTGTGGTCTTGTATCCAACCTATTTTCAGGCTGTGGCATCAATTAACTGGGCCCAAGAAAGTGAGTAAAATGGGAAGAGGGAGAGTTGAATTGAGCAAGAGCCTATCCTTTTTATGTTCTTCTCTCTGAAAATGCCAGTTAGTAGGTGGAACCGCCATAATTCACACTTCCTTTCCTTTGTATGCTTTTACATAAGCTTATAGATGGATGGTATCAGAGTGGCTGAGATACTGTAGCTCCTGACAAACAATGCAAACTTTGGCAGTTGCTATAAATATCCCACCCAAATTCTTGTAACTGCAAAATCCTAAGCATCCCACTTGTAGCCAGCAGCTGGTAAGAAGTTGGCAGTTTGCCACATTTTAAGACTGTATGGCTAAGAATTGCATGCAACAGCATAGGGACAGTCCTTCCCTTCCCTTCCCTTCCCTTCCCTTCCCTTCCCTTCCCTTCCCTTCCCTTCCCTTCCCTTCCCTTCCCTTCCCTTCCCTTCCCTTCCCTCCCCTCCCCTCCCCTCCCCTGGTTGTCCACCATTAGCTCTGCCTCCTTTTTCCTTGAAGGAGCATTAATGAAAGAAACATTGGCAAATACGGCCTCCAATTCTTGTTCCTGTATCTCACATGTATCCTCAGATACCTCACCAATCTACCTTTCTGATTTTTTTTTAAATTGAAGTTAATGAGCATGCAGCAATCATCTGAACTCTGAAGATCAATTATATTAAACAGCCTCAGAATTAACTGCAGTTTAGCAAAGGTTTGTTCAAAGGCTTGCTAAAAGATAGGAAAGGTGACATTTCACAGCATTAGCGATGAAGCCATACATCCGCCCCCCCCCCCCTTTTTTGGCAAAATCAACTATTTTGCATAATCTATTTATCACCAATCTATTTGACTTCATTAGGAATTAATGTTGTACTCATCACCATAGTAGCCAAACATCCACAATACTGAAATCTTGCACAAGCATTTCTTTTCAAAGAAGTTAATCCACAGAGGGAATAGCTACTATTAATTCAAAAGGATAAACAATGGTGATAAATGGGATACTTTAGCTGGAAACAACCAATTGGCACAGCTTCCTAAAAGCAACAGTTAGACTCTGTTTATTTGGAATTTGTAGTGACAGTCCCTTTCCCTTGTGTTTCTTTTATATCTTGGAAATGCCTTTTATAAATGGACCATCTGAGAAGTCTGTTCTCTTTTCCTTTTTCCTTTCATTTTCTTGAGCTGATACCTGTCAGGGACAATGATCCACTCAGTAGCCATGTTCTTGCATGGTGGTGTCTTTGCCACTTTATGACACTGAAATTTGAAGCTGGGGATGGATCAGTCTTGATCATTTTATCCCCAGCTAATGTTGCTGGGGAATAAGCCTCATTTTATGTCAGAAAAAAATGTGATGTAGTATCAAAGTAATGCTAAGAACACGTAAACAATCTCTTTCTGAATTAGTTTTATTGCTTGTCTTCTGAGGAAGTGGAGAAAGTTCTTGGATCTGTCCTTGCCATATTTGCATGTTAGGTCATTCCAAACAAGGAAGCTATCATTGGACCCAACAGATTTTATAAGTGTTGGCCAATGTCCAGTAGTCCATATTTAGCAAAACTCGTGGAAGCCTTTCATCAGCTTCATTTGTTAAACCAGGTGCATCTCTGCCTGGAGGAGAAAAATCTGCATCTGGTTCATTTACTAGAGTGTTGGAATGTGGTCCTTGAAGATAATCTGGAAAGTATAGATGGCCAAATAATCCAGCTGCACAGATGGTACATGAGGCCTCCTTGAGGTTGCTCATCACATCCCAGCTTGAAACAGCTTCCCTGGTTGTTGGTTGCTTTCTACACCCAATTGAAGGTGTGCACAACTGTGTACAAAGGTTTACATGATGTAGGACAAAGCTACTTATAAGACTGCTTACTCCCATGCAGTCTGCCCTGCAGTGCTAGCCCATTTAATGGATTCTTCAGAGATGATTGACAAAAACTAGTTCAGCTTTTTCTCTGGAGGGGCCCTTATTTTGGAATAAATTATCACTGATATTGATATAATTCTCCTCCTTATTATAATTTAGGAGGGGAATCAAAATGTCTTTATTTTCTGGAGCCCTTTAATACTATTGATTTAATTTTTGTATTGTATATCTGTTTTACTGACTTTTTAAAATAGAATTTGCCATACTTGTAAGTTACTCAGAGCTATGAAGGGCGTGGGTAGGATATAAATTTTATAAATAAATGAATAAAATAGCCAAGTAGAGAGAGGCTTATCTAGTCAGCCACTTCTTGGTTATAAAAATAAGAGGAAAACAAGGAAGTAGCACTGGATCCCAGAGGCTCCTATATGGCTTGTTGGCAGTTGCCATAGTCATCAGCCACCATGGATACCTCTGATCAGTAAGTCTCTATAAGAGGCAGAAGATTTTCAGTTGTAATACGAGCCCTATTGGATGCCCTGGTCCAAAGCTGGTTTGGTCTTTGTAAGACAAAGTAAGCAAAACTTTGACCCTGGTTTGGCAGCCAAAAGGAACCCAATATGAGAGAAAACGTGGGTTGTTTGCTGTCCACGTAGCATGTTGTGTTAATCCAACGACTGTGTTTTATAAAATATGCTTTATGGCTTATCATGGGGGAATTCAGCCAACTGTAGCTTATTCAGTAAATCAGGGTGAAACAAACCATGGTTTAAACCATGTATAAACCAAGCAAGAGATTGAGAGAGAGAGAGAAAAGTTATATTCATTGACCTTTTTCTGGGAATTACAAACTCATCCTGTTGTGAAGATCAGCAGGAGAGGCTCTTTTGAAGATGTTTCTACTACCAGAAGCTTGTCTTTCTGGCTCACAGAAGAAGGCCTTCTCTGGTGTCATGCCCAGGGTGTGCGAGGCATTCTGTACAGATCCATTTTTTTCTCCAGGATTTTAATTTTTAGAGGGCTTTAACTCTCTAACTACAATGTTTAACTTTTTAAATATTGTCTTTTTATTCCATTCATTTTAACCCCACAAGCAGAAAGATAGGCATAGTGTCCATAGGTGGGGAGAAAATGATGAAATGTTTGCCATGATACACAACCTGCAACTCATGTATTTGTGTCAGATAGTAGGAGGCAAATACCTAAGAATGGAGGTTACATCACAACATCATCCTGTGCATGTCATAATTTTGACATGATCTCAGTTTGCTGTGGACAGGGTATAATCAGACAAAGGAATAATTCCATGAGAATCAACGTTTTTTTTTCAAATAAGGAGCTTACTAAAACATTTTTTTTAAATCTGAGAAAGGAATAATTTTTTTAGTCAGTGTTTCTCTTCTTCTTCAATTGGAAAGTGAATGATAAAAAAAATCCTCTTTGCCGAATAGCACATCTCTGTCTAATATTTATATATAGAATTTTATTCATGTTTCCTGTAATTTCAATATCAACATCATGCTCCTTTCTCTTTTTCAGCAACATAGGAGTATCATTATTCAAACGAGGTCTCTCCTTTTTTACAATCTCTCTCCTCTTTTCACCATTTCAAGCAATAGATTCATTATTCTCTGCCTGTAATGTTAGAGTAATTTCCATGGCATCAGATTTTAATGATACAAACACTGAGTGGATGGGTAAAAGGGGGAATGAGGAACAAAGCCTCTGTTCAAACAGGAATTGTTCGGTAATTAGCATTAATGGAAAAAAGAAATGAGCACATTACAGTCAGGCGGTAACCAGGAAGCTTTTCTTTCTTTCTTTCTTTCTTTCTTTTCTTTCTTTCTTTCTTTCTTTCTTTCTTTCTTTCTTTCTTTCTTTCTTTCTTTCTTTCTTTCTTTCTTTCTTTCTTTCTTTCTTTCTTTCTTCTTCCTTCCTTCCTTCCTTCCTTCCTTCCTTCCTTCCTTCCTTCCTTCCTTCCTTTCTCTTTCTGTCTGTCTGTCTTTCTGTCTGTCTTTCTCTCTCTCTCTCCCTCTCTCTCTCTCTCTCGCTTTCTCTCTCTGCTTCTCTCTCATTTAAATAGGACCTTTTTCTGAAGACAGCACAAGGACATGGAAAGGAACTCTTTCAGGAAAAGGGAAAGAAATTACTGCTGACATGGTCAACAACAATCTGTTGGCTAACAAGAACCTACCATAAGTTAAACAGGGTCTGATTAGATTTACAACTGAATAGCAACCTGAATTCTTCCCCCCCATCCAAAGCTTTGCCTAAACAGGAGAATGATGACTTCAAGGCTTACAGTTGGGGTGCACATCATTTTGCTCCACTTTCTCTCACGTATCAAAGCACTCCTAATTAGGCCAGGTGGGTTGTATTGTGGGGTAAAAGTTTGCTAGGTGATGTATTTTGAAACAAAAACAGGGCTTACTGTTGTGTCAAACACATTTTAATTACTTCAGTAGTTACTCAGAAGGATTCCATTACATGAAACTTCTGCGCCAATTAATGGGTCATAAAGAGCATCGGGTTAGCCTTGAAACAAAAAGTGGGGTCTTATGGATTATGTTGCTGGAAACAGGCAATATTGTTATTTTCACTAAGAGGCAGCAACATCCAGAAGGTCAGGATAAAGGCCTATCCCAGCTGAAGTTACATGATATAACCAGTAATTAGCTTTCTGCCTTTCCTAATTCTCTTGAACAACTGAAGGAGAATGGTCCCTCACTTTAAAATCATGTCACCCCCCTCCCCACAAACACACACACGAACAGAAGGGATCTGTGCACTGACATCAAAGAAAAGCACCTTTCAACATGCATTTCCAATTGAGATCTCCACATTAACATTGCACTGAAATGCTTATCTTACTGAACTTGGCTGGAATCACCTTTTCACACATATGGAGGATTCCAAATGGATGCAGTTTCCATTGGATCAAGGCTGTACACAACTGACAGACAAATCTCAAAGGATGTACAAATATGTGACTTAGGTTCATTGCTACACACAAGATATGGTCCTGACTCACATATAACACTCAGCTATTGTTTCCCATAAGAGAAATAATAATAACACATACTGCCAAAAAATGTGGGTTTGTCTTGAGCTTACGGCAGGGTACCCAAACTTTCAGGGCTGATGGGAATATTTGGAACTTCCAAGAGGATCCTTGGGTGTTGTTTGCGCAAAATGTTTGCCATTGGGGAGTTTTCCCCATTTGCAGCATAGCTACAACAGGAAATGTGCCAGTTTACCAGAATGGTCCTGTTTTCTTTGTCAGCTTACCTTCCTGCAGAAATTCCCAACTATCCTTACTTTCTGGATGAGAGGTTCCAATTTCAAAAAAGGATTCTACTGCAACCACTGCTCATTTTTATTTTTTAAGAAACTTCCTGGGGTGTATTTAGGTCCCAGAAGCTTTTATTGGAAAGAAAGATGATGCTAGAGACGAGTGCTTTGCTTTGCAGCATGCCATCTTCACACAGGTTTAATTAAAAAGGTTTTATAAAAATATGTTAAAAGTCAGGGAGCCTTCTGGACCACTAGGGAGGTTTCTATGGATACATTGGTGCCCGTGGGAGCCATTTTACAGGCCTCATGGACATTAACCAGCCACTGTGGCTTAGTATTATGTGTGAAGTAGGCCATTAAGGTTCAATAAACCATGATTAAGAATGCTCTGGCTTAGCATTATGTTCAAATAACTTTGTTGAATGGTAGGAGTTCAGCAAGAATCATGCCTGGGTATTTATCCTTTGCTTTTCTGCTGCCTTTTTGAAGAAAAATGTCTCTCCCCAACTAGCCCATCTTAACAAGACAAGTTAATTGGTAAAAAAGCTTAGTAGAATGGAAGTGCTGTATTCACTCAGGATTCATGCTTTATATTCTTAGATACCAATCTAAGAATATATTGAACTGGTCATGCTGGACTGTTCCTCTCAACAGTTCAGAATGGCCAGTCTCATTATTAGACAGAGGGAAGAAGTTGACTACAATGGCAGATGCTGGGATTTAACAGCAAGGAGTTGAAGGGAAAACTACATGACATACTCTGTGTCCTGCACGCTCTCAACCAACTTGTTGCTTCAAGGGCAATCAAAGCAACTGCCCCATCACAATTATAATGGAGATTCAACTGGTGGTCCTGACAACTTTTCAGTGTGGAATGGGAGACGCCATCATCTTCTTTTTCAGGCCAGCACAATCATCTTCAGCTGGCTGTGAAAATAATATCACCATTATTTTAAAATAAGTTTTGAATTAGAAGCAAGTTGCCTTTACTCAACAGGCCGGGCTTATTGTGGTCCAGGTAGGGTTTTGGTTACAGTCGCAGATTTCCTCTTGCTTCCCTACCTCCATGTGAATGCCCTTGGTGGATTCCATTCTGACATAGACAGACATGACTTAATAAACCATTTCTTAACAAGGGTTTTCAATGCTAAGGAACTATATGGGAAAGCTAAAGTGAGGTACAAAGAACTCAGAGTTCAAGGGTTATCCCCGAAAGCAGTTTAGTGTCTTCTACAGAGGAACTGGAATATGTGAGTTCAGTGTCTCTCTATAAAACAGGACTGCAGGAGAGAAGGAAAGGGAATTATAGTAATATTTGTGTAGCTGTCATTTATCTCTGAAACCCTTCCCTGATCCTGCAGGCTTTCCTCTGTGATTCTGCCAGTAGGTGTGTTGTAGAAGCAAGGAAGTGTTATGCAGGAGTATGAAATTAGGTATACCTTGTCCCTCCTCCCCCAAACCAAAGAAATATATCTCCTGTAATTGTCTTCTGTTCAAGAACCTGATAATTGTACATTTGTTCATTTTATGTAGGGGTAAGATTTACAGGATAAAGATGGCGGAGAAACTAGTGTGCAGATTAAAGCAACTGGATACTGCCAGATTTATATTCCATTTGGGATGATAATGAGCTGGTTAATATAGAGATACAAGGCAGTAATAAACCATCGACTTTTACAGATCTCTTTGTGAATCTGAATCATTATCTGGTGACCAGGCAATCAATGATATGCAAGAACCTGTCCAGTTTTTTCTCTGCTCACCAGTCCTAGGTAAAACAAACTCAGCAATCTCTGGCTTTTTTTTTTTTTTTGACTGTCACAAGAGATTGTACAGGCAATAAAAGTAATAAATCTACTTCTGACTCCCAGGGAATGCATATATTGAATTGAGCTTTATTAATGGTTCATGGATCAGGTAATCTCACTCTTCAGAAATATTCTTTTCAAACAGATAACTCTTTCTCTGGCATAGAGATTGTGTTAATTTTCATAGAAAAACAGAAACCCTTTCAATCAACTTTGAAAATCTCTCTCTGTGTATGTGTGGCTCATGATAGAATTCAGCATTTTTAAGGACTAGAAGATAGTATAAAAATTAGTTCACCCAGATTGCACAGTTTGAAAGGTACAATTAAAGTATGAATGCCAATAATCTTAAAATTGCTCTGTCAGAAAGCACAACATCTAGCAGGATTATTACACAAATGCCCTACTAAACAAATCAGTTACATTTGGCAGGTGTACATATGGGTGCGGCTTTCAGCACTGAAACAAAACAAATGCTGCAGTCAAGTAGTCCAAATAGCGCTATCAAAATAAGCTGCTCAGACTTGAATAAGCTGCTTAATTTCCTCAATTTAGTCAATTTTAAACTCTGGAATCTATTTCTCACGGGCAGGGAAGAAAGGGAGAAATGCTGTGGGCAGGCCTGGAATGTCTACTGTAACAATGATGAAGAGAATGTGAAACCCAGAGAAGATCTGAGAAAGCTTTACAGAAAAAGGCAGGCAAAGCAGAGGGGCCAAAGCAATGAAGGTGCTAGAAAACAAATTCTGTGGGAAATGATTGTAAGAACTAGAGGCATTTATACTGGAGCAAGCGAGAGAGAGGGAGAGAAGACAAAGGCTAAGGAAAGCAATTGTTCTAGACCAGTGTTTCTCATCCTCAGCAGTTTTAAAATATGTGGACTTCAAGTTCCAGAATTCCCCAGCCAGCATGCTGGCTGCGGAATTCTGGGAGTTGAAGTCCACACATCTTAAAATTACTGAGGATGAGAAACACTGGTCTAGACCAAAGAATACAGTTAGAATCAGAAAATATGTTGTAGGCCATCTTATAAAATGACCAACACAGTGGGTGCGATCAGTCCCAAAACACTTATTTATCAGAAATCAAACTTCTGAGGTTTCTTCTAACTATAATTGTCTCTAGTTCCCCCAGATTTTTTTTTTATCATGACAACTTTGTTTTGCCCCCTTTTTTTTCTGAAGAAACTTCCAAACCAAGTGCAAGTTTGCAGGTATCCTCCATTTTTATTTTCTAGGAAGGCCCATGAAGTCTTTATAGAGAATATGTCTGATTAAAAAGCTGTCAGTAGAAGCTGCTTTGCAGAATGGCAACTTCCTATTTGTTTTTTGAATTAGAAGAAACTATGTAAAATTGTATCAGGTGGATCAGGAAGCCTGGCAGGAATCAAAGGGGTGTCTGGCCATATGGATTCCTCTTGTGTATCGTGCTGGCTAACCAGGGATTAAAGGGGAAAATCTTAACAGGTTCCCCTTAACCCAGGGCTAGATGGATCAGAATCACTTGTTGTTCCAAAGGGCAAAATTAGAACTGTTGGATAAACTGGTGGAGAAGAAGATTTTGTCCAAATATTAAAAAGATATCCTAATGTATCTATTCTTTTTATTCTATTTGTTGGATTTACATCCTAACACATCACATTTCTTCCAGGAGCTAAAGGCAGCATAGAATCTGGGCCATTGTTAAGGATGCATTAGTGCCATTATGCATTGCAGCTCCTGTCCGGACCAATAAGTTGGATTACAAAATCTCCAAGATCCCTTCTGGAATAATTATTCTAAAGGACCCCACATATTTGGAAGCTTTGTTTTTATCATGGCTGATAAACTTGGCAAATATTGAAATGGGTGCACTGATGCTGTTGAGCATCACTTTGCTTATCTCTGCTGTGAACTTAAGCCAATCATTTCCTTATCCCATTACTACCATATTTTATTTTCCAACTGGCATTCAAAATTGTGTGGCTTCTTAGTAAACTCCGTTCTCAGTAGGTTTGTGTTTTTCTTTGGTTTAATTCTTGATCCTTAGATTTAGTCATGCAATGGGAGAAGGGAATGTAATAGTCCTTTTCAAGAACATGAAAGGATATCACACAGAAGAATACGCCCACTGATTCTCTGTCATCACAGGAGAGACCTGGAAGTATAGCCTCAAGCTACAGTGGGATCAAACAGGGAGCTGGTGGGCTCTCCTTCCCTGGATATGTTCAAGGAGGGGTTGAACACATTTCTGCCAGTGATATTTAAATTTGAAATCCTGCATTGAGCAGGGGCTGGGCACAATTTTGTAAATGATGCCTTCCAACAGTATAATTCTATAAGAAACCACACTCACATAAACGCTGCTCTTGGACATTGTAACTTCTCATGGAAGCAAGACTCATGGAACAATGGGAAAGGTTTTAAAAGCAAGTTCATGTATATTCCTCCAATTATTCTTGGAATTTAAGGCAGCTTGTGGGGAATAACTCTTGAATATTTGATAATGAAATGTTGACTAAACATGCCTGGAGACCTATAGTTGTTGTATAGTTACAACTATCTTCAAATTAGAGTAGCCCTACTGACTTACTAAAGTTTGAGTTGCCTACTTTGGGATATCCTATGGTGGTAATTCTTTTTGGAAATACTTAAGCATTTCCAAAGTCTCAGCTGATTGTTTGTTCCTATAGTCAACTTTGCAATAAGTAGTCATGTCCCACTCTCACACCTATATATCGCAGCTTAGATGCATAACCTCTTTCTGACAGTAGAATGGCTTCATTCCTAGGAACTAAGGCATATGAGGATTTATATGATGATGGGGAAAAGATAAAATATTAGACGAAATGTTTCTGAAATGCTGAACAGAAATGAATGTCTGAAGGAATCTATCAATACTTTATGCAGAGGCAAGTGATACAAAAAAGACTTGTTTTTTACTGAGAGCTCTCTTTCTTTCCAAGAAAACTGTTTGTGCAGAATCTCTTGAGAAGCTTCATTTTTTATTCATATATCCATATATATGAGTGTTGGTAATTTGAACTCCTCCAAACAATCACCTGTAAATTATCATCTTCTCAAGCAGCAATATATACTCACAAATCAGTCCCAGGGCAGTGAAATTATATGTGAAATGTTCTATTTATATCACCCGAGACATGGGAAGAAATTTGCAGTTTTATAAGAAAGAAAAGGTCTTATTAACATGTAGAGCTAATTGGATAATAAAAAGAGAAAGGTCCTTTAAAAGATCTGGGATGACTGGAGAGTTAATCTATTGAACTTTTGAGCTGAGGAATTTACAGGACCAGTGACACTCCCATCTTGGCTGTTCACGGTGTGGATTTATGGACTGTACAGTGCCACGCAAAACTCCGAAACCTCTCTTATTACCATTTCTCTCAATTTCTCACCTTTTCTTTCTGAAATGCACATAACTTGAAACATAGCGGCATGCTTTAGGGTAGTTTACCTGCACTAAAAACCATTCTTTCTGGAGGTTTATTCTGAAACCATTACAAGAGAAGAAACAGGATGTCTTTTACTTCATATTGTTTTCATTCTTTGGCAAGTTGCCTTGAACTGAATCGCCCTCCTACCCCAAGGATTTTTGAACACCTGGGAAATACGTTCTTTATTGTCATTGTCAGTTAACCACCACATGGCTGAATTTTGAATAGTTGAAGTTTCCAACACTTTTCAAAGGTGGACACAAGTATATTACATGGCAGTCATCAAGCATAGATAACATCAATCATTTTCTGGACCATCTTTTTCTAAAAGCAGAGTTTCTGATTCGCTACTCAAAGTGATGGAAGACCCTTTGTAAAACCAATGCTGTTTGGAAACAGAGCAGGATTTACAATCACTTCTAAGTTGCAAACCCAATCTTTTCCCAATCTTTGGAGGAGACTGTAACCTTGTTCATTGCCCAAAGGATGAAGAGCACTTCCATATTGTCTGGTATTTATTAGTCTCTCTGTCTAGTTTATAACTGGAGTCCAAATAATATGTCATAATGTTCACAGCTGCATCTGGTTTACATTAAGACAGTAAAGAAAGTTGACTTCATTCCACATGACCTTTCATGGAGGTTTCAGTAGATAATAAACAGTATGGAAATCAAAAGAGAATCTTGTTTGACCCATAATTATAATACTACAAAGCATTATGGAATCATCTTTCCCATCACAATGGAATTTTAGTATGTAATTTATTTCTAGAATTTCAGTAGCAGTGACTTTAGGACAACTAGTTTGGAGAAACAAAAAAGGATAAAATAATTTCCTTACAGAGTTACAGTAATTAATATTTTTAATTTATTAACTCTATTAATGAGGCTGAATCCTCAAGTTGTTACAGCTATTATAATTGTATATGAGGTTGTACAGAGTAAAATGACTCCAGTGCTACTTTGAACCTGTTGACCTTTAAAAAAGGGACATTTTTCTCAGCAGAAGCCTGGGAAAAATTGTATTTGCTCATTCAAATATTTCTTCTTGGATTTTCTAACTGGCTGGAGATCTGCTATCAAATAGTTCTTTTTAGGTGCTGGATATCTTTCGGAAAAATTCCCTTCGATATTATATATAAAGACTATTGAAGTCAATTGTAAAGATACATGAATAATACGAATAATAGCCTTTGTTCTAGCAATTCCAAAAATGTCTTAACTTGATTCTCTTTTCAAAGAACAGAATGGAAATTTTCCAACAAGATTTTGGATAATGCATCAGGACAGCTCAAGACTCTGTCATATAGTTTGTAGTATTCATTATGATTGTGTCACACCAATTTTATATCACTTTCACTGACCTGCATTTTTTTCTGGAGTCTGTTCAAAGTACTGATATTAACTAGTGAAAGCTCCTCACAGCTTGGGTAACCCTAACTGGAACATTGCTTCCTTGTATTCATACTTGAGCCTCATAATCCGAGATCTTGCTCTGAGTGCTGAGGAGTGGGATTTTCAGCAATAGGTTATGAAACGTTTTCCCCAAGAGGGGGAACACCTGCCACCAACATTCCTCCCCTTCTTCCCCCCCAGGAGTTAGTCAAAGACTATTTTGGTCTCCCACTCTGGTTAACTGTATATTTCTGCAGCTCTCTCTTAGTATATTTCTCTCTGATTCTTTTTAAAAAATGTGCTGTAATGCCTCTACTGCTTTTAGTAGGTTGTTTTATTATGTTTCTTTAGGGCTGACATTTACAGACTTGGGAGTTTATTTGTGGTTTTAATTGTATGTTGCCTTGAGAATTAATAGTTGCAAGCAACTAGTACAACTTAGAAATAAATATGCAACATTACCTTGGGTAGCATATTCATTCAGAACTGTCTGGAAACACAAACCATGATTAGCTTGGGATCTTTTCATAAGGCCCGGAAGCCTTGGCCCCTTGTGGTGTTCACTCGGCATTTTGAAAAGGGAATGCCTTGTCTTGCAATGGCCTGATGGCAAGGTCCTAGAAAGAAAACATTTGCCTCTTGCTAAAAGTTGATGGGCTAAAAGTTGATGGGCACCTTGAAGACCCTGTTTATGGTTCTTCTGCTTGAAAATGGAGCACTGTTCTTTGTAAGGTAGGGACCAGACCCCCTTCATTCTCTCCCTGTGTGCTTCTGGATAACATTGCATTGTATCTGTATACCATATTCTCTCTTTCTCTCTCTCTGATTGACTTCAGTGTAAGGAGATGCATGGTTGAGCTGTTAGTGCAAGAAGTGAGATTTCTTCATTAAAAGTTACTTCGTCTTCCTGTTTTTCCCTGAATGGTTGGAAAACGTTATTTGCTTTGGTAACCTGAAATCTTTCTATTAAAGCAAGAGATGTCCTCTCCGAGGTTTGAAAGTTGCTATCAGTCTGTCCTGCCCTTTAGGGTTTTGTTTTGTTTTGGGTTTTGTGTGTGTGTGTGTGTATGTGTAAATTATTATTGGTGCTGTATTATTAGACAAAACATCAGCTGCTTCAGTTTAATTTCCCTTGACTGTTTGCCCCTTCCACAAATAAATAAATAAATTTCAAGGATCAGCAGGTCAAGTTTACTGCTGGTAACTTTCATTTTTATAAAACCTAGTCAACAAGAACCATAAGGGATCAGCGGTTATGTGGCAAATCAAGTCAATGAAATCAGGTGCCTCCTCAAAATGAGAACTGAAGGAATGGCTGTCAGTTGACTGCTCGTAGTGAGAGACAAAACGAGCCTCCCTATAGACCAGTTTCCATTTTTTGCAGCAATCATTTTGTAATTTATTAACCTTCAAGATCAAGAAAGGCCAAACTCTTTTGGACAAAAATTTCTCACCTGTATTTATTTATTTGCTTTGCTGCCTGACAAACACAAACCCCAGCATTGTTCTTGGTGTGCCCAAAAGCAAAATAGGACAAGTGCAATTAAGCCTTTCCAAATCAGGGAAATCCTGTTGAGTTAAAAGAATGCTGAATGTGAAATAGTAGACTGAATATCTATTATTTAATCTAGCTTCAGCTATTCATTCAGGCACGCTGAAATTTAATTAAGAGAAAGACTGTGTGTCCTAGTTCCACAGTCGTCCTCCTCAGGGGACCGAAAGGTAATAAAACCCCATTATGTTTCCATTTCAGTCTTTCCCTCGAAATGCTGGGTCTAGATATCTTGGGCAAAAGAAGATGGGAGACAGCAGCCTTCACAGGGTTATTTATTCCACCACCACCCCCCAGCTTATAAGGAAAAGATTAAAAAAATCAAGAATGAGCAAAAATAGGACTCAGCATACTGGCAGTTGCAAACATGATAGATGTGACTTTGATAAAGTTTATCTTGGGTGGTCATCCATGTGTGTGTGTCCAAAAGTCAAGATGGCAGCTGTGACCGCGTGATCAAAACCCCATCACATTTTTATATATGTTGCGTGTACAGTGTACTGTATGTAAGAAAGGGACAAAGCTT
The DNA here is from genome assembly GCA_030867105.1 of Liasis olivaceus. Lineage (NCBI taxonomy): Eukaryota > Metazoa > Chordata > Lepidosauria > Squamata > Pythonidae > Liasis > Liasis olivaceus. The sequence goes on along the minus strand of CM061349.1, from coordinate 93,816,236 downwards.
TGATTGCATGGTCATCATGGCCATCTTAACTTTTTTAAACACCCCTGTGAATTCCCCAGGCTAAGATCCTGCATCTTTCAATCTAACAATTCACTTTTCTGGTGAGTTCCATCTGTTTTAGGCTGCTGGGTAAGGTGGGAGAAAGATGAGAGCATCAAAAGGTAAAACAAGGGAATATCAGGAAGTAAAAGGGTGGCCCCACTCAGGCCCTTCTCTCTCTGCTTCATGACCATCTAGTGGTGAACAGCTCTGTGTAAATTATCCCCAAGGAAGGGTGGACTTTAAGGGTAAAAAGTTTGCCAGTTGCTGGTTTACACAAGCATACACTAGAGACAGTGCAAGTCTTCTGTCTGAACCTGATGCTCCCCATCTCTGCTCTCTTCTTGTGCATGTGCTTTCTCCCTCCAGAAATTTCTGCTATTGTCATGGTCTGCTTTCCACTATTGTTTTCTGAAACTAAAACAGATACACTGGGTGTGCAACATCTCTCAATGTGCTGGTTTACAGGAAGTCCTTCACTCCTAACAAATGTACTCCCCAATATTTTCATAGTTCTTACAGAACTGTGCCTTAATCTAAACCCCAAAGCTCAGGACTCCCAAGTGTTTCCAGTAGATGTGGCAAGAACAGGCAGGTGCCATAATTACTAAAGAAGAGACAATGAAACACTCACAAATGTCTACAAACAGCCAGACTTTTATTTGAGAAGGAAAATGCCCCCCCCCCACACAGGAACCTATCTATAACTCTTTGCAGTGATTGACCTGGAATACTTATCATCCAGCAGACTGCTCTGAGTGTATATGAATCAGTGAAGGGGGAAATCAAAACTGTACTCACAAGTGCTAATCTCTCCTTTACATGCTCAAAATCCCATTTCATGTCTGCCTTTGAACGGTCGTAGACACCATAGTCTTTGTGTTTTTGCCAGATGCAGATTCCATTTAATAAGCCCGCAACGATTTAGATCTGTGTGCACAACTCCTGATGAGACTTACATCTTGCGTATGGGATAAAGGAGTGTATTTACGCTTCCCCACTACCACCTGATTTGATCATTTTGTGACATCCAGTACAGACATATCCACTTATCTGTAAACATGCATTGACTGGGTAGGAAAACTTACCCTTTCATCAGAGGGGAGAATACAAAGGCTAGAAACAAGATGCTGTTCAGCAAGTGGAAGTGATGGGAGCTGATTTCTTCCTGCACAGTTTGAAAGCATCAACCACCGAAGATCCCTTGGAGGGCATAGTTTCTTTGCATCATTGGTTTGGAGCAACCTGGGGGTCTAGAGCAACCTTGTATAGAAAGGATATACTTGAGCCTTTCCTCCTGAGTGATCGTGGCTTCTGAACTTCAGAAAGAGCCATGTTGTTGGTGCCACCCTCATGAAAACATGGCTTCATAAACTTGAACTCTGTTCCATGTTGCTTGTGTTCTGTGGGCACACAACCCAAGTCATGGAATCACATTTTCCATGCAAACACTTCTTCTTCAAAATGTATAATTATGCTTCTGCATGAAGATCTTTTGCCCCTTGTTCTTTGGTGTAACATTCAGAACCGCCATAATGTAATATATAGAAAATGCTTTGCAGCCACTGACCTTTGTTAAATAAGTCCTGTTAATATGCTAAATTAAAAATATCTGCATCTTTTTGGAAGAACAGCATACACAGTCTCTGTTTGGAAATTTGTTTTATAATGTGGTCTGAATAACTAGCTGCTAAAACCAACTTCCCCCCTCCCATTTTGTACAGCCAAGGGCTAACAGCCAGCCAACTTTATTGTCCTTGAAATGTCATGATTTTGAGCATGCACAGAATTCTTAACTGCCCAAATTACTGCAAAGCAATCCCTTTTATTATACAGCAACAATGTGATGCCTGGCTCAGAGATTTACCAGTTAAGAAGATTAAGTATTTTTGTTTTCCTGTTTTATTAAAGTGCCAAGTCTTGCATTCGGTTTGGTGAGAGTCGGTGGGTTTTTTTTTTTTTTTTTGGCAACTTCTAAAGAATAAAATGTCTTGTGAAATATTCTCTCAAAGCAGAGAAGTTACCTCAGAGGAGTTCAAAGTTGTGGGGTTTTTCAATAGTCTCTCCTTTCGTCAGAAGCTGAGACCCTGTTTTCCTTAATAGGTTTCCAAATGCTATTTCTTTGTATTGACAGCAGACACACACAAAACCTTTCATAGGTAGAAGTTGTTCTGCTTTTGTGCCATTAATTAATTAATTAATATCCCCCCTTTCTTTTGTGAGTGGTTATTGATGAGTCCAACTTGGACCTTGTACAGGCAGGTGGCAAAAAGCCTTTTCCACAGAATTCTGCCAAGAAAGTTAAATTCTGTTGTAGGACTTCCATTCTAATCATCATGCCAGGCTGCTTCAGAAGCAAGTGAAAACCCAGTGCCAATAGATGGTGTATTGTTGTAGAGAGAAGAAGCAGAGAGACTACTAAATTGTGTAAATGCTCACAAAATTTCCCCAAACAACTACCACTGTGAATAAATGACAACGCGAGAAAGGAAGATGGTGTACAAGGAGACTGGGGCTTTTTTCCTTTCTTGTACAGCATCTTAGTGATTCTCAGGAAAGCGCCATAGAAACACACTCTCTGTGGGTGCTTTAAATAAATGTGCTCATTTTATTTCATAAAAAAAAAAAAACTTTATTGTGAAGATATTGTTAATTGAAGGGGAAGCCTGGAACTGTGACAACATCCTATCATGTTTTATTCTTCTGAGGTAGTGTCATTTTAGCCTATTCTGTTTCTTTCATGTTCGATCTTCTGTGAGCGAATGATGGAATTTGCAGGGCTGACTTGAGACACTTTGCTGCCTGAGGGAGGGATGGCACAATCTAGTTCCAGTCTGTACTAGTTTATATGTATTTATCAGCTTGTTCTTCTGTTCCATATTGGTGTCAATTTGTGATTTTAAGAAAACCTAACATTTGCATTGTTTCTGGACATTTTTTTCCCATAAAACATGTTTATAGGTAATTGAACCTCAAATACAAACACGCATGTTGATGCTTTTTTTATCTGCAAACTGTACCCCAGTTTGCTTGGGAGAAGTGCAAAAACCAAGGCTATTTTCATCCATGTATTAGCTGCAGAAGTGAAGAACAAGTTGATTTGCTTAAAAATGCAGAACTCTCAAGCCTGAGGTGAAAGGAGGACCTGGAAGCCCTCACCCTCCCAATCAAATATTTTAGGACAATTCTAGTTATTTCATCACCTGAGTGGAAAATTACCCAAGTAAAAGTACAAAAATGATAAATTCAGTATCAAATCAGTTGCTGACCTTTTACGATGCTCCAAATCAGTCATTCTGCATAATCCTGAAAAATGACTAGAATGGGTTAGAGCCTGAAATCTCAAGATGATCTGGTCTATAGTGCTGGATCATGTAGCTTGTTCTGCCCTTAAGTAAAGGCTGAGTGATCTGCATATAAGCCAAGGATCTTGATGATAAGGCACTAGGTTACAGCCTGGAGACTTTTCCTATATTTTAATTCAGTATAGCCACAAGAGATGAATCATAGATTACTTAATCCAAGTCCCCTACCTCTCACACTCCTTGCCTTCCACCTCTGGAGAGATGTTAGACTAGGAATGGGAAGACTCAGTCTGTAATCCCCCCTTAGATACAGAAGTTCCTCTGGTAAGTCTTTGGGCCAGTTATTCTTTCTAAGCCCAATGTACTTTACAGGGTTGTTCTTGGGGAACCTATGTGCTTTAACAGGTAAATGGGGTAGTGGAAACTTGGTAGGGCATCTGGAATGGAGGCATGTCCTCCAAGACAGCACATTTTTTTCAGTCATACAGGAAAACCCAGATTTAATTCCTGGCATCTCAAATAGTTCTGGTAGCAGATTTATGACAAGAAAGTCTACCTTCAGGTACGAATGGAAATAGTGACTTGATGGAAGCCAGCTTCCTGTGTTCTGAAACTGAAATGGAGGTAATGTTACGTGTAAAGCAATGAGAAGAAGCAAAACTTACAGTGGAGTGGCAATTTGAAGTGTCATTCAGAAGGGGGAATTACTAAATATGCAGTATATTTAATGGTATACAATCTAATTACATGTAAGCAAAATGAAATTGAAGGTAGTGTTTTATCCTGACCAGTGTTTTATCCTGACTCTGGTCAGGATAAAAGTGGGCAGAATCAGCATAAAAACTACACTTTGGGGACTGTGGTCTTTGCTTGGTCTGAAAAAAGTTTGTGTGCCCATGTGGGTAGATCTGGCACTAACCCTCTCATAGAGTAGGCAAATCTGCTACTTTCCAGAGCTTTTGGACAAAAATTACCATATCTGTACATATTGTCTACACTGGTCAAGGCCAATGGCAGTGAAAAATCAAAACAACTGGAGGGCACCTGCCTGCATATCCTTGCACTGGTATAATGTTATTTAAATGGCAACACCATTGACTATAGCTGTGGCTCCACTATAGCTTTCATGTAAATGGTTCAAGTTCAACCCTCAAATCAAACTGGGAGAGCTCTCTCTTAACCACTAGAAAGAGGTTATCAGTCAATCTTGTTCTGAGCTAGTTCTGAGAGCCAATGTGGTACAGTGATTTAGATGTTAAGCTAGGAGTGGGGAGACTCAGCTTCCAGTTCCTCTTTAGCCATAATAGCTCCTTGGCTAAGCCTCTGGGCCAGTTATTCTCTCTAGGCCCAATTTACCTTACAGGACTGTTCTTGGGGAAAAATTGATTTTGTATTGCATTTACATAAAAGTGCGTACCAAATAAAAATGCTATTATAAATACTACTACTAATGGTCCAATGGTATGACTCAGTATAAAGCAATTTTCTGTGTTCCCTTCTTTATTGTAGACATCAGTTGTGCCTAATCTATCATTTACCTAATATAGAGATGCATTATTATTGTATAAGGATCCATCTATCTCCATATTCTATCTTAAGTAATGCAAAGCTGAAAATATTCAGAAGTATTGATACCTTCCAAGCCCATGCAAATTAAGGGAGCAGTGTTCAATCGCAATAGATAATGTTTCCAATGTCCATGTTGAGTATCTATATCCTGCGCAAATTTGACTGCACACTTCTGCATTTGCCAGTGTGGCCCTGGCTGATGAAATCAGCCTTCCCCTCCTTCAAATTAAGTTAGATATGAAAGAGAATTCAAACATAATAATCTTCTTGGGGAATCATCTTAAGCAGCTGTTCTTAAATGTCTTCACACAATACGTAAGAGCTTAAATCTGAAACCTAGGATACTGATTTTTGTGGGGGTGAGAGGAGGGGAAGTCTGGTCAAAATATTCTTTGTAAAAGCTATTCAGTTGAAAGGCAGAAACATAAGCATTAAATGGAACATTACCTAGGAAAATCTCATTGTGAAAGTCAACATGAGAGTATGGAAAGAAGTCACTTGCAGCATCATGTAATTACTGGTTCCCTCTACAATTTCATTGTGGGTATCTGTTTAAATATATTATGAGGCAAATTACCAAAGACATTGTAGTGTGTTACAATTACATTACAATGTGTGCTACCGAGAGAAGCCATTTCAATACCAGTAGTAGGGTAAAACCAAACCAATTTTATGACAAATGAAGTTGTAGGATTGTCAAAAATAATGAGAGAAACAAAAGAAATTAAATACAAAACACCTTCCTCCAACATCAATTAAATTTCAGTGTCTTAAGGATTTATGTCAGACCCTGAATGCTAATTTGGAGGGATGCTTTTTGTTAAATAATAGACTTGTTGAAAAGGAAATAAGAAATCTGGTTATAATAGGACATCTATTGTTCTGTCAGTACTATATTTATTTATGTATTATAAAAACTAATCAAGCTTTAACCCACATGTCAGGTAACTGGAGATGATGCCCCAATCATATTACCATTAATAGAATTATCAACAGTTTTGTCTTCATATTATTACTGTTAGAAACATTCTTTACTCCACAGTTACGCTCCTCACAGCCTTGGAGACTTGCTTGCTTGTCAGCATGTTGGCTCAATATTTCTCAAAGCATGACATGGAATTCCTTGGAGAGCCAAAGGAATTTGCCAGTTAAATAGGACACTTCTGAGGACTCTAGTTGAATCCCAAAGATGAAACATCAACTCTCTCTGTCCTAGGAATTGTACTCCCCCCCCCCCCCCGAGATTCAGTAGACAATCATTTATATTTCCACCACCTGTTAGTTTTGTTATCTTATATTTTCTATAATCCATCTTCCCCTTCTGAAAATGTTCTTCAGCTGAGGACCAAAAAAAAAAAAAAAAAAACCCAGTCAGATAGAAATAATCTAATTTAGGATTTTATATGGTCCTATTTCTCTGCTTTTAATTCACTTAAATATTGTCCTGAACTAGATGGGCAGGAAGGAGACTAACCTTTCCCTTATTGACTTTTTAAAGAAAAATTCACATGCTGGGAGTGAATTCATAGAATCATTCTTATAATCATTGTGGGAGTTAGCTGTATATAATGATGACTCTTTGGCACAAATATCTGGATGACCTTCCAGAGCAATTTTGTGAAGATACTGAACAGCATGGAAGATGAAATGGAATTTTGCACGATTTCATAGGTCTTGGCCATGAGGAAATAAAAGTGTGTAGCTCCATCTTCTCCTTTCCAGGAATAAGTGGAGTTATATAGGAACTCTTGACGACACAAACATGCTAAAAATGTTTGATGTTTCACTGATATTGTTCTCATATAATCAGTCCCCTTGAGAACTCTGATTACTAGGCAATTTAAAAGCACCATAAACAGGTACTTATTTGTTCAAAGTCTTTACTTACAATCATGGTAAGAGGAGCATTTTTCTAAGGACGGTAGAGCTGCCTTAGTGTACAGGATTGGATTGGCACAGAGATGGCCACAATCTCCCTTTACAGATAAAGATTCAAGACCTGAAAATGTATTTTGTTGCACATGTTTTCCCATTCACAACTGGGTGAGCCATAAAAAAATGATTTCTAGGCCAGAAGAAAGGGGGTTTGCAGTTATGGATCTCATTGTACTCAAGTCTAAAAGTAACATGTTTCTCTGAGTTGAAAGTATTTTCTGTTCTTTGCAAGTTAAATGGAGAAAGTATTTGATATCAATCAGATGAAATTTGATAAGATTTCCAGAACCTGGTAAGACTGACTCCAAGACAATTAATGGAATAGAAGAACTTGATGCTTTTCTACCGTAAAATGCTATGATCTATTGTGCAGCATCAGTGCTATAATTTTGCATTAAAACCTATTTTGCCTGGACACTTTTTGCTGTGTAAAATGAAAAACTGTTGGAAAAATTAAATTCCAGTATGAAACACTTGGCATTCTGCATGTAGTATCTGTCATGTGCTTATTGCATTGGCCAGGTAAGCTGCCAAGAGATAGTTTGGAGAGGTTTTTTTGGTTTTTGGGGTTTGGGTTTTTTTTGGTATTTTGCTTGTGGGTGGGGAGAAGATTAATTGTTTCAGAGGACGTGATTGTCCTCAACTTGCATTATGAAGACAAGATGCAATTGCCCTGGCTGGCCTAGTCCAATCTGGTGCAGAAGGCACAGATGTGTCATTCAGGATCCTGTCCAGATTATTCTTCATAAACTGCTATCCTCAGGATTAAACTGGATGTTTTTTGTTGTTGTGGAGCCATTAAGCCCAGTCAGTGTTATGAAGTGCCTATGAGAAAATGTTGGGTGGTCAACAGTCCAGGTGTGGAACAGTTTAGATGGGTCTAGAAAATGATGTGTTTCCTGCCCACCCGCCCAAGCTGGGGCCCACCTTCTTGCCAAAACTGCTGTATTACTGACCCACAGTATGAATAACTGGTCCTGTATGACTTTGGAGGGCTGAAAAAGCCTCAGGTTGAATGCTGTTTTCTTGCCTGGCTCAAAGAAAATGCTTCTACTTTTCTGAATTCCTGAATCACTTTTCATCAGGATAGAAACGGTCATTTTATCTGACCACATCATCCCAATGATAAGGGGCAGTGTGCTAATAATTCTAGTTTTTTCTTAATTTGTTTTTGGCTTGCTTGTATGTTTGTTTTACAGGGGAAGAAGCATCCTTTAAAATAAAGCATCTCGGGTAGGTAGTATGCATAGCTGGGTAGATCTCCAGAAGTTAAATGGGAAGCGATAGAACATGTCTCTTGTGTGCACGTGTATAAATGCCTGCAGAGATCGCAACTTTATATCAAAGCAGGAGATTCCTTTTACACTACTGGTTATACGTTACAGGACAATGATGTTTTTGTCATGCTTCTTAAAATTAAAAACAAGCTAGCAACCAAGCCACTGACAAAAATCCCTACCCACTTTTTGTTTTTGCTGCAAGGAACTAATGCCGCTAACCATTTAGAGGCTGCTAAAAATGTTACCTCACTATGAGCTATGTAGTACTCATGATGAGGAGAGGACAGCCCCCCTATGCACCTGTGTTGGATTTTGAACAGATTGTGTTACTGTTCTATTTTGAGTTCAGGTCTCACATAGCTACCATGCATGTAGGAAGATCAGTTTCTTTATTTTTATTACACATTTTAATTTTTTGTTGCAGGAAATTATCTAAATAGGAAAGCCTTTGACAAAACGTAAAGGATGACTATTTAGATTTCTTTTCCTCTCCATACAAATAATATTGTGTGGGATTAGCCAGCACATACTTAGCAGATCAGACCTGTTCCAATTTGATTTGGGGACCAGGCTTCCTTCAGTAAGATACGGTGATGCAGCATAGCTATGGTGGTTTGAAAAGCAGACTAGAAATGTTTATTGAGGAGGCAAGGTCTGTCGAAATTATCAGGAAGATCTATCCTCAGAGACAGGAGGTCTGACTGCCAAGCAAAGCAACAACAGAATGTCCTTCTTGAGGCATCGCTACAGCAAACAGGAAAGGTTTTCTTCCAGTATAATCAGAGGACTAACTGTCCCCAGTTGCTTGGTTTTTCAACTGTATTCACACCTGGAGCTCAAAAAAACACTCTCTCTATCCAATCAAATGGATTCAAGTCCAAAAATGCTTATGCCATAATAATAAAATTGTTGTCCATCATTGCAGAGGGAAGAGAGAATGGCCTTGAGAGACAAGAGGAAGAACCATTACCAAGACAATGGTCATAGAAAGGAGGAGTGAGTCCAGGGCAGAAATGTAAGTAAATGGCTCAGACAAGATGCTCCCCAGTTCTCACAAAGATAAGGGGTGTGTGTGTGTGTGTGGGGGGTGCATTCAGACTTGCAAGGTTCTGTTGCTATAGCTTTACAACAAAAGTAGTCCTGACCTACGTGACATTGGATTCTTAGTCTGATCTTGAAGGGCTGACAACCATTATCTGAGTGCCGAACACCAAGTAATGATGTTCTGATGTATCCGTATTCACCTGACAGTTTTATTTGGTTTTTGTTTGTTTTAATTGGTGTTAATGTCTTAGAGCACTGAGGTTTATATTTTTCCACTGAATCTGGAATTTGTGTGAAAGAAAGGTAGCTTAGAAATATTTTAGAAAGATTGAGAGGGAGCAAGAAAGAGAGGAGAAGCATTACTACTAATCTAAAGAGGGCGTCTCTTAAGGGTTAAAAACAGCATAGTATAGCTCTAATGTTAATTGGGCTCTGAAGGTCTGTCCTACACATTTCAAACTGTTTTGAGCCAATTAAAGGCCTCTAAAAAATGGAAATTATTTAATATTTAAAAAGCTCTTTTGTTTCTTTTTTGGAAAGTTTGCTGCTGATGCATTGGACTCTGTTTTGTTGACTGTACTATACCCCTCCATTTTTTTTTCTTCTTGAAACAGATGGTAGCTATCTATTTTCTGAGAACCACAAAGCATCCATAGAATATAACAAAGATTGCCCAAGGATGATAATACTCCCACAGTCAGCTGCAGCTCTCACTTCATGTGAATGGTTTGCTGGAAAGCATCTGGAATGGCAGAAGCAGCCATTCTTAATGTCTTTGCTGTGAATGTGCAGATGGTTCATTCACTGTGTACAGGATTTCCATCGCCAAATTTCATGCTGTTTTGTTTGCCTTGGACCAGACTCGCTCAGTCACTTTAGAATTGCTTCCCTTCTAACATTCTTTTTCCTTTTTCTCAGGCAATCTTTAACAGAAGTATTATTTTAAAATAATCATCGCATCCAGAAGCAAAAGTTAAAGCAAAGATAGAGAGAAACTATCTAGTCTAAACCTCATGTGAGTTCATGAAGAATCACTATGTTTAAGGTGCAGGGTTTTTGATGGAGATTCTTTTCTTTTTTTTACTTTACCAACGCAAATTGGGGGAAGGGAAAGCACTTAGAAGAAATTGGAGGGAAGGAGTCTCCCTGTAAGCATTAAAGGAGGGAGACAAAGTGCTCATCTGAGAATAGTGGGATCGGTAGTCAAAGTTTTAAGATGCTGTTGTGATGCCAACTGTTTCTGAAACAAAGCTATTTATAAACAGTGAGGTTAATTCTTGCAGAACAATAGAGCAACTGTTCAAAACTCATTACTGTGCATTGCTAAATATTCCTTCTTTCTGATTACATTGTTGAACTGCTGGGGAAGTCATTTGAAATACAGGTAGTCCTTGCTTAATGACCACAATAGGGACCGTAAAATTGGTCATTAAGCAGGGCGATCATTAACTGAGACACCATGTGACTGAACCTGATTTTATGACCATTTTTACAATGATCGTTAAGCGAAACACATGGTTGTTAAGCAAATCCAGCTTCCCCAATGGATGTTTTTTGCTGGAATTTGCTTAACAACCACGTGGTTCACTTAATGAAAAAAATGTGAAAAAGGTCACAAATCATGATCACGTGACCATGGGGTGTGTGTGATGGTTTGTGATGATCGTAAGTGTGAGTACAGGTCGTAAATAACTTCGAACCATCGTTAAACGGTCATTAAGCGAGGACTACCAAGAGAACAAGCTAGTCATAGCAAACACTCTTTTCCAACAACACAAGAGACGACTCTACACATGGACATCACCAGATGGTCAATACCGAAACCAGCCAAAGATGGAGAAGCTCTATACAGATGGCAAAAACAAGACCAGGAGCTGACTGTGGCTCAGATCATGAGCTTCTTACTGCAAAATTTAGGCTTAAATTGAAGAATGTAGGGAAAACCACTAGACCACTCAGGTATGACTTAGATCATATTCCATGTGAGTACACAGTGAAGGTGATGAATAGATTTAGAGGATTAGATTTGGTGGACAGAGTGCCTGAAGAACTATGGACGGAGGTCTGTAACATTGTACAAGAGGCAGCAACTAAAACCATCCCAAAGAAAAAGAAATGCAAGAAAGCAAAATGGCTGTCTGACGAGGCTTTACAAATAGCTGTGGAAAGAAGGAATGTGAAAAGCAAGGGTGAAAGGGAAAGATATAAGCAACCGAATGCAGATTTCCAGAGAATAGCAAGGAGAGATAAGAAGGCCTTCTTAAATGAACAATGCAAAGAAATTGAAGAAAACAATAGAATGGGGAAGACTAGAGATCTCTTCAAGAAAATTGGAGATATCAAAGGAACGTTTAGTGCAAAGATGGGCATGATAAAGGACAAAAAAGGCAGGGACCTAACAGAAGCAGAAGAGATTAAGAAGAGGTGGCAAGAATACACAGAAGAACTATACAAGAAAGATCTTAATGTCCCTGATGTCCATGCTGGTGTGGTCACTGACCCTGAGCCAGACATCCTAGAGAGTGAAGTCAAGTGGGCCTTAGGAAGCATTGCTAACAACAAAGCTAGTGGAGATGACAGTATTCCAGCTGAGTTATTTAAAATACTAAAAGACGACGCTGTTAAAGTGCTGCACTCAATATGCCAGCAAGTTTGGAAAACGCAACAGTGGCCACGGGATTGGAAAAGGTCAGTTTACATTCCAATTCCAAAGAAGGGCAATGCCAAAGAATGCTCAAACTATCGCACAATTGCACTCATTTCACATGCTAGCAAGGTTATGCTCAAAATCCTACAAGCTAGGCTTCAGCAGTACGTGAACCGAGAACTACCGGATGTACAAGCTGGGTTTCAAAGAGGCAGAGGGACTAGAGATCAAATTGCCAACATTCGCTGGATCATGGAGAAAGCACGAGAGTTCCAGAAAAGCATCTACTTCTGCTTCATTGACTATGCAAAAGCCTTTGATTGTGTGGATCACAACAAACTGTGGCAAATTCTTAAAGAGATGGGGATACCAGACCACCTTACCTGTCTCCTGAGAAATCTGTATGCGGGCCAAGAAGCAACAGTTAGAACCAGTCATGGAACAACCGATTGGTTCAAAATAGGGAAAGGAGTATGACAAGGCTGTATACTGTCACCCTGCTTATTTAACCTATATGCAGAGTACATCATGAGAAATGCCAGGCTGGAAGAATCACAAGCCAGAATTAAGATTGCAGGGAGAAACATCAATAACCTCAGATATGCAGACGATACCACCCTAATGGCAGAAGGTGAAGAAGAACTAAAGATCCTCTTGATGAGGGTGAAAGAGGAAAGTGTGAAAGCTGGCTTGAAACTCAACATTAAAAAAACTAAGATCATGGCATCTGGACCCATCAATCCCTGGCAAATAGAAGGGGTAGAAATGGAAGCAGTAACAGACTTCATTTATTTGGGCTCCAAGATCACTGCAGACGGAGACTGCAGCCATGAAATTAAAAGACGCTTGCTCCTTGGGAGGAAAGCTATGGCAAACCTAGATAGTATATTAAAAAGCAGAGACGTCACCTTGCCGACAAAGATCCGCATAGTCAAAGCTATGGTTTTTCCAGTAGTAATGTATGGCTGTGAGAGCTGGACCATAAACAAGGCTGAACGCTGAAGAATTGATGCCTTTGAACTGTGGTACTGGAGAAGACTCTTAAGAGTCCCCTGGACTGCTAGGAGGTCAAACCAGTCAATCTTAAAGGAAATCAACTCTGATTGCTCATTGGAAGGATTGATAATGAAGCTCAAGCTCAGATACTTTGGTCACCTAATGCGAAGAGAGGACTCTTTGGAAAAGACCCTGATGCTGGGAAAGATGGAAGGCAAAAGGAGAAGAGGACGGCAGAGGATGAGATGGCTAGATAGCATCACTGAATCGATGAGCATGAAATTGAGCAAACTCAGGGAGGCAGAGAAAGATAGGAAGGCCTGGCGCAATATGGTTCATGGGGTCACGAAGAGTCGGACACGATTTAACGACTGAACAACAACAACAACCTGTATCTTGCTGGAGGACTGAGTGGCACATTTCTATCCTTACTCTCACAGGGTAGAAGTGGCTGCATTATATCAAGTCTGGCTCTTAATCCATATCCCACCTCCAGTTTCCAGAAAGAATGAAGATGCTGAATCCTGTACTTTCAAAGGGTGTGCTCTGTCACTAAATGATGGCTCTTACTCAATAAACAAGACATATATACATGCATGAAGGCCTCGATAATCTTGGTCACAAACTCAGGTGTTTATTTCAACTTTCTTCACTCTGGTACCTCCAGAATATTGCACTACATGTCTTATCATCCCCAGCCAGCATAAGTAATGTTAATACAAACTGGGGATAATTAATGTTTAGTTTAATATGCTGAAAGCCATAAGGTTGGGGAAGGCAGATGCAGTGCACAGAGCCTCTTTAACAAACCATATGTGAATTGTGGTTGGGGAATGTGTAACTCTCTAGCTGGTATAGAACTTTAATCTGCCCCCCCAAACACAAACACACACAATTAGCCTGAAGAAGCATAGCTGGTGGTGAGAGCTGATGTTAAGAATTTGACAAAACTAGAGAACATTCCCTACTCCTGTTGTAAATAACACACCAGTTATTTAGTAAACCAGTGAATGAATACACACACACACCACTGTATCAATTTAATTTAATTACTTTTTAAATTTAAATTTAATTTGTTATTTTATTACTCTGGGCAGATCACAATATACCAAACAACAGACAAAAAACCAAACTAGAGCAAAGAAAAAAAAAGAGTAAGACTGCAAACCTAGCAAACCCTCAAACATCCCATCAACAACTTACATACAGCAAAGGGGCCCCCAACCACCCTCACCCAAGACCTGGGAGAACAGCCAAGTCTTTATGGCCCTGTGGAACGCCAGCAGGGTGAGAACCATCTGGATCTCGGGGGGAACCTCATTCCAGAGGGCAGGCGCTGTGACAGAGAATCAAACAGATGGAATCAGAAGCTCTAGGAGGCATTCAGCCCACACAATCCTTGGATGAATGTGGCCTTAGAGGATTTCAGAGGCTGTTCTTAAATCAATTTTTAATATGATGAAGGTGGGAAAGGTTAAATGCATGATTGGAAGATAATGATATTAACACTATTTACTTTTAATTCAATGTGATGAAAAGAAATCAAATTCAGATTTTGTTCTCCTCCCATTTCCCACTCTTTGGTGTCCAGCTCCCAGCCTGCTGATCCTAGGCCAGATGTAGCCCTAGCCTAGATAGGGCCTCTGATGTAGACAATAAAAGAGCAAATTTTGCACCATTTATATCAAGGGCATGAACTAATCCCATGAACTGGAAGGCTACATACAGGAATATGTGGAGCAGTATTAGACTTTTGCAAGAGGGGAGGTAAGCTTATCAGGTAGACATGATTTCAAAGTCAAACGTTCCAAAGTATGCAAAATTTTCTAAGAAACACCCTACTTTTCGCAAGATTTTATATTTTGCTCCTCATGTAATCAAGATGTAGTGATAGATCAGTTTGTGCTGAATACTGAACTGTCTAAAGGAAAAAATACACACCTTCCGTTTGATTATAAATGTGATATGCGTCAATTTTATCACCTTTTAAATTCATTGCCACTGTAACACCTGAAGCCCATCTGACTTCCTAGCACTTAGAATAAGCATTTTAGATGGGCTTCAGATACTGGATTGCAAAGGAATTGTGTTTACAGCCTTTGCCAGGATAGAAGTAGAAAACTGGTACTCCTATTTACTATTTTGTACAATTTAGCACAAAAGGGCCTAAAAAATGGCACCATTTTATAGTAGGTGTATATCATTTCTTTTCTGGAATGAATACAAAAATAATGGCCTTTAAGAGTGACTGACAACAGGGAGCCCAAGTGCTCGTTCTGGCTACTAAAACCTTCCACATTAGAAATCTAGGATAGCACCAAACCCCAAGGCCCTCTTTTTTCCTCTATATCAGTCAGCCCTTTAACTGGTTTCACTCCACCTCTTTGTCCACATTGTCATCTTAATCCACCCCATTTCTGAGCTCAGGGTGTTGGGGCCTCTTAGGTCCAGTGAGATGTCATCTTTGACTCTTACCAGGGTAGTACTCCCCTGGGTAGAGCTGGTGTGCAATATGGGGGTCCTCCTGGACTCACAGCTCCTCCTCAAGGAGCAGGTGGCAGCTGCAGATGGGGGGGAGGGCTTTGCACAGATTCATCTCATGTGCCAGTTGTGGCTATTCCTGGACCAGGAGATCTTGCTCACAGTCGCTCTTGCTCTGGTCAGTTTTCCAGTTGGATTACTGCAATGAATTCTACATGGGGCTGCCCTTGAAGACCATCTGGAAACTATAATTGGCCTGGAATGAGGCAGCACACACAGTTCTGGGTGCTCCGTGTTTTGCCAATATTATACCACTGGCTTCTAGTTTCTTTCCAGGTGTGATTCGAGGTGCTGATTATCACCTTTAAAGCACTAAATGGCATGGGACCAGGTTACTTGCAGGGCCACCTCTCCTTAGTGTATCTGCCCATACCACCAGGTCAGAAAGGTGGGATAGGTTTTAAAGGAAGGGTGCACTCCCTACCTGCCCTTCCTTTAAATGTTGTCATCTAGCAGGACCTAAGCCTTCTCTGGAGCTGCCCCTGCCCTGTGGAACACCCTTCTTGCCTTCTGGAAGGCCTTGAAATGCTGGGACAGGAGCCCAGCAAGTTGGGATGTAGATGTATGGGAGAGTACTGCACCAGGCTGCCATGAGTTTTATAGAGTTTTATTGATTTTTATTTTATGGCTTGAGTGTTTCTGCTATGTTGACTATTTTGTTCCTCCCAATTGTTTTGCTTGTTGCTTGTTGCTGCAATATAGGTGGCTACATAACTCTTTTAGAATAAAAGGAAGGAAGGAAGGAAGGAAGGAAGGAAGGAAGGAAGGAAGGAAGGAAGGAGGGAAGGAAGGAAGGAAGGAGGGAAGGAAGGAAGGAAGAGAAATTTCAAAATGAACATGGCAGGTAGAAGAAAAAAACTGAAAAAAACCTGAATGAAAGTTATTAAAGTTAATAAAGTGCAAAGAGCTTCTGTTGGGAAAAAGAAATCGAATGCACAAGTATGGAATGGATGATACTTGCTTGGTAATAGCATATATGAAAAAGGTTGTGGAATAGTGGCTGATCAGCTGTGGCATGGTTGTTACAAAGTCAAATGCAATTTTAAGTTGCATCAACGGGAAATAATAGATCTAATATACTGAGTATTACATCCAGTTCTAGACATCATATTTTAAGAGAGATTTAGAGAAACTGGAGTGAGTAGAACAAAAGACAGTGGGGATGATCAGGGAACTAGAAAGGAAACTACAGGAGGAGAGGCTTAGGAGATGACCCTAACATAACAAGGGGAGAGGATGTTGAAAAGATATGTGCCTCATATCACTATGCAAATGCTGCAATATAGTACTTGTTGCCCAACATTTGAAGCAGACTTGTATTCTATGTCTTTTGCTTCATGACGCATGTGTCATCGTTCTCCTTCTTTGTCTCCCCACAAACCTCCATCAACTGGCTATGTTGATCCTTGTGATGAGATGACTGAAGGCGAGGGAAATTTGATGGCATTTTTCAAGTACCTGAAGGGGTGTCACACAAGAAAATGGCAAGATCTGTTCTCGATTGTCCCAGTGTGGTCTTGCATTACTGGGAGATAGATTCCAATTTAATACTATGAAAAGCTTCCTAATGATAAGGGTAGTTTGATAATGGAACCAGTTACTAAAGGATATGAGAAACTCCCTTTTGCTGAATGTGTTCAGAGGTTGGACATCCATCTGTCAAGGATGCTTTAATTTGGATTTTTGCACTGAGAAGAATCCAAATTAGACTAGACCTCAATGGCCCTTTCCAACTTCATGATTTTATGCTCTTATGTTTAGATCTGCTAGTAACCTTGAGTAAATATACATGAATGACTACTCTAAAGCCATCACTCAGTTTCCATGGCTATATCTAGGCTTGAATCTGGTTCTCCCCAGGGTTAGTCCAAAACCTATCTGCCAAGCCACACTGGCTGTCTATAATGAATATGAAGAATGAGGAGTATTAAAGCTGACATACAATTTTATGTTTCCCTGGATTTTCCTTGTGAGCTGCTCTGTCTCTTAGGATCTGAACCTAGAAGCAACTGGAATGTGGTGTAAAAACTTGTACAATGAGATGGGAGGCATATATACCTTTGAAAAATAGATAGATAGATAGATAGATAGATAGATAGATAGATAATCAGATTTGCTTTTCCGAATTCAACAATGTTAGATCTCCAAATACCTGTACTGTGTGTAACTACATGGGTTGCTCTTGGTCAGTCTGCCATATTGAAATATGCTCAATACTTGTGTGTGGGGGGGTGATAGTGGCATACTTCTGCCATTATTACCCTGTAGATGTAGAAAAAGGAACTGTTTGCAGAAGAAACTTTTGCAGATTAATTTGCATCAACCTAGGGATTAATGGCTCTTTCAGAAATAAGCAGATATAAGTAGAATAGAGTTTCTTTCCCTAGCGCAAATGATATTTAAGTACGGAATGTTTTCCCAGTGTGCAGATTCTGTTTGGTTTCTGCCATTCTCTGCAATTTGCTCAGCTTTGCTGCTGCTGCCTGTTAAAGTGGGTCACCTACTCATTAACTTTCATCTTTAAATGAAGGTAAAAATCAGTTAATAACTTGAAAAATGTGTTGATGGTATTCATTTTTAAAATATTTAGTTAGTATGACTTCAATTACCTTTACGAATAGCAGCCCCCAATTTCCTTTGAATAATGGAATGAGTTCAGTATTGAAGAATCACAATCAGCTTGGAGGAAAAATGTTATTTCCTGTAATAGGGAAATATTAAAACCCATTGAATGTCACTGCCACAAATGATGGTCTAATTCTCACTGAAATGGTAGACCAATATCTAGTTTGTACTATGGAAAGTGGCTTGTATGATTCCTGCTGTTCCATGAGTGCAATTTTCTTTAACAGATAAAACTGATCTGGCTAGGAGGGAAAGGCTGGATTTGAAAACTTGTCATTAGCATCTAGTTTTGTGATATGCCATTCCCTGAATTCTAAAGTGGTATAGCCTGGGCACAGTTTTGCCACATCATTGAGACCTAGACCCATAATATGCATGGAAGCATGACTTTCACCAGCACTGGCAAGACTGATAAAGATTCTGGCTACCTATGGAACCAGGCTTTGAAATCAGTGTCCAGCTAGGAGTCAGTAGCAAGCGGACCTTGGCTGATCTGGAAAAGCTAAATTAATTGGGTCTGGTTAGTACTCAGATGGGGGAACCACCCAGAATAGCAGGGCTGTAGACCAGGTTGGGAAGTCCAAGAAGATCATCACCACTCCCTTATTGTTGCCAAGAAAATTACATGGATGGATGTCACCAGAAGTCAAAGTTAATTTTACTTTTTGGATCTATAATTTTTTAATGGAGTAATAGATCTTCTTTCTGGGTATGCAAGTGAAGCAGATTCCTGGGCAACTGGAGAATGAAGCAACAAGTTATGGGCTTCCACAGGACAGGCATCAAGGGGGATAAATGACCATAAGTGCGTGACAATGTCAGTATGCAAATACTGTGACTTACATTTTTACATCTGATGTCAGGATGCAAGTCTGTAAGAGGGGCACGTACATGATGACAATATTGTAGCCATGTCATCATTTTAGCGTCATTGTGGTTTGTTGGGTGGAGGCCACTGCAACAAGATGGTTTAAGAAGAAGGGAATGATGCTCTTCCAACCTATACAGGCCTATCAACCTTAGCAGCTCCTGTCCATCATGGTAGCATACGACTGATGCTGGGACTGACTGCCTCTACTCCAATTACCTCCTCGGGAAGTCCAATCCAAATTGTACGGGCTGCCTAAAACATCTTGAAAGCTGGATAAACAGAAGTTTATTCAAAAGTGTCACATACTGGCATCAGTTTCTCTGACCTTTTGAGTAAAAAAAAAAAAAAAAAAAAAGGGTTGCTTTGGTCCATTGGAAGGCTGGTGTTAAAAGGACTAGGAAAGACTTTTCCTCTTTCACCCAAATAGACTTCCAGGAAAGTGGATTTTCATTCACTTTCTTCCCAGGACTCTTGCAAATACATGAGTTTTGGCTTCGCTTCTGAACTGTCTTTTTTTTTTTTTTACCTAAATATTAATATCTCTGGTCTTCTCTGGCTATGCTCATGATGCAGGGTTCTCACTCCTACATTTAGAAGAAACAGAAATTAGAAGCTGACACTGGTACATGAGATTTCAGTGAGGGCAAAATTTTATTACATAGAACTAACTCTGGCCAGCAGGATCAAGTCAAGCTCTATGGCTATCCAGTGTCCAGCCATTTAAACTCAGTTTATGGCTCACTGGCATCAGAGGCAATCTTTTCACCTTGCAAGTACATTTGCAAATTCAGTGCAAAGATCTGAGAAGGGACTGAACATGCATTTAGATGAACAGATTTACCACCCTGTTTATGCTGAGAAATTTCAGTGAACCAGGATGATGATGCCGATGATGATGATGATGTTGATGTTGATGTTTTGGTATAACTGTAAGCCAAGCACTCTTGGATTTCCATTTCAGATCTATATTTAGAATGTGTAACGCTCATAAGAAAGCACTCTCCCTTTCTCTCTCTCTCTCTCTCTCTCTCTCTCTCTCCATAGCTCTTGGAGGCAAGGTCTGTACATCTATGCCCCCAAAGTTATTTAACACTGCATGTGAGCAAACAAAACATTTGCATATGTTTTTTGAGCCAAAGAGATGATCTAGACTATTTGAATAAACAGACAGCCTCATATACTAACTGTGTTTATCAATAAAGTGATCCACTTCATGGTCCATCAAGAGAATTCATCTTGAGGCTTCTCTGAGGCTGCTGCTGCTGCTGATTAACGGAAAAATTCTTGAGAGCTATATGAAACACAGAAAAAGAACAAATGTGAACCACTACTATAAAAACAGCTCTGGATCACAACAATTTTACTACATTTAATGTGACACAACGTGAGCAGACAGGAATGTTCCCATGAAGCACTGGCCGTAACACAGCAATATCATCAACATGTACAACAGGAAAGATACACCATTTGGAATCTAAGAATTCATTAGGCACAAGCTAAACAAAAATAATAATAGCAGGATTATGTAGACTCCTATCATCATTTCACCTTGATGCAATGTCTTCAGTAACAATTCAACACCTTAAGGATGTTTCAGAGAACTTGAGAGATGCTGGGCATGAGTACCTATGGATAGTTGTTCCTTGTATTTCCTGTTAATATTACCCAAACCCTTGATCTGTTTGGGTTTTTGAAAAAGCAGGAGAACTAAAGAATAATAATAATAATTCCCTGGATGCTGCACTTCAAAGGGGGTGGAGCCTATGTCTCTGTCTCCTCCTCCCCTTCCTCCTGAGAAGAAAAAGTAACTGCCAGAAAATTACTACCAAATCACCACTGAACTAACTGATCCTGAATATGAAGCTTTGGTCAGGAAAATAACTCAGTCCTGAATCAATCCTATGAGGGTCCTCGTGATAACTTGTATTTTGCCCTTGTTAACTATAGCATGGCGTTTTTGTTATTCTTTCCATCAGATGAATTTAGATAACAGAAAACCTCTGAGCTTGTCTGGCATTCCTCTAGACCACACTATTGATCTCTTTGCCCTGCCCCACCCAGAGCTCAGCCTTAAATCCAGTGGGTGTTTTTATGCTTTGTATCCTTGAATCTTAACTCTTTGATATCCTATCTCTTAACTCAGCTCAGAATTTTTTTTAACCTTTTCATTACAGAGAAAGAAAAAAGTTGAAAAGTAAATCAAGGATACATCCAAATAAGCAAGAATAAAAATGGGGTGCAAACACATACACACTCATATATTAAATATCTCTATCAGAATAAATTGGATGGAGGTATTCTTTTAGGAAAAACACTGCTCATATAGCTATGCAATGGCTCCTAGGTTTGAGTAAGTTCTTCATTATGTAATTTTCAAATCATGTTGTTGTTGCACTGAGCCTATGAAGGATGCCTTTTAGTATTACAGTGTTTTGGCTGCTGACAACAGGAACTGAATGCATTTCTTACGTTTAGGTATCACATGCAAACATCCAAACACTGGGTTGCAAAAACCTAGACAAACATGGAACTCACCTGGATTTTTGCTGCCCAGGTATGGTGTGCTTAGGTTGCATCGATGTATATGCCGCAGGAACTATGGACACTAAATTAAGACCAAGATGACTTGTGAAAGGACATTTGATTAATTTCTAGTTTATTCGAAAACATTCAACCAAAAGGATGAAGGGATTTCTGTTTAAGGAGATAGTACATAGCAACTTGTTTAGAACCCTGCTGGCCCACTCTAGAAAGATTACAATACACACAGATAAAGCGTAATTTTAGCAAAGAGTAGTGCCATCTGTGGATTAACTTCATAGTCAGCTCCTGATATCATGCTGAAACATATTTAAAACTAATTCTATGCCACAAAGAGTGCCAAACCAACCTCCCAGTATTTTTAAAGACTTCCAAGAGAACTCTCATATATAAGCATTTTAGCTCAGCTCTGAGATTGACCTAAAATCCGCTTGACCTCTAAGATTGTTCTTAGGTTCTTCCTTAACCCTATATGTGCTCTATTCTGGTGTCTAGCTTTGTTTATATGGCCAGAGTTCCTTGATCTATTCCTTGAGTAATCTCTGCTTTGTTTCCTTAGAGAGATGCGTTTCCCTTGAACAAAAGGAAAAAAATTGCTCTGTTAGTGCTAATTGAATCTATAATTCGATTCTGTAAATGATGTCACCAACCATAAGCCTTTTCCTTGTAAGTTTAGAATTCTGCAGGAAGACAGCTCTTATGACTAGTTCGTAATTTCTGTGCTTGTAGTTATAGTGATCAAACAAGGAGTGAAGCACATTTCAGAAATGGCTGTCTAGGTACCAACCCTGCCATTCCTTGGATTTGTTCATACAGTCACATTTATTTCTTAGTAATAACTTTGCAGCATGTTTTGAATTGTCCCATTGAAGGAGGATTATGCTAAAACTGGTATCAGATACAAAAGTTCTATTTCTGAGTCTACGAAAGCTAAGTGGCACATAAAGGTCCCTCCCTGCTTTATGATTCAGTCATTTACTGATAAGCATTCTATGTACAATATATTCGATTCCCAAGAGTCATCTCCATCATATCATGGATGAATAAATATTGAAGTACTTATGTATTCCTTAATATTTAAATTGCTATCCTAACAAAATAGGTTATGTTCTGGTGATGTCAACTTGACTATCACTGATTAAGTCATTATTATTGCGAAATAAAAGGAGTAGTGTCTTATTAAGGTCTTTCTTGGTGTAGTTTCTACTGTTTCTGCCAGTGAATATTGGACATAATTAGTAGGGCTGTGTAAAAGTTAAATGTCGTAAATCTGATTTGAAGACAATTAAATCAAATTAACTTTCTGAATTGGATTGATAAATATGGATGAAATAATTCCATTGAAACATATTCCTTGAATCATCAAATTGACTTGGGAAAGCAATTTTGGAAAAAGAAATGGATTTGGAAAATCAATTAAATCGATTTCCCTGAATTGATTCAAATTGTTGAATCAGGTCAAAAAGACAATTCAAATGGAATCACTGACTTGAATTTGATTGGAGTGATCTGTGCATTCCTGGTGCTTAGTATGGTCTCACTTTTCCAGTCTTGAAAGGAACAAGGATATTCAGCAGTGGATGAGACCACCACATAACATTTGAAATATCGATTTTCTATTTAAAAAAAGGAAGAATAAATTCTGTCCTGAATCTGAGGTGGTCAGCAACATCATGGCAAATTGGTGATTCGCTGCTGTTTTATCTGAACCACAGTCAACATTTTAGACCTCTTGTTGAGCTGTCACGGGAAGCTTCTACATCCATTCCATGCAGGCCAGATTTCTCTTACCTCCTTCAGTTTTAAGGACAGAGACCAGGGTGAGGCTGGGGTGGGATGGGGCGTGTATGTACGTGTCTCTGTGTGGAGCTTTTCACATGCCATCATTAGCATTCCTCTTTGTTTTCTCCTCCCGACTCTTACAAGAGTTTGCTAACAAAAAAGACAGATACCTCTTTTGGCAGTAGATAAATTTCAGCGAACCCTAATGCACATGTTGATGAGGAGCATGGAAGTAGTATATAAATGCATCAGGAATCTGTTGGTATTAGACATGTCTGCTGTTGTGCCCATATGTCTGCTTATTTCCATACTAAAGACATTTACTGTATACATTGGCCACAAGGGAAAAGGGCTGTCTACTATTCAGCAGTATTACTGGAAGAGCAGTATTGTATTTGTATTCGGTGGAGTCTTCCGTTTCCAGTACATGCACAGATCTTCATTCTGTAGCCCTCATCCTTGAAAGAGTTCCTCAGACTATCTTTCACCACCCGGCCAATTAGTGAATCCTTCTCATTACAATTCCTCCTGTCTGCAATATGTAACTCGCTACAGTCGAAGCAAAGAGACTGCGGATCGCTCTCAGCAAAGTGAGTGATCATTAACGGCACAGAGGCTGGATAAAGCTTACAAATGAACAGCTCTAAGTTGAGCTGCAAAAGCAGCAGCTTTTTGTAATTCAAATGAAGCTAATAGCATGGGAACAAATTGTGGTTCATATTAGATTAACTTCTTTGGAAAGATATGAATTGAGGAGAGTTAAGATTGCCTGGAGCTGGATCGACCAGTGAAGGGAATGCTGCCGAGGGAATGGGATTCTCTGAAATACGGATATTCCAGGAGGTGGGACTAAGGGGATAGAAATGTAGGCAGAACAATTTCTGCATTATTCAGGATTCAGGACAGTGATCCTGCTTTGATTTTTCCCAGTTTGCCTAAATCGAAGAAAAGGCCAAACATCATCAATTATAACTACTCCTGCTCGTCATTTTCCAAAGTGTCTCAGAGAGAAGCTGACTTTAGTCTGGCATGGCTCTGCATTTGTTTTTCCACAAAAGGGGTAAGCAGACTGATGTATTCCCTCCTTTCATAGGCAACCAGTAATAGGATCCCTGTGGATTCTAACTTTCCAAAGCAAGGCAGCCTAATTAGGGTCTCTTAACAGTGACAAAAGAACAGGTCCAGAACAGGTTTCCAACTTTCCAAGGGACCTCAGGACAGACAAAGGATCTGCAAAAATCTCTATAAGTGGATGGAGGAAACAGCACATGCTTTGCATCCAGAAGGATCTGGATTTGTTAAAATCCAGGGACTTGGTAGGTAGCCCTGAGAAAGAATTTTGGCTGAAACCCTGGAGATCCATAACCAGTCACTGAACATAAGATTGAATAGAATAATGCAATTTCTTATATTCCAACCAAAGGTACTGGGAATGTGGCTTTTATGGGCCCTCCAAATCAAACCAATTTCCTATTTATTAGGGCAGTCCCAATTCCCAGGTATCAGATTAAAAAAAATCAAGTTGGCCCTCTCATTACAGTCCTTCTACTGGCAGGGAGGGAAAGAGGTACTTCTTCAGACAGATACTCAGTATTTAAACTGGGATGTCTACCAAGATGGTTCTGCATTTTATTCAGAAAGGGTTGAGGTCTTAATAAAATACTATCCCACTTTTCTTTCAGAGCTGAATGTGTTATTTGTAGGACTCCCCATTTAATTTATTCCAACAACAAGCCTGTGAGGTAAGTTTGGCTAAGAAAAACTGACTGGCTCAAAGTCATCCAGTGGATCTCTGTGGTTAGCATAGATCCTGTTCCTAGTTCAACACTCTAACCACTATACCATACTGTCTGCATGTTTTCAACTATATTTTAGTTGCATTTCAATGAATTTATTTTATGTAGTAATAATTGTTTTATTTTTAAATAAATTATTAAAAAATATTTTTATTACATTTTGTTGCCTTGAGTGCCATTTTTGGTGAAAAGACAGAACATACAGTACATTCAATATATTAAAAGAGAATCAGACCCCTAATTTTGCATTATGATAGTTTAAAGAGTGATGTTTTGTTTAAACGACTGGCTAAAGTTGGATATCTTTTGAAGCTTCACAAAGTCTAGAAATCCCCTCTTACTTTCTCTGGTGTACTTTATCCCTCCAATCCAGTGGCCACTTGAACCAGCCCTGAGAAATTTAGCAAGATAGGTTTTCCTTGGTTGTTCTTGGCTGCTGTTAGCAGCATCTATAAATTGACTCTAGAGGAAGATTCATTAAGGCTCAACCAGAGGGGCTGGCAGGGTTTCACTTGTTCTGAATGCAGGATCTGATTCAAAAGCTGAAAGGCTACATTACATGCTAGTGGTCACTAAACTGATTAAGAGGTGGTTTATCTTTAGCACTAGAAAGGGCTATCTGCTAATACTAAATACCATTTACCCAGCTCTGGTTCTCCAAATGAATATTTATGCTGAGTGTTGAGTAGAGCACTATCAAATGGTTTTTTGCTTTCTGTTCTTTAGAGCGGCAGCGATTATTCAACCACATTATTCTGAGATTCAATCCTTGTTTCTATTAAGCAAATTTGCAGTGTTCACACAAAATTCATGATTGTTTTTTATTCTGGATTCCTTTTTTTTTTTTTTAAAGAAATCTTTATTTTGTACCTAAGAATGAGCTGGAGGCCTTAGTCAGTACATGCCCATATATTTATGAACATGGTTATATAAAGGCGATTCCCATTTTTAATGTGAAATTCTGGGTGTTTTGCTGCAGCCTCTATGAAAACAGATCACAATTCCTTATGATGTCTGTCTCGTTCTCTTTTTTGCCTATAAAGTTAAAAAACTTAAGTGTTTAAATGATGTTTTTTTTTAAAAAAACCATTAGCACCGGTACAATAGAATTGAATTGTTCCAAGCTGAAAGAGACAAAGCACAATGGAATGGAAAAAAGCATTTGTATAGGAGCCTGTGTGGTACAGATGTTAACAAATGATTGCTTGGACTGTAAGAGAGCTGGATCACAGCTCCAAAAACCAAATGTTGAACTGTTCATGTGTGTACTCCAAATCTTCCTTGTTTATTGGTGATGCTTGGGGTTGGAGTTGGGAGAGGAATCCAGTAAAAACGGCCAGATAGTCTAGAAACAGTGCACCAATTGCCAGGTGGCTTAAATCTATGGTATTTAGATTTTGGATATCCTACTCCTGGCATGACTTGGGAGCAGCACTGCTTGAGCAGCTGTTCCCAAGCCAAGAAGGGAATACAGAAGACCGGCAAGGTGCTATGACTCCCAGTCAGATTTTAACTGGCTAATGAATCGTTACAGTGAAGCAGGAGGCTAGCGTCTTTTTCTAGATCGAATGATGTAGGACACAAATGCTGAATTCACGAACAACCAACTCACACAATTGTTCTCTTCTCAGAAAAGCAAGTGGGGCCAGGGAGAAAGATATTAGAGGACATTGGATTTTTCAGATCCAAGGGCAAAGAAAGCAAGATGTGTTTCAGAAAGAACAATCTAATTTTGCGAACCAAACCTCCCATCTGTACCTGTAGAAAGAGCAAAAAGGAGATATTTGGGGAGAGACTGTGGATTCCTTAGGACCCAGTGCTGCCATGCTGAGGGAGGGAGTGACTAGAATGACTCCATTACTTTTGTCACATTTGATTAGTACAAGAAATGTTTTGCTAAGTGGGCACCATGCACATAGTCCTTTCTGAACTGGTTGAACACTTAAATTGAGGTAATAATGCATATGGTCTTGTAATATCTCCCAGAATCTGAACATTACAACTAATCCTGAAATGGCCATTTTGCATTCTTTTGCATGACACACAAAATCAAATGGAAAGCATTTTCTGGAGTCTACCACCAGAAGCTATATGTTGAAAGTAGCTTATATAAATGCCTTCTAGTGCTAACCAAACCAAACTGAATGCTTTAAAGTGAAAAGTAGCTTCACGTTAGGTTAGACCAGGATCACCCTTCCTTCTCCCTGCTTATGTCATAGGCTACTGGAGAGACCTTACCTGGGTCTGTATGACATGCTTACCATCATTATGTTAACCCTGGTGTTAGTCAACTCAGTTGCCAGACCCAGTGAACCACTAACAACTACAGGGACTCAGTTTGGCTACCATGCTAAGATATAACATGGTTGGCTAGCCTGAGGTTCAGACTCAGTTATAGAGTCAATTTTTCTGCAGTCCTTTGTCTCTCTGGTAATAGCTAGATTAGAGGTAGGAAAAATCCATGTTTTGGAATTTATTGGGACAAATTCCCAGAAGTGTCTGCTTGCCCACTAAGACTGGGGAGAGGCCTTGCTTTGGGTCCCTCCTCTGAGGCAGTGTTACCATTATGGCCCTGAAAATGGTCTTTCTCCATTGTTGCCTCCCTCCTTGAATCCCCCAGGATTAAAACAGTTCCGACCCTTTCAGAATTTAGAAGGCCATTAAGATCTGTTGTTCTCGAAGTTTTGGAGGAGTAAAGTGGATATCCTGCCCCTTCTGTAGTTTTTTATTGTCTGTATAGCTTGTGATGAAGTATATACTGCTGAAAGACAGTTCTAACTGAAGTGGCTTATTAGCCTGAGTAATATAAAGAATAAAATATAAACACTTAGAATTAAAGAATTCTGAACCCACAAAGTTATTTTGTGTTCCACACTGTCCTTCTACTCTGAACTCTGCTTCTAATTATTCCAAAGTTCTTTTATGTCAACGGTATAATTTAAAAGGCGGTGTGCGTAATCATTGTTGCTCTTGTTAATCAGTTGCAAGCCACCAATTTTTGCAAGTTTACTGAAAATTGCCTGAAGTCTTCCAGTTGTTCTGGCTCTACCGTCTGCCAGCTCTTATTCTAGATGGATAATTTAGGGTGGGCTAAGCGACTGGTATCTTTCCATATGAACAAAAAAAGAGTTTAAGATGGCCAGGAAACATTCATAATTTTTAATTCACACCTGTAATAAAATTGCATTACATTTTTCATAAAATAAATGTTCCAGTTTATATACAGAAAAACAGACTGTACAGAGCTTTTCCCCAACTCCCCCCCCCCCAACTCACAAACATACAGGCAAATGCAGTGCTCAGCTAAGCAGGCACAACTGTACATCTAAAATTGTAACTGCTTTGTGTTGTATATGTGTGTGTGTGTGTGAGTGTGTATGTGTGTGAAGAAATACTACAATGTAGACCGTCCTTTGGGGACCAAGGATTAAAAAAATATTGCAGGCAAGCTGAGAGACGCCCTTCACTGCTAGTGTGGCTGAACGTCCATTCCAGTGTTTCAGCCAAGCAGGGTTTGCTATTGAACCTGGGGCTCAAAGCTTCCATTCAGTTGCCCCTCCTCATAGTCCATCTGACACAAGATCATGTTGTTCTTCAGGAAAAACTTGTCCCCCACGCAAAATCTAAAACACAATAAATAAACAAACCATTAGAAGCTACTTTTATTAATTCCAGAGCAGGGGAATGAAAGCATCCTTTGTATTTCCACAAAGACGTTTATTTCCCCTTCCTATTTGTGGAAAAAGAGAGAGGCATTTACATCATGTGCATTTTTCTTGCCAAATTTGTTGCTTAATGACAGATTCAGATGATTCTCCTTCACCTTCAACGAATCAATTATTTTTTCAATCATTTAAGAAGTCTGTGTAAAACATAACCACATTTGATCTACTATTAGGCTGAGTGAGGCAGTTTGGCTCCAGTGGGAAAAAGTGTCAGTTATTTAACTAATTGATATATATTTATCTCCACAGAAGTGTGTGCTTGTGTGCATTGCACTATTTAGAGTTTCTACCTTAGGCATCAAAGGCTCCTGCTTCCTGATAAATAATAATGAGAGAAAGCACATTTATCCTGGAATTTTCAGATCTCAACATCAGGCTTGTTTAATTTATTTTCCCCTAAAATGTCAGAGTTTCAGATACTTCTGAAAAAATAGCTTGAGCTTCCAATCTAATGAACATTATCTCACATAATCTTGCTAGTTCCAGCTGAAATCTAATGAAGAGAATTCAGCATGAACTCTACAGAGTAACAGGACCATGGACAGTTCATCATGGAGCAGGAAAGATTCTCGCTACAAAGGACTCAGGCCAGAATAAGGAGCCATCTAGACCAGTGTTTCTCAACCGTGGCAACTTTAAGATATGTGGACTTCAACTTCCAGAATTCCCCAGCAACCCATGCTGGCTGGGGAATTCTGGAAGTTGAAGTCCACATATCTTAAAGTTGCCAAGTTTGAGAAAACTGATCTAGACGTTCAAGGAGGAGTGTGATGTATCTGCCAAGTTCAATTCCACTCAATTTCTTATTTTCCCAATTATAACTTCATTTCTGGCCTGCTCTCACCTTAATTTGGGAGTTCAGGAGAGAGAAAACATCGTGTAAAAATTGTATAAAACATCAGGTGCATTTTCATGTGCAATTATCAAAAGAAAGTATTTCTGTATTTTTTTTCCAGTTGCACTCATCTGTCATTAATTTCTCCTTAACATTATGGGTCATTGTGCATACTATTTATAAATACATTTATGCAATGTAGAAGTTGGTGTATATGAAAAGATCAGAGAGATGCAGATTAGGTACATTCAGATAAGGTATTAAGTAGTCCTGCTGTCAGATTTAATGCACCTGGCTTTGTCCCATCTGAAAAACCTGCTGGTGCTTAAAATGGATGGACATCTCCTAGAAGGGCTATTTGCAATGCTGGGAGTTAAAAGTCAGGAAAACAAAGCGGGCAGGGCAACTTTCTCAAATTATGCAAAGCAAAGGCTATACTGACATTTCTTTTCTCATGAGAGTCATTCACAGGGTGGTATCTTCTGCAATGATTTATGAATCTGATTCCTGCCCCTTGCATTGTCTGAACAGTATTCTATAATCACACACTTGGAAGAGGAGACTTAGGGCATTGAATTCAAATCTTTGCTCATTGCAAGAATCCAAATTAACATTTCACATTTCTTCATAACACCCCTCAGACATCTTTTATCAAGGCTAAGCAGAGTCAGGTTTTTTTCAAATTCTCCTTGTAAATCTTATTTTCCAGTCCCATGATCACCCTTATTGCCTTGTATTGTTTATGTTCTAGGTTCTCTGAATCTTTCCTAAAGCACGATTTCCAGAACTGGGCACAGCTCTTGAGATATGGTCTGACAAATGCAGAATAAAATGCAGAACGTTGCTTCCTATTCTTCGGAAGCCACACTTCTACTGATGCGTGTGCTCTTTTTAGCAGCCATATTACACGGTTGCTCATATTTGGGCTTTTATTCTTTTCGCATGCATTAGTATCATGCCTGGTATTTCCTCATTCTATTCTTGTACATTTGATTTCTTTTTTCCTAAATCAAGAACTTGGGGTTTGTCTCTACTAAAATTCCATTCTGTTAGTTTCACCCCAATTCACTAACCCATCAAGCACATTTTGAATTTTATTTGTTTTTCTATAGTAACATCTCTCCTATGCTATTGTCTGTCATCCGCAAATCTAATCATGGTCTGATTAATAGACAATGACATGCTTTCTCAGTGGATAAAGAACAACCTGCGAATCCATCTTAAGTCTTCAAGTTCTTGTTAGTATTTAAACTATTGTTTAAAACTATAATATCTTTACAATACCATCCAATATGACCTAAAAAGCATGATATAGTATTATCTGAGCAATGCAAGAGATTTTGTTCAAAGCTGTCTTCTGTCTTGGCTCACCCCTTCTTTAAATTTTAATCTATGTCTATATAAATTCTTATGAATAGAGGCTGTTTCACATTACATATTCATTGAACGCTGCACAAACATAAGCACCCTGTCTTGGTTGCCTTCTCTAATTACTTCCTCTGACATCCAGATGTCCATTTAAATGAATGATGGGTTGGAATTAGAGCCCTCTACACTGGCTTCCTCCACTCTGGCACTTCTAGATGTGTTGAAACTGCAACTCCTAAATCTGGAAGGCACCAGATGGGGGAAGAATGCTCGATATACAGTCTCTCATTACTTTAAATAAAGATACAGGGGGGTGGGGAGTGATTAGGAGGATCACCCTTGTTCATCCCATTCCCAAACTCAGTGCATCTCAATCCAATCACTGTATATTTGGGGTGATGTCTAGAAAGGGAACGGCTATGTGTGCATTCCATGGGACCAGGACCTTAAATGTTTAATATTTTAAATCTTTTCCGGTATTATACAAACCTGCGGCTATTTGGAGAACTACTGCTGAGATATGCAATGGCATTTAAGTATCCCTTCTAATATTAGGGTAACTTTCCCAGGTCCAAAGAAAATTGTATTAAACTACATAGACCAAGTGAGCAACACAGCATTACTTCTACTTCGTATCTTGCTACTCATGATTTGAATGCCTAAGCTTGTCAGCACAAATGGAACCTCTGCCCTCAAACCACACAGTTCATTCAAACTAGACTGCCAGAGAATTACTGCCTACCCAATGATGGCCTGATCTTTCCACAGCTCTGTGACTCACTGGATTTATGCCTTTTGTCAGTTATGAAGCCCATTTTTGCAACTTTATTTGTAATATTGAAGGATACATAGACTTTTCTTTGGAATTGTGCCAGCCTTTGACAGAAGTGCAAAAAGTTTGATATATCATGTAAACTGAAGGGAAGATTATATTATTCAACTAATTTTATCTGAATTTCATTTAGGTCCAAGAATATTCCAAATATCATTTGAAAGAAAAAGTCAGAGACATCAAGGGGGTCCTCACACATTGTCTTTTGAATTTAGGACAAATCATCTTTTGTGGAGAAATGTGTGTGTGTACAGAGAGGGAGTTGGGGATCCTAATTCCCTTCCAAAATAACTCATACTGTGCAAGAATACATAATACATGTCAACTGTATGGATTGAATGCATACATTTTTGTACTTTGATAGATAAGTAATATATTTCTTCTCAGCAAGAGATCAGGAACAGCCATATATACCATGAGGCAACATGTTTGCTGGCAGCAGGAAACAGTAACCAAAGAGTTTGAGACCTAACAAAATGCTTTGGAAAATGCATTACATTTCACTATCCAATTTAGCTTGCATACTGAAAGGGATTGTATGTTATTTCCATCTTAGAAATGTTGATAAGGACTAAAATATTCCTATACTATCAAGGAAATGGACTATTCATAAAATAACTTCAGGAAATGTATTGTCTTTTCTCTCTTAATCCCAATTCATATCTGCTGCTGACTGGGAGCTACGGTTCCCACTACTTTGAGTTGACTGAAAAACCATTATTGAGGAAGTAGGAGATATGGTTCCTTCTCACCTGAATGCCCAGAAAGGCTAATGCTGTCATAAAGAAAGTTTTCCAGATGGGGAGATGGGAAAAGTACTGACAGTAAACGTTTTGTTAAAAAAAACGATGCCAATGATACGACATTATTTAGAGTGAAGGACAGTAGAAATGCAAAGAACGAGGTAGGAAAGGTAGAAGGTTCATTCCAAGGTAATCAAGAGAATGGGTGAATATCTGTTGGCTTGGAAAGGCAAGAAGAAAAAGCATAGAATTTAAACTCTGGAATAGTGACTTCCTATAGAAACGTATACTGCAGTAAAAAAATCTTTCTTGTGATATGGTTTCATTCTTATGCACAATTATTTATTACTATTATTTTGTGCCTTTGGGTCAGTTTTTTTACACCTGGCGACCACCTGGACAAGCCCCTGCAGTTTTCTTGGCCAGGTTTTTTGGGAGTGGTTTGTTATTGCCTCCTTCCTAGGGCTGAGAGAGAGTGACTGGCCCAAGGTCACCCGGCAGGCTTTGTGCCTAAGGCAGGACTAGAACTCACGGTCTGCCAGTTTCTAGCCTGGTGCCTTCACCACTACACTAAACTGGCTCTCTTTATGGACAATAACAATATTAATTTAGCCAAGTTGTATCTGTGAGTTTCTGCAGGGTAAGCCAATACCTGAATAAGGGGTTAAGTGTCTGAGAACCAGAATGTACAACTGTGTTTGATATGAAACTTGACAGAAGGGTTCCTAAAGCTGAGACAGTCTATCAACCTGCTCCTTCTCCATTGCTAAGTGCAGTGGGGAAACAGTGTGTTCTCTGCCAGTCAGCTAATGGCTCCTCAGCAGTAAAAGTGGATGGGCTCCCCAAAACTCCACAGGTACCAGCTGATCAACAGTGCTCTCAGGAACAGTTGAGAAGATTAAGAGCATCTTATGCTACTGTTCTGGTATATGTGCTTTTCTCTACACCAACATGCCGGAATATGCCTATTATGTAGCCTGTAAAGAACACACAATGCAATAGGAATCACGCAGAAAAAAGCATGGACGTCTTAGAATAAGCAAGGAAACCCTACCCCACTAACTTGTAAACTGAAGAATTATCAGAATATCTTGATTCTGCCATGTACCCTCTATCTAAGCTACTGATGACTGTGTCAGAAGTTCTTTCAGTTTTGATTTTACATTAGAGAGACCTCCACAACAGTGATGTCACTCTAGTTTGAATCTGCACCTTGAAATTTGATGTGCAAGGCCTGTCCAAGCATTTTGCTGAAACAGAAAGGTTTCCCTTGCTGATTGAAAAACAGACAGATGCTGACTCACTACTTATTTTTGCTTTAAACCAAGAAGGCAAGAAACCCTGAAGGATAGTAATGCAAAATGAAGATTAAAGTCTTGCTACTGACAGAAAGGCAGTGTGCATGACACCTGCCTCTAGCCAAATCAGCTGAGCTTTAGAGTAGCAGATTTGTCAAGTTTTGCAGTGCATCAGGAAGAAATATTTTATATATTAGGAACGACATTTTGGAAACTTTCAAGGTAAAGTTTTCAAGTGGGGTCACAATAGGCACCTCAAGGCCATTTCACACATTATCACCAAATCCATATAACCAGCCTAGGCCCTGATGAGCTTCCTGAACTATAGAAATATTGTAAAAAATCATTCCTATGCTAGGTTTCTAATGATGTTTTGGTTAAGTCATGAAGAACCAAGCAATTTCCTAGTTGAACAAAAGTAAATTCATATTAATTTATTCCCCCCCCCCCGCAAATTTGGGTTACACTGAGAAATGTTTTATAACTATAGCATGACAGTCCATCTTCATTATTTATCATCTGATTAAGAGTAATAATCTCAACTTCAACCATTTTAAAAATATTATCAGGCATTTTAAAATAGGAATTACTCCAAAACATTAATTTCTCACGAGAACGAAAATCACATTTTAACTCTTTTCCCAAAGAAGGGCCAAATAACCCTGACCACTTTCAATGCTGGAAAAGTAACCAAATTCCTACTGTAGTAAGAACTAAACACTTGTGAGGAGCTCAAGGGTTTGTCGTTGTTCACATTAAAAAAGAATGAATGAAAGAATGAATTACCTTCTTTGAACTAACTATTATAGTATGGCTCTTTATATCTTGCTCTTTGACTGGTACCTCCAGAAATATTATATATTTGAGAATATGAAATAGGTTTTCATTTATCAAAGCTCATGATGCTACTCTGCACATTGTTAGAGCACGAGATCTTCATGAGTATGGGAGGCGAACAGCAAGTAGACCACATCTACCTCTTTGGTGCATCTCCTCCATCCTTACCATGCATTCATTCCTCTAATGATATTGCACTGTGGCTGCCATCAACCTTAGCAAGTAGTGCCATGCTAGTAGCAGGGAATTTGGGCAATCACAATCTACCACATACAGGTGGGGGAGGCTGCTGAATAGAAGGAAAGTTAGTCACCTCTGCAGCATGAATATCTGATGAGAGGAGAGACTGGATGGGAGCACCGGAGATGAGTAAAAACTAGAGCTTTCATTTCACAGAATAGTCCATTACTCAGTCTGAGCTTGGTTTGTGGAGACAACTCCACTGCTGGCATTCAGCAAGTCTGACCTACATCAGGTGCAGGGGAAGGAACATAGCTGAGAGGTAGAGCACATATAGTATTTTGTAAACAGAAGGTCTTGCATCTCCAAGACTAAAGGACTGAATAGCAGGGAAAATAAAGGGCTCCCCTTGAGACCCAGAAGAGCTACCACCTCACAGTGCTAGGCTGGATGAACAATTAATCTGACCTGAAAGCTATCTGAAAGCCACTGTGAAGGGAGAACATTCATCATCACCATCATCATTATTATTATCATCATTATCCTCTACTCCTGGAATGGCTGCATCCTGTATCTCATAGCAAGAAGTTCCCTTTACTACCATTTTGAGATGCTTTACATGCTACGTAACATGCTCATAATTCAAAGCCAGGTACCTTTAACAACTCTTAAAATAGGATTAAATTACAGCATGCAGAGTGGCATAATGAAACATACATTTACATGTCACCCACTAGCAGAGAAGGAAGAAGGAAGAAGGAAGAAGGAAGTCCCCAGTGTTCTAACCCTCTGGGACAGATGCTCAGGGAGACAGAACAGGCAAAAATTATATATTTTTCTTTCAACCAACAAGAGCATCTCGTGACTGGAGTTATGCTCATGGGGACTTACGATCCAAGCCCATATGTTTCAATGAGTAACATTTCATGTGCATTTTTTTTAAAAAAAACAGCAGGTAAATTGCCTTTAAGATTCTTTTAAATGCTGCCTATAAATCTTGAAATGGTTGAGCATTTAAAAGAAAGAAAGGTGGTGGTGGGGGGAGAAGAACCCAAACCCAGTTCTCCTTTAACAAATTGCAGAAGAATTATTGCCAGGAAATATTTTAGAAGTAACAGTTAACGCTGACAGTAACACTAACAGCACACTGCAGCAGATAATTAATGGAAACAGAGTGCTGAAGTAGTTTTGAATTTGTGCATGCACATGTGTTTTTTAAAAAGCAGTGTGCTAACAGCTCAGACAAGTATCTGGAATGGGTTTAATTTCTGGCTGCACATCTGGGTGACAAATTAGAGGAATATACAAACGATTCAAAGGAGCACCTTTGGACAGGGGTGGGTGATGGTGAAATCTCAGTCTAAAGACTATGTCTTAAAAGTTGGTAAGTTAAATTTAGCTCAGGGTAAAGAGTAATTGAGTTTGGTTTTTTAACCTTTCTCCTGTCAGGTATAAGAAACATATTTATAATGTGGTTGTAAACACATTTCAGGCTAATGCAATATAACATGTATATACTGATATATACAGTTCATTCTTCTTCCATTTCTGGAAACCAAATTCTACAGATAAATCTAGATATTGTTCATTTAGTATATTGAAAGACTGAAACATTCTGTGCATGCTTGGATTAAGGAGAGTTCTGTTCAAACCCATATGATGTGCAGGTGAAATGCAATGCAATTATAATCAGAAAAATGGTAAAAAAAAAAAAAATCTGGCTTTACTTTGTTTTGCTTCATATCTTCTCCACCCAATACACCCAGAGACAATTTTGTCTTTATTGTCAGATCTTAGAAACTTGAGATCTCATGGGCAAAGTGCAAGGACAAAGAGAAAAGAGAATCATTATTTTCTCCTTTATCCCCATCAACTATCTTTGATTCCTTTTTTCCACATGACCCTGTCAAAGGCACTACAGATATACAGGTAGTCCCCAGTTTAAGAATGATTTCCATTCCCAAGGTCTGTCCTTAAATCGAATTTGTATGTAAGCCAGAACAGTATTATTGCATAATACTGTATAAGTAGTATTGTGTAATTAACTCGAACCATTGTGTATTTAACTCGAATCACTGTACATTTAACTCACATTTTGCTACAGTAGGCTCTGTTCTTAATTATGGGTTGTCCTTAAACTGGGTGTTCTTAACCCAGGGACTACTTGTATTTAAAATCAAAGCTACTAATAAGCTCTTAAAATATTTCTAGTATTTTCCAAGAAAGGTACTTAAAAAAAAAAAAAAAAACCAACAACACTCTATTTGACCCACTAGATGTCACTATAGCCTCAACAGAATAGCCTATCAAATTGGACAACTTGATTGATTGTACCTGCCTCTTTCAAACAGAAAGGCAGCCGGCTCTAAACAAATAATGCCAGCTTTGTGCTTGTTACAGTCCCTTCAATAAAAGCCACCCAAAATGACAGCATATCCTCGCTCATGCTCTAACTTCTGATGTATGTTTAGTCAGGAGAAATGAATCTGATTACATCAAAAAGCTAAATCATTCCACAAGAGGTGGCCAGAAGAAAATAGACACAGAAGATCCATGACTTCTGAAAAGCAGATATCTAATCCTAATGCTCCTTGCGACCAAACTACTGTCTATGGATTTAGCAGTAAACATCCTTCCTGCAATGCTTGCATAATAGGGCTATCTAAACAAGAAGAAAAGAGTTCTGGCCCCAGACTTGAGGTCTCACACTATCAGGACTGTCCAGGCTTACAGATGAACAACTCGGTTTCCATGTGATCAAGAGTCCCAGTTGTGTGGAGGGATGGCTATAAGCAGTGACTTGGACACAGTAGAGGTCTCTGCCGATATGTAGACAGGGAGGAGTAGGATCAACAGTATGGACCTATTTCCAGTGATTACACAGAGACCCTTCAGCTGATTAGTGTGCAAAGTAGTCAAGACGTTGAATTATTTAGCCCAGTCATGACTTGTTTTAACTTACTAAATCCAACTTTTCCTACTTTAAGTAAGCAACAGCATTCCAAATCACCATCCATGTTTGAGATACTAGAAGCATATATTGTTTGTCTGGATTGAAACATAAATAAATAAATAACCCCTCAGAATTATGGTATTTCAACAGAAGACTTTGGGAATCCCCAAAGGATGACCTGAGTCTGAAATACTCCTGCTTGGATTCCCAGAAATGGCAGTCAAGAAGCTGACTGCATGTTGGACGTACAGTTAGTCCTTGGTTAACGATGGTAATTGGGAGTGGGAGCTTTATTGCTAAGCAATGTGGTCATAAAGCATGATGCCATGTGACTGTGCTGACTTACAACAGCAGTTCCAGCAGTTCCAGTTGTGGTTGTTAGATGAATCCTGCATGGTCATTAGGCGCAATGTCATGTGATTGCCATTTACAACCAGCTTCCCCATTGACTTTGCTTGTTGGAAGCCAGCAGGGAAGGTCGCAAATGGTGATCACGTGACTACGGGACACTGTGACCGTTGTAATTGCAAGCCAGTTGCAAAGTGCCTGAATTGCAATCATGGGACTATGGGGACACTGCGATGGCTGCAACTTTGAGGACTGGCCATAAGTCTCCTTGTTCAGTGCCATCGTAACTTCAAACAGTCACTGAATGAATGGTCATTTACCAAGGACTACCTGTAGTTTGTAACCATCCTAATAGCCATCACTATCCCGCATGAGTTTATTTAGGTTGTCCAAGTTTGTGACCACCTCTGCATTGTTTGTTAATGAATTCCATAGTTTAACTATAGATGGTATTCTGATGTGTTTCCTTGTAGCTGTCCTGATTTTTCCAGCATTCAGCTTCACTAGAGGACCCTTATTCTACCATTATGAGACCGGGAGAACAAGCTCCCTCAATTATCTTTCTATACATTATGCATAGTACCTTATTCACCTTGATTCTAGGCTGATAAGCCCCCAAAATTGTAACTTTTACTCTTTGGTGAGCTGTTTCAGATTGGTTGTCATTTTGTTTTTTTGTTTTTTTTTTCTTAATCCTTTCCAGGGCTATAGTATCCTTTCCGGGGTGTGGTGACCAGAGTCATATTTAATATTAATGTATGATTGCACCATTATTTGTATAATGATATTACACTATTATTAGAAGTTTCCCCTTCTCTGCCTCCCTTCTTGTTCTACCTATCCCAAACATAGAATTTGCCTTTTTCCAGCTGTATAATTGTATAGTTGTTCAGTTGCTTCTACAGGGGGTTGAGATGGGAAACGGTCAAAAAAGTCAAGATAGTGGTTGCAACCGCACAATCAAAGCCCTGCCCTTTTGAAAGGGCTTGCAATACCCACACACGTACAAAAGGGACAGGACTTCGATTGTGCTTTTGCAACCACCACCGTCACTTCTTTTACTCTCCCTTGTGGACACCCCTGTAGATGTTCTTCATCTGGAATGCTCACACAGCATCAAATGCTGCAGGTGCTCATTAATGTCCACAATGAAGTCTTGCTGGCTTCCATATGTAAGCTAGAATCCTGCTCGTTCTGGGTCCTGCCTCCTATGGAAGGTGTCTGCGGCAGGCTCTGGCCTTTAATGCACAGGAGGATCCAACAGCTAATCTCCTTAAATGAAGTGGGGGAATTATCCAGAGGGCTCACATGTTGAGGGCTCCAGATGAGAAATGCATGAAGGAGGGTTGTTGTCATCATTTAGGATTAACTGTAGGGTCACGACCCTTGTCTGTTCCAGAAAGATGTAGTATTTCTAAATTTTATTGATACGTTATGATTAGGACAGACCTTTAGCCAGTCTATGATTTTATCTTCCATTCCAATGTCCCTCCAAACCTTTTGGTTGAATGGCCAATAGCATGTCACGTGCACCAATTTCTTTTTGAAGGCTAGTATAGACACTCATAAAAATGCTAGAATCTGAATCAAGTAGTTCTTGTTGGCTTTTCCACACAGCTCAGTTTAAAAGCTGCTCTCCCATCTTTTTGTTCTTGAATGACTATGCTGATCCCTGAGGCATTGCCAAAAAAGAAGAAATGCGTCAAATAAAAAGAAAAGATGGTAGAAGCCAATGCAGAGTTCTAGGAAATTTGCATATACAATATATCGTTCGAAATTTACTTAATAGAGTTTATAGCTACTCCCCATAGACCATAAGTACATGTCCAGGTGACCCCTTAACTTCCTATAGCAGTGTTTCTCAACCTTGGCAACTTTCAGATGTATGGACTTCAAATCCCAGAATTCCCCAGCCAGCAAGGCTGGCTGGGGAATTCTGGGATTTGAAGTCCACACATCTGAAAACTGCCAAGGTTGAGAAACACTATCCTATAGTCTGTTGTCCAAGTGGTAAGTGCTGACAGACAATTCCAAGGCTCCTGAGATTTGGACCGTGTAGTTCTTTCAATACAGGACAACTTCTAAGAGAGGATTGTCCTCTGTTCAGTCTGAAGTATGCATTCCTTTGAAACAGGCCTGCTTCATCCAACCACCTTCCCTACTGCATAACAAATTGCAACCTTTCTATCCCTGTGTCTGCATATTCAGATCCCTCAACTTTAACTTCCTCTACCCAAGAAAGAATGATTTTTAAAAACGTCCTCTAAATTGGTTTGAAAACTATTGTATAATTAGGGTTATCATCTCTGAAGTGCCAAAATCCAGGTAATCCCTGTATGAGGACAAAGAGCTCTCTTTGCTACCTATCTAGTAGTTATCTGGAGTTTTGAACTCCACTACAAGGAAAGAAACTCAGATGCTGGCACTTCTTGCATTTCTTCTTTCAGTTGCTTGAAAGCTCAACTATATTTTTCTTGGTGTGATGTTGTAAATTAAGAACCCCATGCCCCAAGTTAGTATTATTTGCAACTCTGGTTGCAAATCAAAGGTACAAAAGTTACCTTTGGTTTTATGTATACATAAAGATGAAGAAACATAAATTGATGGCACTTCTTTTTCTCCCCACATTGTGTTAATCCTTCCAGTAGAGGGCTGCCATTCTGATGGTACAATTTTGCATTTCTCTTCAAAGGTACTGAATGGGACTTCCTCCCAGATGATTGGATACAGGATCGTAGTCTTAATCTGGCTCTCAATCCTCAATGCATTTATACAAATTGGGCTTGGTCCTGATTCCAATCATTTTTTTGGATTGTGGCCCCTGGCATGACATTCAAAGGCCAACAGTCATGCTTGGCAGGAAGAAAGTTCATAACTCTGATCTACAGAAACCATTTTTTCCTCCTCTTTAAATTGTGAGTGATAGGGAATTCTACCCAGGCTAAAGAAAAGTGAAACACAATTTTGATCTCAACTTGTACACAGGTTTAAGAACCTTTATTAGGGATTACCTTGTGGTGATAAGTGTGGTAAAATGCATTTATTTTTCTGTTCTTATTGCATCCACAGATAGCTGGCTAGTGACCATATTTTGGGTGACTTGGTCCCTCCTAGACAAGGAAAGACCAGGGGAACCCCTGCAAGATTGTTGGTGTAAGAACTATATGAGGCATCTGTCAGATAAATTCACTTGGATTGTGGCTGGGGCATGATCTTGTTCAACCAGCTGGGGAAACTTTGAGTCTGTTAGTTCTGAGGAAGAGGACAGGTCCTTAGGCCTTTGTATCTTGCCACCTGTGTTTCAAATGTCCCTTCTGGTTCGTTAGGGGCTCCTGGGATGTAGTTGGATCCAGATGGCGGTCAATACTTCTTTTTGGGAGGGGATGACTTTGCTTGTCCTCATGCTTTACACTGAAATCCTATGAGTTCATAGTAGGCTTCCAGGTGCAATTCAAGGTCCTGGTTGTCACCTTTAAAGGCCTGCACAGCACAGGGTCAGGTTACTTGCAAGACCACCTGTCTTCAATAGTTTATGCCCATCCCATCAAATCTGACAGAGTGGGCATGCTGTGGGTCTCTTCTGTGAAAAAATATCACCTGGTAGGACTCAGAGATATGCCTTATTTATCATGGCACCTGTCTATGGAACAGCCTTCCTGCTGAGATTCGGATGGCCCTGCTGGCCTTCCATAAGTCCTTGAAGACCTGGCTGAAGACCAGGAGCCTGGTATGTGAGTTCTGTTCTGTGAGATAATTCTGTGAAGAGCCTTGTTACTGCTTTATTTATAAATTTATATTGCCTTATGGCTTTCATCCACATGCTGTTTTTAGCCCAGAGTTACCTGTTTAAGATGCACGGGAATACAAATTTGTTATATAAATAAATATTAACAGCAATCCTTCAGAATTATGGAATTTCTTGAGTCTGAAAGCCAAGCAAAGGATTTTGATGTGGGTTGGGCTTTGGCAGCTGGACGTGGACATACTGCTGTTTGACATGTGATGTTTCATCATTCCTACACTTTATGTTTATATGCAGTGTTTTTGTAGATATGAGAGGTATAGAAGTCAAAATATCACAGTTTTTCAATCTACACATTAGGCCTTGAAAGCTTCTACTGGTATCTGTGCAAAACAGAGAAGCCAAGTAGATATATGAAAATTTGTGAGGCACGTACCTCAATGTTATGGTGATAGACACATGTCAGAATATCTACTTCATTCTGCCTATGATATCTGCCTTTTAGACACATACTACATGTTCTACTTAAAGTTATGCTGTGAGCGGACATTACTGGGGGCAGTCAGCAGGTTGATGGGTGAAGGTTCCCTACTGAGGCTTTGTCAGAGCTTATTTAGAAAAGGGTATTTCTTTTGCTTCATCTTGATCTAACATCTGCGCCTGCCCAGTTGCGTGACTTAAGCAACTTTGATTTTAAAAGTATTTATGCCAATGATCTTTCTATCAATGGATGTTCAGTAGACCGACGAGAAGCTTGGCTTTGAAGCTGCTCATTCAGTTGCCTCGGCTCTACTTAACACCACCTGCTGGCCTATTTCACAGCAACCCCATTTTTGGTGGGGGGAGTCCCTTCAACAATCCAGCCTACCAGCAATTCCACACATTAGTCAGAGAGCTGCAGAGAAAAGGCTCCAGCATTCAATTAGCAGGTAAAATGATTTCGCCCAGCAGTAGCAATTTGAGAGCCTGGGAGAAGGTGATGGAGATCAAACGGTGAAACAGACTTTACTGTTTCATAGAAGTGAAAATAACTTGCATTTAAAAAACAATCCATGTAAACCCCTGTGTCCTCACCTCTGGTTGCAAAGCTGGCAGGCAAAGCAGTCCAAATGGTAAACGTTATCTCGGGCCCTCATCACCATCTCAAAGGCAGGGATCAGCTTACTGCAGGCAGCACAATTCCCAGTGGTCCCGAAGAGCCTGCCAAGGAAGCACAATCATTAGAAGCCAGTTTAATTAAATGGTGGAAGGACTAATTAAGTGTAATTAGTAGTATCAAATACTATATTGCACCAATAAAGAGAAGTTGCCATCCCCATTTCTCTGACCAGCCAGCATGTGGGAATGGAGGCTGATCCTGCATGGAGAGAGAAGTTCTGAGTTCTTTGAAGTTTTGGAGCTGCCAGCTAATTGACTGTCTAATGAAGAAATCCATTCCACATGCAGACAAAGTGCTATTTTGAGGCTCACAACGCTTCCATCAAAAACAATACCATCTTTTCAACGCAAATTAACAGTGTCTTAGCAGTACATTTTTACAGGATTCTAGCAGCCCCTCTATTTTCTAATTTGCTATTCCTTCATTTCCTACTGATTAGTTAGCTCTCTGGAGAAAATATGCAAGGTTCATTTTTGGGTTTACACATGACTCCTGCAGACGACTTTCCATACATGCTGCTTAGTTATGCTGTAGTTCTTGGATCTGTACTACAACAAATCAAAATAGAAATGGTATCAGAATGTTATTTTTCAGA
Organism: Liasis olivaceus; assembly: GCA_030867105.1. Taxonomy (NCBI): domain Eukaryota; kingdom Metazoa; phylum Chordata; class Lepidosauria; order Squamata; family Pythonidae; genus Liasis; species Liasis olivaceus. The sequence continues at coordinate 93,772,650 of CM061349.1, read as the reverse complement.
GACATCTTAAATCATTTCCAGCAGTAGTAGACTGTAAGACAATCCTATGTGGCAGAACTACTATGTGTGTGGATTTGGCCATAATATGAATTGATTCCTGGTTCAGTGACACAATATTAGCCTGGAAATGCAACCTTTTTATAAAAAAAAATGCTAACAAACCACTTTCTCTCATCTTATTTTCATACAGTGTTTTAAAAATTTACCAGGGCATGGCTGAACTGCAATCTTGAAATATTTTGAGAAATATCCCAAAGCTACTTAACGCAACATACGCTGAAGAAATCCATCTGTGCTGACTTCATGTAAACCACGTGCCACCTAAACAGGCACAAATATTTCAGTCCAATCTATAATTGCTAGAATATTATGAATTTCAATTTGGAACTGCCTTTTGGTAAAAATAAATGCAAAGGAAACATCTCCTTTCTTTCCTCTAGATGAATCTAGATGAAGAGCTGGGTGTCTAAAGTGTACATGATTTTTCAAATTGTGTTCCATAGAGCCTAGGGTTCCATGAGAATTTGATGGCGTTCCACAAGGAACTAAGGACAAAAGAAAAAATAAGAAAAGTTCATTCAAATGCAGACTATTTTCTCTCATGATAGCTTTTTTCTCTTGATCAAGCATTCTGGGATTTTTTAAAAAAACTTTTGATTACAGGGCCTTATAAAGTTTGAAAACTCCTGCTCTACTACATCTTTATGGAGTATGTGGGTTGTAGGCATATATTCCTTACCTCCAGTTAAAAAAACCACAAATAATTAGGCCGGCCAAGATTATACTGCAGCTGCCAATCAAGGTAGCCGATATTGGCCATGAAGATTAATTTTAATTTTATATCAACAGTACAGTACATCCATATGATTCGTTACTTTACTGAAAAGACAATGGATGAGATGGATCCAAGATAATTATTTGAACTTAGTTTCCAGTGCAGTCAATGAGATTTCACTTAGTAATGTCTGCATTTCACAGTATATCAATGGGATCTACGTATAACTAACTTAGTTCTAATCCAGTATGAAGTAATGCATTATTTTCACCACTGTGTGAAGGCAATAGTTTGCTACTGTGGGCCACACACATGTAGTCTCTTACCTTTACTCATTATGCAGATTAACATCACAACTTCAAACTTTTTGAGATCTTGCTGTTACTTTTAAAGCAAGGTATGGAGTCAGAATTATGGTAAACACAATTTTATGATACAGCAAATATTATAAACTTCAATAATTACCCTGTGATAAGATTATGCTAAGTTGTTTGTTCAGAGTACCCAGCAAACAAAGTTAGCTGGGCATTAGAAGGAGGATGCCCACACCATGCATTTTTTTTTAAAGAACCTGCCATTCTTCATCAGAAAGGCTGCCCAGTTTGAATCTTGTTCAGAAAAATAGAGCTCTAGAAAGAAGGAGCAAGGTCTTGAAGGTGCCTTTGGATGGACACAGTCTTCTCCATTACACAGAGATATACTGGACTTCTATCTAAATTATAGTAATTAAATAAAATCACAAATATGATACAATCGCAGACCTGAAGTCATTTTCAGGATTTTCCCTTCTTCTCTCAGGCAAGCCCTCAGGTCTGCTCATCTTCAGCCTGGATAGGAAGTTACTAAGCAGAGGGGGAATCCATTCCATTGTGAGAAGAATTATCCCACATAAATATGCACAAGGATATGTAAATCTGTCCCCTACTCCTTTTATCATTTTATTTCATGATGCATTTTCTCTTTTGCAGTGCCTTTGCTTTTCAGGTGATGCTTATGTGACCCTTTTAGGAGACCAAGATACTTGTGCAAGAACTTTTGCTTCTAAAATTGTCAAGTTGTCGCCAGGTGCACTTAAGTTGCCATCTTCTAATTGGTAAGATGTCTCTGAGATACTTGGCATCTCTTTCTGCTCTTGTGAAAATGAATGCAATTGGCTGTGAAAAAAGGCAGAGGGATCTGAAGGCTGGGATCTTAAACCTTCTTAACTGGAAAAGAAGTCTCCTCACCAGCATCAGTTAAACATCCCTGACTCTAGATTGGATCAACAGATACCTAGGTATTCTTGGACTGAAAGAGAATTAGATCTAAAGACATATAGTCTCTCTTGAGTTAATTCCTGGTGACATCAGAGATACTGGCTGCCAAACGGAAATGGTTTGCCATTACCTGCTTCCAGGACTTCCCAGTCCAGCCTAGAGCCCTGGCATTCTGATTGTTTTCCATCCAAGGACTAACCAGGCCTGATCTTACTTAGCTTCCAAGCCCAGACCAGACTGTTCTGCTGAAGCCACCCATTGAGATCTGAATTTGATAGAAACTTCTATTTGCATATACTGGTTGCAATTGTTTTACATAATCTTATATGTTAACCTGGGGACGCGGTGGCGCAGCGGCTTAATGACGCTGAAAGTTGCCGCCAGAAATGGCTGACGCTTCGGCGGTTCAAGTCCAGCCTTCGTGTTAACAGGGTGAGCTCCTGTTTCCCCCCCCCCCCCAGCTCCTGTCAACCCAACAGGTCGAAAACTCACGTGAGTAGATAAATGGGTACTCTCACTCCGGTGGGAGGAAAAATGCTGGCAGCGCCTGCAAAAGGAGTTGGGAGCAGTTGCCGGTAAGCGCGAAACTGCAGTTGCCCGAAAAGGGCGCGAAGCAATGGAAACCCCGCCTCCTGCGCTCGCCAGCTGGGCTCTGCTCTAGGAAGGAGGCTCTGGCAAACCACTTCCGAAAAACAATTGCCTTGAAAACTGCAAGGATTCGTCCAGGCAGTCACTGCAGGGTCAGTAATGACTGAGCGCAGACAAAAAAAAAAAAGTTAACTTAGCATGTTTATTACTGAGCTACATCCAAAACTATATTTTCCTGACATGGGAAAACTGTGTGCAAAGCATGCCAGAACCATTTCATACCATACCTTCTCATTTGTATGGTCTGATATCCCCACAGCTGGATTTCTCAGAAGGCACCCTGCGTCAGACTATAGAAATAAAAAGTACCTATGGGAATGTCAGTGATTTGCCACTACGGCAGCAAAAAAGACTATCTTCTCAGAATATCAGAATTAAAACTAACTTATCAGGAGGAGACAAAACCAGAGCTAACTGCAGAATGCTTTGGAAAAGAACAGAACTTTGCTCTGCATTTGGAAAATAAATATTATAAAATAGGGATTTCTCAGTTATGTCCTGTCTCCCCCCACCTTCTGCAACCTGCACAGCTGCTTCCCTAAAAACGTTTGGCTGTTTTCTGTCCCTTGTGAATTTCAGGTACATGATGATATTACAACAACCTCCCCTCAAACTTTGAAGTTGGTTTGTCTTGAACTTCTCAGTTTTATCAGCTCCCAGACCGATTTTATTTTCTCTTTAATCATAATTAAATACAGGCTTGGGCACTTCTGTCAGGATCAAACTGGAGCATATAAATAGTTTTAGGAATGTGAATATAACATTAATTCTAGAGTTACTATTAGTCAGTTTAATCTTGCAAAACGAACCTGCTATTTTAATTGCCTTTGCCCTTTCAACAACTAGGTGAGGTGGCTTAGTACTGTTTTCAGTTTATGGCTGGGGAGCTGAAAAAAGCTCTGAAAGTGTGCAAATTGAATAGAAAGATGTTCACCAGTCAGTCTTAAAGGACATCAACTCTGATTGCTCATTGGAAGGATTGATAATGAAGCTCAAGCTCAGATACTTTGGTCACCTAATGCGAAGAGAGGACTCTTTGGGAAAGACCCTGATGCTGGGAAAGATGGAAGGCAAAAGGAGAACAGGACGACAGAGGATGAGATGGCTAGATAGCATCACTGAAGCAATGAGCATGAAATTGAGCAAACTCAGGGAGGCAGTGAAAGATAGGAAGGCCTGGCGCAATATGGTTCATGGGGTCACGAAGAGTCGGACACGACTTAACGACTGAACAACAACAACAACAAATGTTCACCTTTGGTGAGGCATCCTTCATTTCTCTGGGAGTTCAGCTTGTAGTGCAGAGAACCTCAAAAGCCAGGTGTCATTAACGCCTCTACATAAGGCTGAAAACCTAGGTCAGACTCTTCCACTGACCCACTTCCATTAGACGTTCTTTACAAAGTAATTGTAAACATTACCATGAAGTTTGGGGAAAAAACATTTTTCCTGGATGTTTTTTTTTCTTTTTAAACTTTCTATCTAGCTTACAGCCCTGGGTTTTTTGGTGCCCCCCCCCCCCCCAAGTAATAAGCAGTCACAACCTTGCTTTCAAGGTCAACCAGGTGCTACCACCTGCCAGGCTGTGAGAGAGAAGTCAAATTTGGTTTGTACTTATCTCCCCCTATGCAGGGACAATTTATCTTTGGAGGAAAATGTCACATTTCCAAATATCACTCTAAATCATGAAAAACAAAACCTAGAACATTTTGAAATAAGCTAATCTCACATGAATGTGTACAAATAGTTTTACCCAAAACTGTTTACCTTCCAATTACAAGTCAGTCATAATCTCCCTAGTGGTTTTATTAATACAGATGGTATTACATTATTATTGGGATAATCTTATAATTTTTGGAGTTTTATAAAAATCTCCTCTTTTCCTCTATCTCTTAAGTGTCGTTCACTCCTTTATCTTAAAATGGAAACATTTTCTGCATGGTATAAATTACATTATTGATACACTACTGTGGAAACAAGAGAAGGGAGCATGCCTGGCATTTATCTTGTCAGCTGCAAGATTTGTACTTTTTCATGCACTTGTCTGGCTGTATAACATACTGTTGAGGGATAAAGCCTCTTAAAATGTATAAAAAAAGTTTGTCAATGTGCCATTGCTCTATTTCTTGGCAAACTTGACAAAGGGGTTTCATGTTTAAAATCAAAATTTTACTCTTTTGATCTTTAGAGCATCCATGTTGGTTAGATTACCATTAAAAACTGCTGCCCTATATCCAAATGGGAAAATTAGAAGCCAGCTAATCCCAGATTTGTTCAGACTGCAGTGCCATTCCGTGTGTGAACATTAAAAAAAAAAATCCATTATTCATTAGCATCACAGTTGTGTGGAGCTCAATCTAGATTAAACAAAATAAAGGGACTCCAGACAGCACCATCTGCATTGTTAAACAGGCATTTTTCGTCACCCTGTGAATTAGCGGCTTTTCTAAATGGAAATGAGAAGTTTGGACAGATGTTCACTTAACTATTTAAACAGTCATCTTAAGAAACATGAAAATGTATTTGATCCTGGATTCACCTGCCTCCTTCCAGGGGCTTTGGGGGTGGGGAGAGAGAGAGAGAGAGCATTAAACAGCTTTGAATGTTTGTATAAGATTTAAGGCTTCTGTTCTGTCCAGATGCAATCATGTTGCTTTTTTTTTCTTGTCTGTAACAAATAAGAGCCCCCAGCTAGTCTGGGTGCTAATCTTGGCCTTAAGTTTGAACACTGCTTTCCATTATTTGGTATATGAACATTTCAAGCTCGTTCTTGCACTACCAAGTTCAATGCCTCTTTTCAGAGAAAGCCATAGAATGGTGCAGTTCCTGGTATTTAAGGAAGCAGCAACAATATGCAAATAGAAATGGAGCTGTCAGCTACAGGACGTTTGACGTTTTTGTCTCCCTCTGCCCCTGGACAACCCTGGTCAGCTATATGCCTAGTAACTAAGGCTAGAATAAGTCCTCTGGAATGGGCAGGCTGTGTTCTTTGTTAATTATTCCTGATCCCTCCTTCTGTATGGATAGTAAATTAAGGACAGCAAGTACCTTCTCCTCACACAGCCGGGGTTCACACATTGCATTCAACCACATTATATTTCACCACAATGGGTGGGATTTACACAATGTGCTAAGCCATACATCATGGTTTCTAATCCCAACTGGCTGTGCTCAGACAAAACAACATTATAATGGTTGTATAGTGAGATGGGTGGCATATAAATTTGATAAATAAAGTAAATAAATAAAATAGCGTGACTTGGATCTTCAGATATGTTAGCTAAAGGAAGTTCACAGAAGAAAATCCCCCCCCCCTTTTTTTCTTTTCCTGTTAGCTATTGCAACAGAAAAGCCATTCTGGAAATTTGGGAGAATCTCCTGGCTACCATAGGGCTACTAAAAGGAAGAAAAGTCAGGAGCTTTCTTTCAACATGTTTCCACGAACGGCTTTCTCTTGGGATCATCTGAACCAGGATTATTTATCCTAGAAAATGTGATGAGATGGTGACCAGCATTGATGACATTAGCAAGCAACTTTTTGTGGTTGTGGGAGCAGGAAGGGGGCAGAGGTTGCCCAACTGCATACAGCCTGCTGGAAACCAGTTCCAAATGGGCACTGATCACGCCGCTCATCTGGCCTTAAGGAAAAGTGAACTGAACTCTCTATGGCCGCAGGGCGCTTCGAAAAATTCTGAGATAGCCCTTTCTTCATTTTCAGATTAATATGTGGCTTGGAAGGTAATCCAAGATTTCATGCTCTAAATTTCTGTGATGCAGTTCTTGGATCAAAAAAATGCATACATTTGTGCATTTTGGCTAAGACATTTTAGTAATATGTACATTATAAATAAAATGGGAGAAAAAGGGGTTAACATAGGCATTTAAAGGCATGCGTAATGAATTTTCATGTTTTAAAAAACCCATTAATGAGTAAAGAGAGCAGAAAAGATTAATGAATTTGTTGTGCACAATGGACTTGGACTGAAAACAAACTTAGTTCTGCCAATCCTTATGATTACTAGCTGACTGGAACTCCATTTCATAGAAGTGTTCTTTCCACAGAATTCTAGTATGCTTTCAGAACAAGGCTGTCTGCAGGTGGGGGGGGTCAAAAAACTCAGGATGGTGTCCATGACAGTGCAACCAAAGCTCTGCTTGATTTTTAACTGCATATAAACAGAGCTTTGATTGCACCATTGTGGCTAGCATCCTGACTCTTTTGCCCGTACCCTATGGACACCACTATTTCAGAGTACTGTATATGCAAGAAGGAATGACCATCACTGTCATATACACTGTGACTCCATATAGAGAATTAGCTGGCCACATCTGGAACCAGAGCGTTGTAGAAGTTTCATCTTGATACGATGAAAAGAGTGACAGACGCTTGTTAGCCTTCCATCCCTCCTACGGTTTGCTTATGCTTTTTAGATTTCTCTGCTATTTTAAAACTTTGACTATGGAACTGTCTAGAACAGCGGTTCTCAAACATTTTGGTCTCTGGACCTCTTTATATTCTTAAATATGATTGAGGACCCAAAAGAGTTTTGGTTTATGTGAGTTATCTCTCTCGATATTTACTGTATTAGAAATTAAAACTAAAAAAAAAAAAAAATTTTGAAGGTGTGGATGCCCTGAAAGGGTCTTGGGGACACCCAGGGGTCCCCAGACCACCCTTTGAGACCCACTGGTCTGGAATATTGCCATCTCCTTCCAACTTATGGTGTTAAAAAATTCATACAAGTAACTCCTAACACGAATCAGAAAAATTTATTCTGTGTCAAGGTACAGCTTCTAGCGCTAAGTACTCTGCTTCTGATAACACAGTCAGCTGTGTCCCTTCCTGGAAAGATTTCTAATGGCATATTGGAGGAAAAAGGCTTGGATTTTAAAAAATAATAATAAAATATTACTAAATTTATGCCATTCCCAAATCAAACAAAAGGAGGGAGGGGAGGGAAGAAATCCTTCCTAATCTCCATAACTCACGTTTCATAGGAAATTCATCTTGTCATTCATAAGGCCAAGACATTTTACTGCAATCTATCATGAAATCCTCAATTCTTAGTGAGATCCCAATACGAAGGAAATGAGCCAGAGATACGGGTGGCTTTTATCAGCATTTTAAAAAGTTTTTTGTTTTGTAAAATAAAAGTTGGCAAGCAGCAAATTTTTAAGTACAGATTTATTTTCCCTTATGTAACACGAAGGCCTAGCCAGCTTGTAAATAAGCTTAGGCTATGCAGATTTAAAATTTAACACAATTAAACTTTTACCCTGTGGTAGTAATTACACTTAATGGCTCTTACCCTGAACTTAACCATGTCTATTGTCGTCAGCCAATCTGAAAGTAGGAGTTTAGCCAAGGACAATTTTCTGTAGTTTATAGGCACACTAAAATCCTGCAAGACCAGAATCTCATTGGCTGCTGATGTCATTGTGTATAGTAGAAATTAAAGCTAATTGGCACAAGGACTGGCAGTGAATACGAATGAATTGATGGGAGAAAATGGAATAAAAGCAAGCACACTTAGTGGCGTGTGACTGTCGAAGGCAGCTTCTCGTTTAAACACTTCTTTGTTGATAATTATAGCCGCCATCTTCTGTTCAGCACTTCGTCTTTTTCAGGCCGGGGGTACTTTCCAATAGCGGCTGTGCATCTTTGTTCAAGGTTTTATACTTCGCCTACAATGAGGGGTCTGTCAGAGCGTTTGATTGCTGGTCCTTTATTCCAAGGAAGACAGGCTTCTTACTGAGGACAAGCAACTTTTCAAATTCCCATCAACAGGAAAACGGCCTTGTCTTTCTTCTCACTCTCTTACTTCTATGTAGGCTTCCCCCCAGGCTGTTCGTGGGCCAAAAAGTCAAGATGGTGTCGCAACCACCAAATTGAACCCCCAACCCGGCAGTCCGTGTGTTGCATGTAGAATGCACGTGAAGAAGGGTGAGGGCTTCATATACATGGTTGCATCCTGATTTTTCTGACCCCCTCTGTGGATGCCTATCTCCCCTTTTCTATTTTCTTTAATTGAGCACTTTCTTTAATTGAATACATACATACACATATACACATAACACAATTCTCACATACACACACAAATAAGTACAAGAAAGAACATAAAATAAGAATAAAAGAATACCAAAAAATAAAATAAAATAAATAAACCAGAGTATTAAACTTCTCATGGCTATAATAGCTTTGTAATATACTGTTAATTAGTTGTAAATAGTTAAATATACTGTACATATTATATCACATAAAAGATTAAGAACCACTATTAAACCTAAACTAAACATGAATCTCAAGAATCATAGTTAACCTAGTATAAATCACTGAATAAACACAGTATGTCCAATTCATATTATTAAGAATTGGTTGGAGTTGGTCAGCATCCAAATTGAATGAATGAATGAATAAATAAAAAATGATTGAAGTATCTTATTAAATTGAAGTATATATTCTATGCATTGATAAACCCACATTTGGGAGGTGGTTCCAATCCATGTATTAGATCATGGATGAAGAATGGTTTGAGCTGAAATCTGTGTCAGATTTACTTTTAAGTTATGTAGCTATTCTGAACATCAAAGCATATTTCCACAAGTTGGTTAGCCACTTTTCTACTAAAGGGATCAGGCAACCTTTCTGATCAGAACCCCCAGCTCCCAGTTGTAAATAATTTCTGACGTGGCTGTTATGTGTAGGTACATACTTACTGTAAGTGGCATAGCTGTCATTACCTGATGAGTCTCTACACTTCTTCCAGTGACTGTTGTAAGAATCATGGAAATTGATGTTGGGACCTCTCCTTTTCATTTCTACCCAAACAAGGCAGGGATAATGGATCACAAGAAACGTGGGTACCCCAAAGAAGGGCTAGGGGGACAAATGAGAACGTGTACCTCACTATGCAGATGATGTAACTTATGTACTTGATTAGAGCCAATCCAAGTACTAAGTGGCATACTTTGCATCATGATTTCATGACACATGCCATTTGGACATCATCATGGCTTGTTACAAATGCCATTTGCGGGAAGCAATTTTTGGAATAACACCTGTCCCAGTTCTTCTTAATGCTTCTTCCCTCTCCTTTTCATTTCTACCAAAAATCCAAAGCCACCTCCTGAGAAGAGACCACGTGCTCGGCTTTATTCCTTGGCATTCTTCCACTTGAAAGTTCTCAGCAGAGCTAAGAACCACAGCAGAGAAATCCTGACCCTGGAAAATTGCTGCCAGTTGTACTACTGGATACCTGATTCAATTCAAATATTCATTATCATGGTCACTGAGCAGTATTACAAAGATTAATAATTATAAACAGAGACATATTAACACAACAGGCAAGGTAACAGGAGATAAGCGACAAGTCAGTTTGCCTTTTCAAACTTCTAATAACCTGCTCAGCCAAATATAGAACTGCCAGCTAAACAGTATGTGGAAGAGAGTGAGAAAAGAAAAGAAAGGGCGGAGGAGAATCATTCAACTGCATGTTAGTTGTTGGCAAATTCTGCTTGCTGTCATGGAGAATTTGGCTTCACTGACAATCTTAGAGACTCTGTTGGACAAAAGATGCTGTACATAAAATTCATCCAAGCAAAATTTTTTTATAAGAGGCGTTATTAAACTGTTGCATAAGCCTCTGTATAAAACACCATGTAATAAAACATTTGACTGTCTGTCCCCACAAGGGCATAATAGCAGTCTTCTTAAACCCGCTTTTGAGATTTGCCGAGAGGAAAATAATAAAGCGAAGGGCATAAAAGTTCTGCGGTGTTTAGGTTATCAACTAGTTGGTTCCCTAACTCAGCACAGGGGAGTATTTTGCTGTATTCTGTTGGGGATTTAATATCCACCAATCTTAATCTGAGCACTTTGAGAAGTACCTTATCCAGTTTATAGCTGAAGATCAGCAGCATAACCATTCATCCTCAACTCTCCATATGCAAGAGGTCTGACAGTTTCTCATCAGGGTTAGCAGGATGGACTCTTAGGGGTGAAAAATTAACTTTCATCCAAAATTAGATAGGCTATACCTTTGTCTCAACCGTGATTTGCACACATCAATAGAAGAGTCCCATTCGGTACACAATGGGCCACCTGCAACAATTTCTTCAGACATGTATACTAAATGGCCTCTTACACAGTAACATTCATGCAGTGCCTAGCTGTATTCCATGCAGATATTGCACCAGCACCTTAACCTCAAATAATTTTATGGTGATCAGGATGTTTCTTTTTTTACTCTTCTGAAATGAATAGCCTTACTTCTTTGAGAATTCTGAAAAGTGTAAGATACATGGGTGCTACATCTCCCTGTGGCACAAAGGCAACCCCAAATATTTGAAACATGTCAAATGCTCAGTAGTATGGTCATTTATACAAAATACACTGGGTTAAAAAAAAAAAACAGTCATATAACACTATTAGAAATATATATGTACTTGAATAATATTTGTATCAGATAAGCATATATAGAATTGTAACTGTTTACTGTATTCATGCTTTTTTTCTTTTTGTTGTATTTTTTCACTTCATGTTAAAGCACTTTCATGTATTTTTCTTCTTTTTTAATCAAAAAAATTAAAAAATATATATATTTTTAAAAGTAGCTTGAATGATTCCTTTCAAAAAATTCTTTTTGTAGAATTTAACATTTTCTTTTTGTAGCTGTACTCCCTTTTGTTCATGGATCATCCAGTAAAGAAAATGTAATGGTTCAGCATGTGGCAGCCAATGTCTTCATTGTGTTGGTACATTTGTGATCAATCCATCATTTTGGTCCATGGAAACAGAATTACTTGGTTTCTTTATTTGTTGATGTTAATAATTGCTGCCATAATCTAAATCAGTCCTTCATGTCATATAAGAGTCTTTTTGTCGGGCTGCTAGTGACAATAGAAGGCTGAATCTGTGACAGTTGTTCAGGAATATATGCACTCTCACAGACCACCTTATGTATGAGGGCATATTTTTTATGTTAAAAAATGTGACCAAGTAAAGGCTCTATAGTTTCTACGAAATCCATCTCAGACTCAGAACCAATGGCAGGTGGTCACTAATTGGACAGCTCTCAATTATGAAACTCATTTGTAAATTTAACAGATTATGGGAGGTTTATATGCAGTCAATATTACTCACCTTAGTTCCAGTCCAATCCCATCTACCAGCCATTAAGAAACAAAACAAAACTACATTGCTAATTGTTTCTACCAAATAAAGATGTACATAGTTACATTTCATATTGTTTGACTGATGGGTTATCAAAGAAGTAACTTTATTATTATCCTGAAGGTATATTTTAGAATTTTAGATAGATTATCATTTGGCCCATCCCTGGCATTAAAATCTTTATTCAGAATCAGCAAAAGATGTCATCCTGCCAATACAAGCATCTTGATTTGTTATTCAAAATGTGAAGTCTGGTGAAGATAATCCTTCCAAGGGGCCTGTTTTGTTAGTCCCTCCCTAAACTTAAAACTGTTGCAAGGGGAGAGGAAATAATAACAATTTCATCCAGCATCCAAATGTTGTGTAAAAGCACAGACTCAAATTTGGTTATAAATTGATGAAGACTGAACTCTATACTTAGTCTCCCAGCTTGCAATGTTCCACGAGATCAAAATGAGAGGGCTGCCTGGGACTGAATGTCACTCAGACGGGAACCATGGTTCCTGCATTTCATTGTGCTGTACACATTTTATAGTCTCTTTGCCAGAATCTGTGGACCCTTATAGAGGGATTTGAATGTCTTCTCAGCCAAACTCTTCTAGTAACACCAGTGAGTGGCACTACTGGAAACTTATATGAAGCAAAATCAACCTTCCAATTATTATTGGACCCATTTGCATCTATTCTGTTTGCAGTCAATATTTGCCATGCATTTTGCCTATATGATTTTTGCAAAATGTTTGAAACCATCCAAGGTTTTTTTAAAAAAAAAATAAAGACATTACTGCTGTCTTTCTGTTATAGGTTTAGTTCAGTTATGTCAGCATATAAAGGACACGGCTCTCATTCTGTAATACAACCAGAAATTATAAACCACTCAATATTTTCAGATCCCCCTCCTCCCTTTTTTTTCATGTGCCACTAGCCCCCACTGAGGTTCTCCGAGACTGTGGGCTATGTGGTAGAACCTTATGTGCAGCTCTTCCAAATGGCAGTTTCAGCCCTCCCAGACAGCAGGAAAGGGAGAGTATGGTAGAGAACCACAAAAATGACCTTGGAAAAGGAATGTGGCGACAGTTAGCAAAACATGATTTAAGCCCAGGACAGAAAGAGAACATTAGAAAGAAGCTTTATTTGGCTTTGCCTTAACTCTCTTTGGTACAAGAGGAAGAAAAATGCTGTCAGGCTTTCAAGACTCCGTTGCAATAGCCAATATTAAAAAAATAGAGTTCCAGTCATTCTTGCGGAGTCTGTTTCCTGGCTAGCCTGCCTTGGACGGCTGACAGGTATCCATACCACGTTTCCCAAATTGGCTCTTTCCAGTCACGGCTGACTGGGTGGCATTAGTTTAATCCCATGCAGGATTGAGTCTATGAGCTACATCCAAACCTGAGGGATAATTGATGGGTCAAGTGAACCCTTTTAAATGTTCCCAACCCTATAACAGCTCCTAACCAATTCCTCCCTGGCAAATAGAAGGGGTAGAAATGGAAGCAATAACAGACTTCATTTATTTGGGCTCCAAGATCACTGCAGACGGAGACTGCAGCCATGAAATTAAAAGACGCTTGCTCTTTGGGAGGAAAGCTATGGCAAACCTAGATAGCATATTAAAAAGCAGAGACGTCACCTTGCGGACAAAGATCCGCATAGTCAAAGCTATGGTTTTTCCAGTAGTAATGTATGGCTGTGAGAACTGGACCATAAAGAAGGCTGAACGCCGAAGAATTGATGCCTTTGAACTGTGGTGCTGGAGAAGACTCTTAAGAGTCCCCTGGACTGCTAGGAGGTCAAACCAGTCAATCTTAAAGGAAATCAACTCTGATTGCTCATTGGAAGGACTGATAATGAAGCTCAAGCTCAGATACTTTGGTCACCTAATGCGAAGAGAGGACTCTTTGGAAAAAACCCTGATGCTGGGAAAGATGGAAGGCAAAAGGAGAATAGGACGGCAGAGGATGAGATGGCTAGATAGCATCACTGAAGCAATGAGCATGAAATTGAGCAAACTCAGGGAGGCAGTGAAAGATAGGAAGGCCTGGCGCAATATGGTTCATGGGGTCACGAAGAGTCGGACACGACTTAACAACAAAACCAATTCCTAGCTAATACTGAAAAAGCTAAACAGAGTTGGGCTTCATAGGTACTTGGATAGGGGGCCATCAGGAAATCCCAGAAAAAGGAAATGCACTCCACTACATATTGTTATCAAGAAATCTATATTTCCATATAATTACCAGCAGCCAATCTTAATTCAAGGGAGAGTTTACCCTTTTTTAAAAAAAATATAACACACTATGACCTCTGGCACACACACACACCCCATTGACCCAGTTAAACATGTGGTGGGAATATGGCCTAAACAGAGGAAAACACCCAATCAGTTGAAACCTTGCACACCTATCCTGAAATAAAGAAGGAGCACAGGATGATAATGCACTGTCTGTATAATGTAACGCTGTTTGCTTCAAAATGCAAATAGCGAGGAGCATATTTTTGAACATGTAAGGTAGTTTTAAAGGTCTATGTAGAAACTCCCTCCACAAAAGCAAATAAAATCAAAAACCTCATCTAGCTTCACTACAGGGACATTTTAATGGAGGAATAATTTTAAAACTTCTCCCTCCTCTGGTGTGTTCCAGGCATGGTACTTGGGACATAGTACACAATCCTGGTTACATCCATATCTTTTTTTTAATGGACAGAATGGGAAAAGACCAAAATGCAAAATGAAAGAAGTATATTCGTAATTTTAGACAAAAGCCTTAACATGTCAAGACAACAGAGATTTGGATCAATGGGGATCATCATAAAGCATCTCATTATGGAGTATGGAAGAGAATGTTACTCTGGGCACGGTCTTCCCTATGCGCTCCTGAGTTTTATTTCTATTTCTTCTGAAGAACTGAAGAATATATGTCTTTCTAAGAGGGATCAAATAAATTTGTATAAAATATGAATGTTTCATTTCAATCAGAAAATTTGATTTTCTCACCACAATATTTTTAGTGCCAGATTCCAGACATCTGGGATGCAACTGCTCCAACTAGCATTAAAGCACAACTTGAGTTTTGCAGATGCTATGCGAACACACACGAACAGAGCAGAGGTCTCTTTGGAGAGTTTCAAAATTATCAGTAGCAAAACAGCCAATCTGAAAATGCCAGAGGCAGGTTAGAACATCAAACGACTGAAAGATATAATCCACAGAAGCTTTTCACTTAAACAGAAGGCTTTAGGAAATAATAAAAAAGTCAACTAACAAGCCAAGCGCGATCTATTCTTGCCTTTAGATCTTAGAAGTTCTCTGAATAGTTAGTCTCAGTGAAGGTATCATATTTTAGGAAGATTGTTGCTTTGTACAAAATTTAGTACAGCTTTTCTATCTGAAGCATTATGCAAAAGCCAATATATTCTAACGAGATGACTATCACACTTGGCCACCACAGAATGGGCCCTTGACTTCTGCTCAGCTTGTTCAAGCAAAGTGAAGGACAAATCAGGAAGGAAGACATCTGTGTGGACATCAGACCATGCTAGCAGCATCTTGCTCAAGCTCTTATCCTACTGCTTTCGTGCCAGTGCCATTCTGACATGGCAAAGCTACAAGCCTTGCTTACATTGCATGATTCTAGTACCACTGATAGTGTCAGAAACCCAGCAGGGCTGGGTAGGAGAAGAAATTTATTCAGCCCGGATTTTAGAAGTAGCCTCAGCTGCAACTTTGTGGTTGTGAAAAGTAAAAACTGAGATTAAACTATATGGCATTCTAGAGAGTATTCAACAAAACATGGGCCCTCAAGATCTCATCAAGTCCTGGAAACATAACAGAGGAAAGACAATATCCATCTCTCAAAGTCTGGTGAAGATGTTTTGTAGAAATACGTCTGGTCGTTTGAGACTGTGATTAAGGAATTGGGGTGTGTAATGAATGGCATGTGCAGGGAAGATTCTGGAATGGGAGTTCAAGGTTGTCAGGAGGGGGGAGACACATTCCAGGGCAAGCGCCTCCTCAGTCCGCAACAGGAATGTGGAAAGATGAAGAGGAGGGGGCTGGCCCCTCCCTAGAGTCTCATGGGGTATATCTACTAGTTGCTTTAGTATAGGTTTAGTCTGGCGAGATTCTGTCTGCAATGGAGGCAAATATGTGTAGCTCAGGGTTGAGTTGTGGAGTCCTAGTGGTTCTCTGAGCTTGGTTCTGTTCTTGCAAACGTTTCATTACCCGGCTAGGTAACAACTTCAGTGCTAAAACGGGATGAGGTTTGCTCTCTATTTATCTGCTGTGGCCTGCTTTGCCAGTGCTGGTGCGGGTGGGGGTTCTGTTTTGCTCTTCTGGCAGTTCATTGATTAGCATATGTTGACTGCTTGATTGTGTGCCTGGTGGTAACCTTTGCTTATCTGGGTGATGATTGCTGGTGAGGCGATGTTCTGGTCTTTTGTCTCTTTTGAATAGTATGTAGATGTTGTTTATCTCTATGTGCCTGTTGATGGCTGCCTTGTCTAAATACCAAGCTTCCAGGAATTCCCTCACATTTTTGGATTTAGCTTGGTCTAAGATGCTGACAGTTTCCCAGTTGAAAGTATGGTTAAGCCTGTCCATGTGTTGTGAGATCAAGGAGTTTTCATCATGTCTTCTGACTGCCAGTTGGTGTTCATGGATGTACTCTAGAAGTCTTCTGCCTGTCTGTCCTACGTAGTGTTTGTTACAGTCCTTACAGTGTATGTTGTAGATGACTCCTGTTTTTTCTTCTTGGGCAACTGGGTCTTTTGGTTTACTTAGGATGTTTTGGAGTGAGTTTGTTGGTTTGTGTGCTACAGAGATCCCATATGGTTGTAATAATCTGTTGGTGGTTTCTGAGACGTTTCTGATGTATGGCAGTGTGATCCTTTTCATGGCTTGTGTGGGTTGTGTTGTAGTAGGCTGAGTGGTCAGGCACTTTTTGATAAAATTACGTGGGTATCCATTTTGTTGGAAGATGTTGTATAGGTGGTCTTTTTCCTTTTTCTGCTGTTCTGGGTTGCTGCAATGCATTTGTGCTCACTTGAATAATGTTCTTACACAGCTCCTCTTGTGGGAGGTCGGGTTGTTGCTTTGGTAGTGGAGAACTTGATTGGTGTGGGTGGTCTTCCGATAGACTTGGGTTTCTAATTTCCTGTTGTTTCCTCTGCTGATGAGGCTATCCAGGAAGGGTAGCGTGTTGTTGTTTTCTTCCTCTCTGGTGAATTTTATCCCTTTGAAGATGTTGTTAATGGTTTCATGCGTCTTCTCTAGTTGTTTCTTTTTTATTATAACGAATGTGTCATCTACATACCGGATCCATATTTTAGGCTGTATGTGTGGAAGCTTCTAGGTGTTGCATTACAATCTCTGCTATGAGTCCTGACAGTGGTGATCCCATGGGTGTGCCTCTGATTTGTTGGTATATTTGTCCATCGAATTGAAAATAGGTGGTGAGGCAGAGGTTGATGAGGTCCATGATTCTGGATATTTAGATCTGGGTGTATTTGGTTAAGTTGGGTGTGTTGCGTAGTACAGCTGATATGGATTATTTCGCTAGTTCTGGGTTTATGGATGTGAAGAGTGCTGTGACATCAAATGAGACCATAATTTCATCTTCATCTATGTGCACATCTTTGATTTTCTGGAGCACTGCAGTGAGGAGTTGATAGAATATTCACTGTTCTCTGCGAGGTGTCCAAGCTTTTTTGTCAGTTCTTTCGCTATGTTGTAAGTTGGAGTCCCTGGTAAAGATACAATTGGTTGGAGTGGTATGTCAGGCTTGTGTATTTTTGGTCGTCCATAGAAATGTGGGAGGATGGGTCCACTGCGTTTCATCCGCCACTGTTCTTCCTTTGTGATCTGGCCTTTCTTAGTTAGTTTCTGTACTGGGTTGGTATTAACAGGAATGTAAGTTTCTTTGTCTTCTAATAACTTGTTGGCTTTTTGCAGGTATTGAGATTTATCCATAATATCTGTGGTGCAGCCTTTGTCTGCTGGGAGGATGGTGATGGTTTGGTCCTTCCTTAGGCTATTGAGGGCTGCTCTCTTTTCTGCTTTGAGTTGGTGTTAAAGCCGTGTTCTTCTGATCTGTGTTATGATTGTCTGCCTTATGTTTTCTTGGGTCTCTGGGTTGAGTCCTGTCGTTTTGAATGCCGCTTCTAGGGCTGCGCAGAAATCTAGTTGATTAGCATTGTCCATGTTGTAGTTGAGGCCTTTCTTGAGGATGTTGTGTTCTGCAATGGATAGTGGCCAGCTAGACATGTTGATTACCCAGTCTGGTTCGGGTATCTCTTTGTTTCCTGGGTTTAATTTGAGTAGTTTAGTTTGAAGTTTAGTTTTTCTTTTCTCTGCTTGTCTTCTGGCTGTGTTCTGGATGGCGGTAGTCAGTATCTTAGTATGCACTGGGGTCATGGACAGTTCTAGTTGTTCCTTGAGGTTGTCTATTGTTTGCTGGTACTTGTTCAGTCTGTGATGCGCATCCATGATCATTAGTCTTACCATTTTGTGGCCCTTTTGACGATCTCCCTTTAGAGATTCTGTCTATTAGTGCAAGTTAATAAAGGAACTGAACTGTATTGGATTGCTTCATTGTTGTTCTTGGGCTGAACCTTGACACTCTGCTTCATTCATCTCCGAACACTCTGCATTTGGGCCAAGTTTGCTTCCTTAGGAAATCTAAGGACTTCAACTAGTCATACCTCCAGTTTGTGTGTGAAAGATGGAAATGGTGGTGGCATGGGGAGAAGGAACAAGCTTCATGCCTCACTGCCGACTTAGGCCTTTTCTCTATCCAATAAGTAACCTGGACTGGTATAACTCCTGTCAGCAGTTAAGTACTGATAATTAAGTGTTTGATTCCTGATTCTTGCAATACCAATTCTGATCCAGTTGTGTCCTTATATTCATCCAACTCCACGTGTGATCAAGCTGTGTCCCAGGTCTGCATTGTTCTTAAAAATGCCCTCTTAATCTTCACTGCAACTACCAGTGCCATGTATATAACAAAATTCTATTCCATTTTCTGTGTTATCATCAGCACAAAATTTAAAAAAAAAGTGAATTTTGAACTAATGTCATAATGCACTGATCACTTTGTGGATTTTTATTTTATTCTACTTTTAGCCATAATTCTTAATTTTTATTATTATGTATTATTAGAGTTACAGATCTTGAGAAGTGTTAATAAATTACTGATTAAAAAAAAAAAATCTTAGGCCAGCCTTCTCCTGTCTGCTGCCTCTTTCCAGGTGTGTAGTTTACAATACTCATCTTTCTCTGCCATCATGGCCCACATTATGGATTAAGGCAGCACTTTTCAAATCAGAAGGTGTATAGCCTGAGGATAGCGATGAGGAAGGCAAAAGGAAAGAGATATTTTGCAATCATTTTTGGATGACTGGACCAATAAATATTAATTGTCACAGACTGCAAACTCTATAGGAGTCCGGATGATGGAGAAGATTTGCCAAGGGGGGAACAATGAAAGGTATAGCTAAAAAGATTCTTAGCCAAGGGACACACGGATGCTGTAGAAGATTTCAAATGTTGAACATCATTCCAAATCTGAAAAATGTTAAACCTATTTAAATATTATTCGGTCACATTATTTGCAAACAGTTTGAGGCAGGAACATAACCATGGTCCTCATTTTGACACTTTTCCAGACTAGCCCTGCTCTCTGTTTATTTGATAAGGTAGCATGTAAGGTCTGCAGCCTTTTCAAGTGCTAAGTTTCACAGTATCAGCTTTTTGAGGTAGGCCAGGGTCAAGAAACAGGAATGACCTTTATTGCTGTAGGGTAGAATAACCAAATATTGAAAGCCTATCAGTTCCTCCCTGCCCCATCTTATACCATACAAATCAAGGCAGGGTTCTTTAAGCGTCTTTCTCATGTCCTCCTCTTTCTCAGGACTGAGTAAACTTTTCCGAAAGTCCTCCCTTAATGGATTGCTCATTCCTTCCCCATTCCTGAGGGCAGGTCTACATTTCCTCACACCCTGGGAAATCCTGAACAATATCTCAGGTGCTGGGGCCATTATCCAGGGGTGTATTGTATGTAATCCCTCAGTGCATTGCAGTACTTCGGCACCTGTGAGCACCACACTGCTGACCGTGGCTGAAAGGAACCTCTATAGGTCAGGAGATTCATTGAGAAAACCTTAGTCATCCTATGGACATTAAGGGTTTGAAGGGAGTGGTAGAACTAACAGCATTGTCCCATTCCTGCTTCAAACCACAAATGATCTACAAAGAAGCAGTACATGAATAAGGCTAATGGAATAAGAAAAAGTAGCAACTATTTTGCACATTATACAGCAATGCATTTGCCACTGACATGCAAAGTTCTGCAGTTGCATGTTCCTGACATGTTCATACTGTGCATTTCTTCCTTAAAACTTCACAAGTGTAACTTAAAACACTGTGAAAAGCAGTCATATTGGCAATTCGTTTGGGAAATGTTAATTTCGCTACCGTTTCAATCAACACTAATGTGTGTTTTTTATTAAGAGACTGATTCTCTTTAGAAGTTCCTGATACTTGCCTAGTGCTCTTTTCTGCAGCAGTTACATACACAATATCCCCTCCCCATCATCTGCCCTAAGAAATCTCTCAGCTGTAGCTGAACACAGACACGATAGTCACTTGTATTAATCACTCTGACAGATTAGCCCAAGTTTTACAAATGTTGGCACCTACTTTTGATGATACAGAGTCTACATACAGAGCTGTGGTTGGTGACCATTTAATTTCATTCACCAAGCTTCCTTAGAAATGGTAGTCGAAAGAAGAGCTATTACTGAATGTACCTCCTTTGCAGATTGAAATGATACACTTCAAGAATCAAGGTCTTACTTTGAACAGACAGTAATCAAAGTAGGCACAGGGGCTACAGTAAACACTTTTCACCCATGGGGATCGTGAAGCTCACTACAAATTGAAATAGAATGTTGACAGAACTATTAAGGCCAGACTAAGAAAGAAGAAACTATGCAACTTTGAGGGTAGACTATATAGAATACAGTTATTCAGCTGAATCAAGACAGAGCCATGGTGGTTGGACAATAACATGTTTTCCTCAGGGTATCCAACCAACAACTATGATTGCTGTCCCCATGAAAGACAAATTCTATGAAAATGAATGTTAATATGTAGCAGTTGACTTATCTAGCACTGTCCAAGGGTGACCTATGCTGTTGGATTGACAGTGCAACACAACCCCTGAGATATCATGCCAGTTTAGAAGTTGTAAATTATGCCATTTGGCACAAAGAGGAGTTTTGTCTACCAAGAGAGCTATTGGGGAGCTATCTATGTGGTCACTAAGAGTTGAAAATGACTTGATGGCACATAATCAATCTGTCAGTTGGGAGCTATACCTTGACTTGAGGCATGTTGACCCTGTCAGGTGGAAGGGAAATGACCACCTGAAATCATCTTCACTGAAAACCACTGTGGTGTAGTGGTTAAGGTATTGGTCTAGGAGCAGGGACAGCACGGTTCTAGTCCATCTGCAGCCCTGGAAGCTCCCTAGGTGATTTTGGGCCAATCACTCTCTCCCAGCCAACCTATCTTCTACAGCTGTTATGAAGAAAAAATATGTCTGTTGACTTGAGCTCCTCAATGAAAGATGGGATATAAATCTAACAAATAATAATCTAAATCCAATGAATAAACAAACTCATCAGCTTAATAATAAGATAGGAGAAAAGTCACCTCCCCAGGGATGCCAGAGAGAGAGGCTGGGAAGATCCTATCTCAAGATCTCAACTCCCTTCACCTGTCAGACTTGTGACAAAATGCAGATCTAGAGAGGAATACTGTGGGAAACTATAGATGGAAAATTCCTGAGGGATTCCTAACTGACACAAAAGATTCTGAGGTGGCACATACACTTAGCAGGGGCATTTCCTCTAGTTTATCTTGGCTACATTGATTATCTTGCACTTTTATTAAACCTTGATCCAGCCTCATCATAAATATAGCATGCAACAGTATTTTCACCAGCATCAACAACTGTCACATAAAATATTTTCTTAGTGTGCTGAAAGTTAGCATCCCTGAGTACCAATGACCTTGACCACCACCACCACCACCACCTATCATCCTCTATGACAAAGGGTTCACAAAATTCTGTCTCAAGCTGCCTGGTATTTTCTAAATGTTAACCCACATTTGCAGATCTTCACGTCAATAGTAGTTTTATGCTAACAGTCTGGAACTTAAGAACAGTTAGTATATATGCCTGCTTATGTGAATCTTTCACACTTCGAAAAAACAGTATTGAATTTCTTAGGGGAGTCTTCTATTCTCATACTGAGTGGGACAAAGCAAATGATGTTCCAGTAATGTGACAGTAAAACATTAAAGCAGGAGTGCACTTTGATCTTTAAGTGGCACAGTAAAGGGCCTATTCCAATATGGATGGGGGCAGGGGTATCCATGGGAGGGCAAAAAAGTCAAGATAGTGGCTACAACTGTTTGCTCAACCCATGCATGATGCACATCAAAAAGAGGTGGGTCTTCAGCTGAGCAGTTGCTGTCATCTTGCCTTTTTTTGATCCTCCTGAGAATGCCCCTGAGTGTGGAGAAAGAAAAATTAAGTTTAGTTTACTTTCAATTTGCTTTAAATTAATTTAAATCATTCAACAGTTATCATGTATTTAATAATATCACCTCTGCATTATTCAAAATATCCTTTGGGGACAACTGCTGGAGTTCGTGATGGCCACTTCCTATTCTAAGGGAAGGATGCATGGAGCTCTGAAACCACAAATGTACAGGTCATCTGCATCCTTCAAAATGCAGAGATTTTCCTCTGGTTTTCCTGACTGCCCTTTCATTGCTGTAAGCCCCAAAAACAAGTAATGCGAAACATAAAATCAAGGTGAAGTGGCCAAAATCTGAGAGGGGTGGAGTGGGGGAAGAGAGGATGAGTGGGGGGGGGGGGAATATATTTTACTTCCTGAAAAAGCATCAAAGTCCCTGAACAAAAACTTTGCTGACATTCATGATAACTGTCTACATGTTTAAGTTCAAGAAGTATTTCAGAAGTATTTATTTGGAAAAAATGTCTGTGCAAATCTGTGCTTATGTAGTAGACTTGAAAGGCTGATTTTTGACAGCCCCTCTAAGAAACAGCAAAAAATTATTCATAACATTCATAAAGGCACTAGACAGAGTCCAGAAAATGTTACTTGTGACTAGTGGAATGGGACTAGGTTGTGATTAACGTTTGATGTCAGGGAGTCTCAACTGTGACGAACTTAGCTGGATTATGCAACCATAGCTAATAATCAACTAACCATAATTCCATTTAATATCTAAGAAGCTTTGCAAATGATGCACCAATGGAGGGAGAGGAATTGTGAATATTCTGGATAACGGTGGAGTTGGAGCTTGCATATCTCATCCAAGGATGACTTGGGGTGTTCTCCTCATACAGGAAGCACCAAGAAGGGAAGACGCAAGACAGCTGGCTTGCTCTCCCTTTTTACTCCTTCGTAATATGCAAAGCTATCCCAAGATGAAAACCAGCATAATTTAAGAGGGCTGTGTGACACCTTGAAGAAATGCTTTGCTTTGCACAGGTATCTAATGAAACAGTGCAATCCGTGACATTTCTGTGCAAGAAGTCAGGCCTGGGGGGCATAGAATTGCCATCTAAAAGATCAAGCAGTAGACCAGGAAGTGGGTACGTGTGTCTTTTGAGAAAAAGCGGATAGTGGAAGGATGGGATTTTTTTTTTTCCAGCCCAAGGTGGAGGGTCAGAAGTGGTGGCAGTGGGATTCTCTACGATGCTGTGATACAGAAGATAAGGCTCAGGGACTTTTTTGATATTGGATTTAAGATGAAATTAAAAACAGTTTTAATATGTCAAAGCTGTGCTGACTTCCAAAACCCATGATAATTATTTCACCCTGGAAACAGACAAGACTATTAACAGCCTCATCCTATACTGACAGCTAAACTGGTAAAGCCAACATTCCAAGGAAAGCATGTCCAAGCAAAGGAACATGGTGCTTCTATAATTTTGTCTCCTCCCAGGACCCCATGCTGATAAAAAGCTAATAAGAGGGTGGCATCCTTGTTCACCATCCAAAAAGACAGGGAGGTTCCAAATCCCCACAATTTGACATAAAACAATGCTTGCATTTTACAACTATATGGGAAACCAAGGGAAGTGTGCGACTCTGTCTTAATGAATTACAAATGGGGAGAAAACCTGAACAGAATTTCCAGCGTGCATCTTTAGTTGCAGTACTGCCAGCTGACCAGTTACAGCAGCAGCCCTTTGCAGCAAGCTGGTAGTTTGAAATGACTTTCAGAAGATGCTCAAATGTTTTCCCTCTGTTAGATTTTTCTCAGTTGCTTGTATTTATGCAGCATCGTATGTATCATGTATTTTACTGCTACAAATTCACAGGAGAGTGGAAAAGGTCATTTAAGTTCCTCTATTCTACAGCATGACACTGTGTATAAGGTGTGACATGGGACCTGTTCCTGGCAAATATTCACCCAGCTGCTATATAGGCTGGAGTCGCACAATCTCTCAGAAGGGAAACAAAGCCCTAGCTGGCCATCACTCTGCCACTAATGGAAAGAGGGGTCTGCAGCTCAGGACAGAGGAGGAGAGGGCGAAAGAGCACTGACCTGATTTAAATGAATCTGTCTCCAGCGCCAGATGAATGCTACAGTTCTAAAGGAACAAGGGATCACTAACTGTAATCTTTGAGCACCCCTGGAGAACTGGCAAAGTCCCAGAAGACTGGAGTTTGGACAAATACCCCAAATTTCCAAAAAATAGGAGGAGGACCTGAACCTGGACCTGGGAAATTACAGATCTGTCAGCTTGATGCCTATACCTTTGGCACTACCCTTCTGGAAATAAGTGAAAATGGAGCTCTTCCAGAGGGTGTTTGGTGGGATGTCACCATGGTTTTTTGTTTTCTCTTCTTTTCTGTTGTGTTCTGTTGTTTTTCCTGTTGCGGTTCTTTTCCTTTTTTTTCATTCATTAGCTTTAGTTTTGTACCACGGTCATTTTAATCTTCTTGCTGTTACCTTTATTATATGGATGACCAAAGAGGTCCTTTGTAGATTATGGCAGTGTGATGGAATGGAATTATGAAGGCCAGGCTCAGGGGTTTCAGTCTGGGAAGATTGATGTCAGGCCTAGCCCAAGGAACTCCAAGAGACAATACAAATTCAGTCCAGCTATGTTTATTAGCTACAACCTCTAGCAAGAATCTTCCCAGACTGAAACCCCATCTCCCAAAGTCAGCCAGCCACAACAGTGTGAATTCCTCAGGGAGGTGCCAGTCTCATCCTCTTGTTCCTCCCACGGTCTTCTGGGGAGCTAAGAAAATGTTTATCTC
Source organism: Liasis olivaceus (assembly GCA_030867105.1). Lineage (NCBI taxonomy): Eukaryota > Metazoa > Chordata > Lepidosauria > Squamata > Pythonidae > Liasis > Liasis olivaceus. The sequence continues at coordinate 93,747,425 of CM061349.1, read as the reverse complement.
CCTGAGCCTGGCCTTCATAATTCCATTCCATCACAGGCAGGGTACAAATTTAATAAATGAATACGTAAATACTGGGCAAATTGCTCAAGCAATATGTTTGTGAGCACCTAAATAGGAATGCAATAATTAACAAGAGCCAGCATAGATTTGTCATCTTCAAGTCATGCCAGAGTAATCTCTCTTTTTTTGACAGATTTATTGTTTAAGTCAGCATTTGGGTTAGGTGTTAGTTTTAGGTAATTACTGTGTTAGTTGTGAGTTGTGAGTGCAGGATTTTACTTTGGGGTATAGCATTTTTAAGTGGTTGTGGTGGAGAAGAATGTGTTGGTGAAAGTTAGAAGCGTGATAAAAGTGAAAATGAGCATTTGATTTAACTGTGAAGGGTACAAATCAGAGAATGGATTGAGAATGTTGAGTGGGAGAGCGAAGTCAGAGAAGATTTGGATTGGCAGAACCAGAGAATATCACACTGAAGTGAGCTCCAGACCAGCTGGAAAGCTGATGCAAAAGAGTTTCTATCCTCAGATGGTGATAAACGTGGCAGCCGACACCATGGATGACTGCAAGAGCATGAAGAAAAGTATCAAGGTTGCCATTAATACCAAAGGCATGACATGGAAGGCAATGGTTGGGACAGGGTACTGGAATACCAGACACTGCTTCTGGACCACTGGTCATTGCTTTAGATGGTGAGAGGAACAGTGCACACTCTGTAAACCACAGACACCAGCTAGGGTGGCTGCTAATTTACTGTCTGCCTAGCTGCCCCTGAACCCCTGGCTCATTTCAAGGCTGGTACTTGAGTTTCCAAACTTCTGGTTTTATGTGACTTCAAACTCCATGTCCTGGAGGAGGGTCCACTGTAGTTAATAAGTTCATGGCCTCTATGGCAACCATGGGTTTGTCACAAGTCATATAGCTCCAACACAGGTAGGCAGGTACATGCCTGAACTGGTTTTACTGTAATATTGACATCCTTCCTTTGCCATGGTCAGATCACTTTCTGGTCAAATTGAGGATCACAGATACCACAGAACTCCACAAGGGCAAGAGTCCAATTGAGTTGGTATCCTACTGAAGAGTCAAAGAAAATTAAGTGAAAGACTAAAAGTGGACATGACTGAGAGCTTCTAAAAGAACATGTTCAAGCACATGATAAATGAGTAGCACGGTTTCAATTCCTCTCCACACTTATTGTGTCCCATTGGTTGGCCCTGTTCAGAGTGGCCCACGCCCTTCTAAGGAAGGATGGATGGGACAAAATGTCTAGTCCACCTGCCTTGAAAAAAGCAATGGTGTGCCCTGTCTTGAAAAAGCCTTCTCTTGATGTGGCTGCAGTTGACAACTTTTGTTCAGTCTCCCAACTTCTCATCTTAGGAAATGATCATTCTGGTAGTCAACTTTCACCAGGACAAAGATGAAGGAAGTGTGCTCCTCTTGGCCCTATTAGATCTCTTAACAGCATTTGATATCATCATTAAGAGACAGCATGGATTTGTCATTGGTGCAGGTCATGCAGATGGTATAGTATGTGGCAGATAAACTACTGATAGGTCAGATCCACTACTGGATAATAACACTAGCATTAAAATCGCTGCATTGGTTATCGGTAGGCATCCGGGCCCAATTCAAAGTGCTGGTTATCACCTGATGTAATGGTATGTGGGAATGACCTTGGGAGACAGTGGGGAGAGCCACAGCCAGGGCAACAGTCAGAAAAAAGGCAGCTTAGCCTGCAACAGGAATGTGGGCATGGCAAATGTCTCAGAAGGGATCTTCCCTAGTTTCTTGGGCTGGAAAAGTGACAGGGAAGACATGTAATGGGGGGAAGGGAGAGAAATGCAACAGACTTGCAAGATTCTGTTAATGTAACCTTAGAATAAAGTATAATTAGTTCATCTGGGCATACTTCCTGTCTGGACTACCTCGCAAGGCTGACACTTATTAAGCCCTACTCAGAGGAGTCAGAGGCTGAGGGCCTGATTCAGCAGATTGATTACTTACAGAATCTAGAGGATGACAATCACCTGAGGCTGCTCAGCAAGCAATCAACAGGAGAAGATGAGGGGAGTCAGCTCATGAGGGATCTGATCATCCTGGAAGAGAATGCAGCCCAAGGACATATTGGGAAGTCTGGAGAGCCAAGCAGAGCAGCCACCAACAGCCTGCTGGTGGCTGCTCTGCTTGGCTCTCCAGACTTCCCAATATGTCCTTGGGACATATTCACTTATTGGGAATAATTGCATCAACCTTAGATTCATGCTCCTGTGCTTTGATTTCTGCTTGCATCCTCAACCTTGGCTCTTCAACCAACTTCCTTGGTGAATGGACTACTGTATACTTCCATCTCTGAAGCCGGGTTCTATTCTGGCTCTGTACTGACGTTTCTACCCATTTTGTTCTCAGGCAAGGCCTTGTTTCTGCAGCATGTGTGCATTCCCTCATGCCAGCTCTCTGCCTGCCTTGTGTGTGACTGCTTGCTACTCACTAGTAAACTGTTTGCAAATCAAGTTGGTATCTGCATGCTTAGCCTGAAACAAGATATATATTGCAAGAACTATCTGTCCACCAGTATGAAAATCTAGAGAGGGCTCCTGAGGGTCCCACCTACTCAAGAGGTCATGGGATGTTGACCAGGTAGTAGGACTTTTCAGTTAAACCCCCCCACTCTGGGACATGCTTCCTCTGAAGGTATTTTATATTTGCTGTGTGTGTGTGTGCACACGCGCATGTGTATGTGTGTATTCCTTGCTCTCTTTCTCTGCTTGTCGTACCACCCACAATTTCAAGTGATTGGGGCAGTTAACAAATATTGTAATAAATAAATAATGGTAGAACATGTGCACATTGACCACAGTGAAATATCCAATGATATCTCCCTGATATCTTCATTCATTAATTAGTAAAATATGGACTAAATGAAACAATTTTTAGATGAATACATGACTGGCAAAATGCCTGCACCCAAAGACTACGCATAAATGGCTTCACATGAGATTTGACAGTAGCATTGTGTGGAGTGACACAGGCCTCTGTCCTGATCAATGTTCTGTTCAACATTTTTATTAATGATCTGGATGAGGGGGTTGAGGGGACAATTATGGAATTTGCAGATTGCACAAAACTAGAAGTACCTATCATTTTAGAAGAGAAAAAGACAATTCAAAGACCTTTAGCTAGGTTTGAACAGTGGTCCAAAGCAAGTAGGATAAGCTTTTATAGGGAGAAATGTAAAGTTCTGTATCTAGAGAAGAAAAATGAAAGGCACAAGTATGGGGTGAGAAAGACCTGGCTTGGCAGTAGTAATGTAAAAATGATCCCTGTGTCCTGCTAAATCACAAGGTGAACATGAGTTCTCATTGTGAAGTAGCTGCTAAAAAGGCAAATACTACTTTGAGAGGTATTAGTGGGACACACAGTTCAAATCACAGGAAATAATTATCCTACTCTACTCTCTCAGGGTCCATTTAAAATACTGGCTACAGTTCTGGGTCCAGTCTAAAAAGGACACTGACAAACTAAAGTAAGTTCAGAGGAGTGCCATCAAGATGTTGAGGAGACTAGAAACTAAATCCTATGAGGAATAGTTAAAGAACTGAGTATGGTTAGCTTGCAGAAGAGAAGACTAAGAAGTGATATGATGAAGTCTCAACTATCTAAAGGTTGTCAAAAAGAAGAGCAAGTAGACATAGTTTCTGATGCCCCAAGAGGAGGACCAGAACCAATGGACTGAAAATATAGGGAAGTAGATTCATGTTAGATATCAGGAGGAATTTCCTGATGGTAAGAGTTACCAAGTGGAAAGGTTGCCTCATGAAGTGGTATGCTCCCCTTCACTGGATGTCTTCAGAGTCGGAGCAGCCAGCTGTAGAAAATGCTCTGGCAGATCCTACACTGAGCAAGGATTAGTTTAGATTAGAAGATCTTTGAGGTCACTTCCAGCTATGTAGTGGTGAAATGGATTTGATAGTGCTATTTTAAAAGGTCATTTTATTATCTGGCAAATCTCTGTTCTCCTAATGCATGCTGGCTGGGGAATTCTGGGAGTTGAAGTCCACATGTCTTAAAGTTGCCAAGGTTGAGAAACACTGCCCTAATGCCTTCACAATTTAATTTTCTGTAATTCTAATCAGCAGGGCTGAAAAGAATTCCATTATAAATTCCACTGGTAGCCAGCAGATCCATCTGTCCATCCACATTACTGTCAGCAGATCCATGGCAGGAAAAACTGATAGGAAAAAGACCGTCTACTCTTCAAAGCATCTGTGGCCATCAGAAGCGCACAGATCTTTTTGAAAAGTTAAAGGAAAACTGAAAAGACCTTTATCCACTTTCTACTTTTTAGAAAGTATTACAAATCTCAGCAGATCCTGGGTTGATCTAATATTTTTTCCTATGGATTTAAAATAATAAATAGGTATAAAACTCCTGGATATCTGCCACCCAAAGCAGGTGGTTAAATGTTTTCTGATCTGCTATTCTCCTGCTGAGTTCAGTGAGTCTTACTCCTGAGTAAATATGTTTAGGAATGCAATCATAGTATAGACCATCAAACATTATGGATATTTTATGCATGGTTTTTTAACTTATTATTTGCATTATTGTTTGTATATTTTCTATCCTGTTTGTCCTAACAATAGAAAGGAAACTAAATAGTATTTCATGGCTGAATTATGGCATTTCCGCTGGGTGTACCTTGATGTACTTTTTTCATTGTAATGTTTATATATTTGTTTACTGAACTGGTTGAGTTATTTTTGGTGAAATGGAATAGAATTTCTACTAATGAATCAAAGAAAGGGCAATTGCTGCTTTCTATTGGCATCCACCAAATTCACATATAGATATTCCGAGTAAATGGAGATATTTTCAGAAGCTCCATTAACAAAGCCAGTTTCACTGATTTCAGCAATATTAATTTAAATACGAGCTTCGGGAAGCCATTGAAGATAGCATTTCTAGGAAAATACAAGCTACAGTTTAATTAAGAAAGGGGTAAATTGATTGCTATATAAAAGGGACATTTCTGCACAGAACATGTGCATAATTCAATTTTGCTTCAAGATCTTGAGTTTTGTATTATTCTGAAAATAACTTTGTTAACAAACCAATTATTGCAGGAAGACTGCTTCAAGAGTTAATGGTACTTCTGTTTTGCAGGAAAATCTGTTTTGATTATCTCCTATAAAGAAATAACAAAACTTGACTCTCGCCCACATAGGGACACATTAATTACATATTGGTTGAGTCTGCACAACACGTACATTAGGTTAAATTGGGGCTAGGTGGTATTGTGGAAATCTGGCTGTGGTCTTACCATATTGTTGAACCAGGCCATCACATTAAGCCATAATATGGTGGATTTTTTGGGAGGTGGAGATACAGCATATTAGGTCAATAAAGGAACTGTGTTTTATTAAACCAGCTTTAGGCTTTAGCAGTTGTGCAAACACCTTCTTGTCCACTCATGACACGAGTGTCTGAACAGAGTTTCTCCCCATGGCCCTAGCTGTCCCCCTGATCCCCACCTCCCCTTGTTGCAGGTACTACATAGCTTGCCAAAAACTAACATGCTAAATACCTTCTGTCATTTAAAGTACCTTCCTTTGAGAAGACCAAAAACCCACCCTCGACTTAAGCACCCTTTTGGTCACATCCAACCAGAAGTCTTATCCATACAACTAAATCTACTTTATATAGTCAGAGCAAGGCAGCTAAGCTGAGCAAGATAATCGTAGGCCAAACATACGTATAGATATACATTTACCTCAGGTAATCTCTGCGGCAGAGAATGAGATTTGCTTTTGTGTAAAGTGTTGATCCAACCTCTCCCAGGCGGCAGTCGCAGCAGGCACACTTTAAGCAATCCTCGTGCCAGTATTTATCCAAAGCCTTCAGAAGGTAGCGGTCCTTGATCTTACGATTGCAGCCTGCACAACCCTTCTGCTTTCCTTTTGGTTGCACCGATAACATTGGCACACCTAGGAATCAGAAAAGAGAGAGAGCATATCAACGAGGACATTGCTGGGAAATTCTCTGAGCTGAAACAGTGGCCTGAGCAGCCTTTCTTAATAGTTTTGTTTGGCTTTCTTTGCAGAGTGAGCAGGGAACTGACACTGGCAGCAGGATTAATTAATTGTAGTTATAGGAAAATTCATATTTCTCCATCATAAAACTGGCTTCTTACTTCCAGATATTAAGGAATCTCTCTGCTCTGACAAATAAAGGAATTCTTATAGGACTTCTTGTGAAACATTGCTGTCTTACTTTGTAACTTGGTATTGATTCCAACTCTTCCTACTTATCAAACACCTATAGATATAGATATAGATATAATTTATTCACAGGCTTTGTACCTACTATATCCTGGTGTATGCTGATTGGACTGATCAGTTTATGGCAACTTTGGAGAAAGGAGGAATACCAGTGAAGGAAGGCATGAAGAAACAGAGGTAAACTCACTCGGGATCTGCCAATGAGAAAAGGGGCCACACTGGAGGTTCCCCTCTCTACTCATGCAGAAAGAAACCAGTAAGCCCTATCTACCAGTCAGAAAAGGAGACCCCATTCTTCCTACCCCTTGCAAAGCAGAATCATCTCAAAAGATTTCACTAATAGTTGCCCCATGACTGCAGAAATTAGGGAAAGTACACAAGTTCCCAATCAAATGGAATGCTAGCATATGTGTTTATGTATCGCTCCAAATGCAGGGATGTTGGGAGGCAAAGCCAGCAAGTGTGAATTGTCAAAGCACATCTGGAAGCTGAATTGTGCTTTTCATTCATACGCGATGAAACATTAGGGTTTTCTTCGGGCGTGTCCATTCTCTTCCAGAAGCTACCATCCTTTTGCTGGAAGGAGTAGGGTCTCATAAGCAATGGCCCTAAATTGTTGGAAAATTCTTCAGAAAATGGCTAATAGCCTTTCAGGAAAAAAAATGTATTACATACTTGCCCGCTCTGAATTTGGCAAGTGGGCAAGAAAGCAGAGGCTGCTGCCTTCTTTGGTATTTTTAATGTTTTGAATGGATATACTGGTTTTACAGTAAAGGTATAATCTCCTTTAAGATGAGCTGAACTCCTGATTTAATGGAGACTTTCCTTTAAGACTTTTTGGCAACAATATGGAAGTGGTTTGCCACTGCATTATTCATGGATGCTTGTTTTGACTTCCTAATTTGGGCTATAGAATGCTTATATGTTTAACTGCATTTCAGATGACAGTATTCAATTTTGAATTTATAAATTTGGTGGGATGGATAACATATAAATATGGAGTGAGACTGAAGACAATGGCCTTTAGACATTTAGGAATGTCTTTGAAGATTTATGCTGAAGCACATGCATACTCAAAGAAGAAATACAACAGATATGTTCCTAGCAGAAAAAATGAAAATGTGTTTTAAAAGGCATAAACAGCATTCTAAATGCTCCAAATTAACTTTTAAAAAATAACAATTTTCAGAAGTATTGGTGCTGATTGCAAGTGGTGTGTCCTGAGAGTTGCTGATGGTCCAGTGTGGATGACTGAATGGCTCCTGCCTGTTGAGTAAGTAGAGATTGTGAGACAGGGCCCACTGCATGAGAGAACAAGGACCAGTAAGAATTTGCCAGGGAATACAGCAGGTGCATTTAAGGGGAAGTTCCTAACAAAATTTCCCCCTAGCTCAAGAGTTATACTTAGGGAATATGAGACCTTGAGAAGGGAACAAAAGGAAACAGAAGTCTTTCTATTGGTGGTGACCTAAGAAATCAATTGTACATGAATACCCAATAGAAGAGAATATTTGCAGCTCAGAGTTGAACTGTGGAGTCCTTGGTGCTCTCTGAGCTTGGTTGTTTGCTTGCAGATGTTTCATCACCCATGTTACCTAGTCAGGTAAGAAACATCTGCAAGCAAACAACCAAGCTCAGAGAGCACCAAGGACTCCACTGTAGATGAATGGACAGTAGTCTGCAAACTGTGGCCTGAAATTTGTCTTCCTGCTTGAAAACAATGGAAGTGCAAGTTCATAGTAGTCAAGAAAAAGTTAAAGTACTGGAGCAGCAAATGGCTACACTTCAGCTGATGAGAAAGGATGAGGATTTATTAGTTCAAAGAAAGGAAGTTCAACAACAGAAACTGAAAGTGAAAGCAACTCTCCATAAGACAGACAATAAAACAGTGGAGCAAGCCCAGTGGATAAGAGTGACAGGCAGAAGCACCAGACAGAAGATATTCTGGAGCGCTGGAATTCAGATACAATTTTCAGCCTCTTGCAGATGAAAAAAGCTCTGAGTGTTCAGAGAAGAAAAAGAGACACTAAAGAATGGAAGATATGACAATGGTTCCCTAAAGGGCAGAGAGGATGCAAATTTTCCCTATAAGATGACAGAGTAGTTGATGATTCACCATTGTGAAGAACTGAAGCAAATATATGCCAACCATACTCACTGGCCTGTGAAGTGTCTTTCCAAGACTTATCAAGTCCATGGACAATTGTCCCTTTCTGCTAATACCTATGGCGATCAATTATACTGCAAAATAACAGCTACAAACTCTTTTATCACTTTGAAAAATTTAGAAAGAAGCTCGATCCTGGGGCTCAGGTAGTAATTCTCATCCATCCTTCCAATCTGTGGAAGAGAATTGGAAAGAGAAAAAATAATGCTAGTCAGCAACTCCCTACATAAATGATATTGATGAGACAGATTTGGTTTCTGAGACCATGGGTTAACTTATCTAGATGATGGATTGCTGGTATGAGATAGATTGCACCTCATAAGAACTGGTAGAAATGTGTCTGGCCAAAGCGTAGCAAGCTTTAGTAGGAAGTCCTGCGGAAGGCGGAAACAAAAACTTAAACCCTGAAATAAGACAAAAACTACTACACTGTAGAAATTAGGAGCATTGCTGAAATTAGGCCTCTTTAAACCACACAGTGAAACATGAGAAAGAACTTTGGTTCATAAAGCTCACAGCCTCCATTTTTTATACACTAATACTCTGAGCATGGGAAATAAGATTAGACTGAGCTCTTAATACAGGAAGGGACATATGATTTAATGATATAATGGAGAACTGGTGGGGTGACTCCCATGGCTGGAGATGCAGGATACAATGTGTTTAAAAGGAGTAAAAGCAATAGATAAGGAGAAGGAATGGTACTGTACACAAAAGTTTCTCCTTGGAAACCCAAATGAATGAACTCGGCAGTGCCGTAGAGGGGGTTAAAATATGTGGAGGAACAAATAAAATACTGTTCTTGGTCTCTACAATCGCTCACCCAACCACGGAGAAGAAGTGGATGATGCCTTTCAAAAGCAAATTGCAGATCTGCCAAAGAGGCATGAAATCATAATGATGAGAGACTTTAATTACCCTGGCATCTGTTGGGAGACAAACTCTGCCAAGCATGGTCCTTCCAGAAAATTCCTGACAACTTTCTTCTCCAAAGGATGGAGGATGGCACAAGAGGATCAGCTGCCCTTGATTTAATCTTAATCTATAGAGAGGACTTCAAGCACACCCACACTGCACCCTTAAGCTGTTCCTCTCCTCTGCTCAGGCTGACCTGACTCTATGCCAGTTTAGGACAAGCCTGTCTGGATCAAGATGCTTTGGCAACAGCTTACAAGTCATTCAGTCTGGAGAGCAGGCTACCATATCCTCCCACTGAACAACTCCCCTGCTTCTGTGCCCTCTCCCCGTTCCGTTCCGAGAAATTATTGCCAATCACTTGTCTTCCTGTGGGTAGGTCCTACTAAACATGTGTGTGTGTGTGTGTGTGTGTAAGTGTAGAGATGCACACACACATTATATATTTACACACAAAGTTAAATTGCATTTACATATGCAAAGTTAAAGCATCAAAACACACATACATGCAGGTACAGCAACCAACTTTAATATAAACATTCATTCCTTTCCTGTCCTGCTGTTCTCTAAATCTAAAAAAAAAAAAGAGTACAATAGTGGAGTTGTTATAACATTGCAAGCTTCCCAGAGTTATGCTACATAAGATGGGCGGCTATATAAATCTAATAAATAAATCTTATAAATAAATAAATAAAATTTGCCTTGCAAATATAAAGTTGCTGCATTGAAAACCCAACAGTTCTTTTAATTAATAATTTTCTTTCCCTGAACTACCTTTTTTTTTTCTTTTTCTTTTTTAAGTCAGTTCACCAGTGCACCATTTCATGGGAGCTGGAGATGAAACCACTCTACCTCAAGTAACTGGAAAAATGATGAAATAGTCCACTACTGGATTTACTTATAGATCAATTAACGAAGAAGGGTGGACGGTGGACCAAGAATGAACTTACATGCACATCAATGGATTGCTCTGTCTCTCTCTCATGCACAGAGTCACAAATACACACTTACTTTATTTTTTATTTTTTATTAATGAAATGTATATGCCACACAACTCCCAACAACTCTGCTTGCTACTCTTATAATGAATTTAAGCTTTTAAGCAGATTTATTAGCCTGTTTTTTTCTGTTATGTGTTCAGAGCCAAATCAGCAATGACTTTGGTTTGCCTAGAGTGTAAATTGAAGTTTGCACTATAAAAGCACCTAGGTGATGGCAGGGCAAAATTGGAAAGTTATTTTCCAATGAGCAGGCACAGAACCCCAGATAATTTTTCCCTTTCCTACCTCTAGTCACCCAACAGCCTCTTCCTAGGAAATCTCTATCCCAGGCCTCCTTTTTTTTTTTCTGTGTGTTTTTGGGCTAAGAGATATAGAAAAATCTTAAGAAGTCTAAAGACTTTAGAAGTCTAAAGTTTAACACGTAGGAGAGCCTGAACTAGTGGAGTGCCCAGAAGGACAGTTGAGGAGATACAGGCAATCTTCTGGGCTCTTCTAAAGTAAGACACTGGATCCCCCAAAATCTCAATTTTCATTCTGTGTTGTGCAAATTTGTGAATAAGTTGAAATGCTGGATCTAAAGTCCACAGAATCTTAACTTGGAGTGCCATCAATGATCTGAATGGAATTTCTACAGTTGCATTAAAAGGATGTCAAAACATTTCTCACAAAGCCCATTGCTGCTGCTCATTTGCCATTAACTACAAGGGCTTTGAGTAAATAGCTTCATATTCAAGACTTATTTGAGGAAACCTATTCAGCATCGTGCAGCCAGCTCCAAAAGACAAATCAGTAGGATTGCTGCTGGGAATCAAGGAAGGAATAGAAACTTGACTGCAATCCCCCTCAATTATCATTGGTTTTCCTTCCGCACTTTTAAAAAAAAGAGAGAAAGATTCTATGGGCACTGACTCCGGGAGGAACATCAGTCTATTCATGGTCCAAATCTTCCAAAGGATTCCCATGACGATAACTTAATGAGAAGACATAAGGCTCAAACTTTCATTAAATGATCACGCTACAGACGCTGCGTTTAGCGTTTCTGAGTGAAGATCCAGAGTAGGGATGATTTGTTTTGTATTTGCATGGCTCATCATGGGACTGTGATGAATTTGTACAGACTGGTTTATAATCCCACAGTGATTTTCTTCCAGTTGCACTTTTACCTACAGTTAAAAGACTAGGCACAAGATATTGAGAGGACTGAACTAAAGATCATCCTAGACTTTGGGATAGTTATGTTTCTACTGAAAATCTGGGTAATAAATGTCAGAAACACAGGTAAGTTGCGGTTCGTGTGAGTTTGAATAATGCTATATTCAATTTAGTGTAAATTGTAAATTGATACCAGGTCGCATTTAATGTGACCCAACATTCAGTTAGTGTGAGGCTTGTGCATGCACAATTGAGGCTAGTGGGTGTGCCGTTGTGGTTTTAAATGCTGCTAATCTTCGTGTGTGCAAACTGGAGGAAAGGAAGATTCTGTCAGAGGAAAACAGTACAAGTTTAAAAAAGAAGAGGCTCATTATTACATTAGAGCAAAAATGTAATGTAATTGAATGACATGAATGTGGTCATAGCAACACTAAAATAGGACGAGATGTTGCAATGTGTGAATCTGTGGTAAATGTTTTTTGTTTTTATTTTGCTTTCCATTACTACTCTGTGACTTTGTTAACCACAAATTTAAATTATAATTACATTTTTGTTATCCTTTACTATAATATTTCATTTATATACATATAAAAATTATGATTAAAAATTTTCATTGCCTATTTCCATTGAGCTGAAACCAATTACCATATCTTCCATAGAAATATCACTTTGAATAGTATGAATTCCAACAATGCGATTGTTTTGTGGGATTCATTAACTGCGGTAATCAAGGCCTACCTGTACATAAAAAGTCCAGTTAAGATTACATTATGATCATTTTGTATGGTGGGAGCCGGCTGTGCAATCTGACCTGATGAATATTTACTTAAAAAGAACCCTACTGAATATGCATGGATAGCAACTTTGTTAGAAGTAGAAACATAACTATCCCAAAGTCTAGGATGATAGTGTGCATTGTAAAGTTGCATGCCCAATTTAGGGGGAAGTGAAATCTTAGCAAGAGTATCAGCTGTATATGGTTCACAACTGGCTTCTTAAGCATGGTTGGTTGGAACCAGTCCAGTTAACTTTAAAGGAATTTTAGAGGGACAGTAATGCTAAACTGTTGACATTTTGGCCTCAATCCTACACCTCCATAACTTGGAGATGTCTAAGAAAGTGTGCTAAAGATCAGGGTGTTGACATATTATCCTTTGCAAGAAAGCTGGTTAGTCTAAGGGTATGAAGCTTATGGACCACAATAGTACTAAACTGACTTGACAAAACCTGGGATTTTCAAACTTTCAATGGAGGCAGCAATACATGCTATCTAATTTTGCCTACATGTTGCAAACAGATGGCCCAGCATAAATGCCAATAATTCCAGATATATTTTTGCCTGAGAATACCCGCCTCTTGATCTTTCATATCTTCCAGGAGATTGATGTTCCCATGGCTTGAACTTTAAAAAATTGTTACTTTGAAAGGTTGCATATTCATATGTGATTACTGCACTTTGGAAAGGTCTTAACAGAGCTGTTCAGGGAATTTTGCTTTTTGAGGCAGGATGGGGATTGATATGGCAATATCAATCTCCAAGGAGATCAGTACACCTTAAAAAAAACACAATGAAGTGGGAAGGAGCATCTTGAGTCCCCCAATCCTGCAGAGCCATACTTTCTGGCAATTGTTTTTCCTATGGATAGGTGGAAGGTAGATGGGAGGAAAGCACATTAAAGTTGCTGTGAGGAAAGCCCTAAAGCTGAGCATAGTCAAAGATATGACTTAGACTTCAAAAGTGGATTTTAATAAAGGAATGATGAGCATAATCTCTTGGCAGGAGAAGCTAATGGAAAAAAGTGTGGGAGTTTCCAAAGAAGGAAATATTAAAACAAAATTTCAAATAATTTCATTCAGAAAAAAAAAATGGGAGACTGCAAAATAAGCCATTGTGGCTATGCAAAAAATTAGTAAATATCTGAAAACAAAAGAGAAGGTAAATGGGAAATAGAAAAAGAACCAGGTTACAAAGAAAGAGTATGGAAAGGTAGCCTGGGATAGTGGAGTTGGTATCAGAATGAGCTGAGGTTAGGGAACAACTGTGAGAATAACAGCAAGTGCTTTTTAAAGTACATTCAGAACAAAAAGAAAAGAGGAAAAACAGTATACTATCTGCCCATGAAGAAGGCAAAATGCTAACAGCTAAGGCAGAGCTACTCAACTTCTATTCTGGTTCGGTCTCCTCCAACAAAAAGTCTGAGTTCCACCAGGAAACTATAAAGGGGCAGGACGGAAGCTTGAGATTGAGAGAAAACGGTCAGCAGATACTTCTTTACCTTGAATGAGTTTAAATCTTCAGAACTAAATGAATTAAATCCTAAGGCACTGGAGAAACTAACTAATAGTCTGACCAGTTCCTTATGAATTACTCTTGAGAAATCCTGGAGACCAGATGAAATGCCAGATACTGAAGAAAAGCAAATGTTGCCCCATCTTCAAAAAGAGAAGGAAAGAAGATCCAGCCACAAGGCTAACAAGTCTGACACTGATACCCAGGAAGATTCTAGAGCAGATAATAAAGAGATCTGTCTGTAAGCCCTTGGAAAATAATGCAGTAATCATCAGAGGTCAGCATGTATTTATCATGAACAAATCTTGCCAGACTAACCTTATCTCATTTTTGGATTGGGTAACTTCCTTAACAGATTTCAAAATTGCCTTCTTTCAAGACAGTTGCCTTGGCATTTTAGTTCTTAGTTACAACTTCTCTCAGTTGAAATATACATGTTTCTACATAGTTGCATGATTAAGATCTGGTAAGTGTCTAAATATGCTGAATGTTAAATAATTTGGGTAAGAAAACCACACTGACACAGTAAGGTACCCCTAAAAGTTCTGTGAGCGTGTAGGGAATTTGGAAAATCACAAGTCTCTGATGTTCAAAGCTTAGAGTAAAGATTTTAGTAGAAACATCTTGACTCAGCTTTTGTGTTTAACAAAATTATTTCTATTTTTTTCTAAGGTTTAATTCTTACTGTTTAAAATGTAGACATGAAAATAAATACTTCCATGGACTACATACATAGGAATAAATATATTTTCTACACACACCCTTTTCTTCAAGAACTCCCCATATATATATTAAATATATCAGTATTTTCATATATTATGTCACTTGGCACCAATCAATAAGGAAGACTTAATTAAGGAAGAAGAAGAGGCAGAAATATTTTATTTATGTATTTATTTATATGCTGTATAGAGCCATTGAGAGAAAGTGATCATATGATCCTGGAGTTCTGGAATGTAAGGAAACTAGAAGAAACTGTCAAATGTGTATTTTAGATTTCAAAAAACTCAGAACAATGACCAGTAGGATACCATGACAGGAGCAACTAATGGGAAAGGAATGGGCAAGAGCTCCTAAAGAAAGGGATATTGAAAGCACCACTGCAAGTAATTCTGATGAGGCGGGGAAAAAAATGGAAGAAATCAAAAGAAGCCAGTGTGACTACATTAAAGTTTAAGAAGAATGTGGGAATGCTGTAGACACACAGTAATATATCTTGCATTTAGAAGAGCATTTGACCAAGTACCCAATTACATACTGATTAGCAAGCTACTTAATTTGCACTATGGCATGACAATTACATGGATATATAGCTGGTTTGAAAATCATATTCTTTGTGCTCATTAAAGGTTCCTCATCAAACTGGGGAGAGATATCGAATGGGGCATCATAAGGATCACCACTGGTTCCTTTTACCCCTTATTATTTTTATTAACGATTTTCATGAAGAGATGGAGAGAATACATATCAAATCCCCAAATAACACAACATTGGGTGGGATAGCTAACGTCCTGAAAGATGCAGATAATGTTCAAAATTATCTTGATAGGTTAGAGAAATGGGCTGAAAGCAACAAATGAATTTTAACCGTGACAAATAAGCCGTCTTCAGTTAGAAAGCAAAAATTCAATGGAAAACTCTTTTGCAAGTTAAAGCACATTACTTTTGGACTAAAGTAGATATTACACACATGCGTGCCCACACACACACACACAATTATTAACAGACCTTTAACCACAGTGGCTTTACTTAATGTTGCTATAGCAAGTGACATTTTCTGCTTTCCTTAAAAGCAACAGTGACCTGAGGGTAGCAAATGTTCAACACATAAAACCCACCACTCTTACATTAATAATTGCTTTGTCAGAACTGCAAGGGAACAACAACAGCACTTAAGACACTTCAAGACAAACAGGGAAGTATTGATCTATTCGTTATCAAAATAGTCTTTGTACTACAGAGACGGGTTAAACAACGTTCAAAAACCTGGAGGCTTAAACAACACTCCTCATGGAATCTGCCAGAGACACAAGAACTACTTTCAGTGTTAATGCCAGCTACTTTGGGGTATCTTGAAGAGGGGAAAAAAGCAAACTAAACCCAAACTCACACTAGCAACTAAACATGCAATCCTGTCCTCAAAAGAATGGACACCATCAAGGGTGCCACTCCAAATATGTCAGTGATTCAAAATGTCCAGATGCAGGGACAGATATAACTCTCCATCCAATGGGTGATCAGTACAATGTGTGTAAAGTGCAGCAGCATTAATAATAAAGCAACTCCCCCCACTTTAAAAAAAAAAAAAGGAAAGGAAAGGAAAGGAAAGGAAAGGAAAGGAAAGGAAAGGAAAGGAAAGGAAAGGAAAGGAAAGGAAAGGAAAGGACAGGACAGGACAGGACAGGACAGGACAGGACAGGAAAGGACACAGCTTTTATCTCCAAATCAGTCAAACAGAAGGGTGGAATTTTTTCTTAAAACTGAAAAAGAAAGCAAAGTTAAAATAGATTAAATACTTGAAACAGCAAAGTACCCACAGTCTGACTAAAAGAAAATTAAAAGGTGGGGGCAATCTAGTCTTCATAAGGAATGAGTTGTATAACTGAGGTGCTGCTATAGAAAAAGAACCTGTCTTATGTACTCAGCCATCTAACCTCTAGATGACTGGCATAGTTTTTGACCTAGAAAGCGGACTTTGAGGTATCTTTATTTATATTCTAACACATTCACAACTCTGCATACAGCAGTTTTGGTGGCTGTGTTGTAACCAATACAGGTAGTCCTCATTTAGCAACTGCCTTGTTTAACGACCATTTGCAGTTACAATAGTATGAAAAAGTAACTTTGCGACCAATTCTCACATTTACGACCTGTGCAGGTCTGTAAAGCAAAGGAAAGATGAAGTAAGACTGTAAGCACAGTTACGGTTTCACTTAGCAACCACTTCACTTAATCACTGAGTTGCCGGTCCCAACTGTGGTTGCTAAATGAGGAAAATTTTCTTTATCTAACCTCATATTCTCTATTGTCACTTTGCATTTCCCTGCTGAACTTCCCATTTTATTGATGGTCTCATGCAAAGATGCTTTGAGTTGGAACACACCCAGTTGGACATCTAAGTATCATGCTGATTGTGATGCTTATAAATTCCAGCAGGTTCAAGTAAACAGAGATAGTCTTTCAGATTTCCAAGCAAATAATGTAGGACTTTTATAGACAAGAACCACCAGCAACTTAATTTTGGCTCTGAAACAAATTGTAAGCCAGTGGACATTAGTTTAGGATAGATATTATATGGCCTAGCTAACATTTTTGCATTAGCTCTGATTTCTGAACACTTTTAGAAGACAAATCCATGTATAGTACATAATAACAATAATACAAATGAGATATGAAAGCATGGATTACAGAGGCCAAATCTCCCACAGTGATTCATTTCACTTGTATATTTCTTTTTCTCTAAGATTATCTGTATTTGATCCTGTGAAGCTAATCAGACTGAATTACATTTGATTAGTCCCAAGACCATCAACTTCACAACTAAACCCAACTCCACCACAACTGAATTCATTATTCTGTTCTTTTCATTCTATTGTCATTGTCTGCTTATGGATGACTTTGTCTATGTATATTTAGGTGTGATCCCAAATAAATTAGTTGAAAAGTCCCACTGAAATCAATAGAAGCTATTTTCAATTAAAATTACTTGGAAAGGACTCAGGAGTCCATTTGCATTGTGGCATTTACTCTGATATTGAATCATTTTAGTTGGCCTAATAGAACAAGAGCCTGTTTTCTATAGAGGATGGTCTTCAATTAGACATTCTGTTGGGTGTCTTCCAACTCTACAATGTTCACTTGATAACAACTGTGAAGTAGAAAGTGCTGATAGAATGTGTGGGATTTGAGAAAAAACATCCATTGTTAGATGAGATGGGAGTGAGAGAGTTCAAAGTCTGCCTGTTATCAGAAGTGTCCATATAAAGGGTTAAGTACCATCTTCCTCTTCAGAGATGAACCCAAGGTCACTGAAAGATATAGATCTGTGCCATTTAAATTCAGTCCAGAAATTATGATCAGTTGGCCCAGAACTGAATATTCACTAGCTTTATTTCTGGATTAGGGTGAGATTATCCAAAATGAAAAGGAGAGCCATTCATTGATGCTCCAGTTATATTCTGATTTTATGATCTAGAACTGCTATAGTAAGAAATCATTGTTTCCTCCAGTGACATCTAAAGTTCTAGAATAGGGGCAAGAAAATGTTCAGGATGTCTCTGCAACATGAGTTTGTTTTTGAGTTACTTTTATCCCATCCTTCTTCCAAGCAACTCAATGCAATGTATAGTGGGATGGTGCATGCTTTGATCATTCAAAAGAAATGCTTCAGGCTGTGTGCTAGAGTGAGCACAGAGCTTCCCTGCTATTCCTTAAAGCACCCTGACATTTTCAGGCTGGCATGCAAACCTCCCCACTTCCCCCCTGCAAAGTAAGTGCAACTCTTCAAGCCTCTGCAGCTGCATAGGAATATGAAAATACCTGAGCAGCTAATAAACTGGGGAGGTCTTCTACTCACATAGCTAAAGCACATCTGCTGAAACATTTTGGAAGTCCACCCAGTCCCCAAGTACACGGGTCTTTCTATATCAACTTTCATCATCATTCACCTTTCATTTAGGGAGCTGGAAGAAGAGGAAATTGGTTGGGGATTGGAACCCTGTTCAGCCCATTATAACATTGCCCTGGCAAAACTGGTGCCATGTGAAGAAAGCCTCATCAGTTCTTGGCCTTTTGGCTAAGATTCACATATGGAGCAGATTAGATTTGATTTTCTGAGTTGATTTGCCATTCATTGCTTTCCCCAAAATAGAGGCTCTCTGGAGGAATGAATATTTTGACCAATTTTCTACCTGGGGAAGGAAAAATAAAGTTAGAACTTATATGACAAAGTATTCAATTTTTATATCACTGAATTACTCTCCTTTAGAAACAATTCCCCCTTCCTATCTGAGAATACCTTTATAGGATTTTTTCCATTCCTATGAAATCAGCATTTTGGCCGTTTATTCCAATCTCAAATGAAATCTCATTTCAAAACGGCCACAGATTTGTTGTAAGAGAACCCCCCCCCTTTTTTTAAAGTAGCTCCTGTAGTGGAAATGCTTCCTATAATTAGCTAGGTCTGGAAGGGAAAAGAGAAAACAGTTACCCCAATGGCAGTTCTGCACCCACTTACATATACCCTAATAGAAGTTACAAATTCTGTCTTAAGTGGCTTGATGGAGTTCTTAAGACAGAATGATCCCAAATGAACCTTGGAAGATGTCCTCTCCTCCAAAGATAAAATGACTTTTTCCTGGCATGGTTATACCAGAGAGGAAGACAGATAGTGAGAGATAGTAACTGATAGGAAGAGGAATCAGAATGGTTCCACCAGGACTCAGAAGTAAAAAGAAAAAGGTCTCCTCCAACTGCATTTCCACCTTTTCTGAGACATGGAAAAAATATTTGTCTTGGGCACTGTGGGTGAACATTTTATATACTTTCCTATTAAAATCTACTTAATGAAGACTAGAAGAACATAAGCAATCAAAACCAACACAGCATCAAAACTAAACTTGAAGAAGATCATCTGCAAAAATTAAGAAGTTGCCATGGAAAATTCTTGGCAAGTTATTTGAGGAGGGGAATTCCAACTCTGCCAGCTTTCTCTTTAGGAAGCCTGGCTATCGATGTCAGCAATCTGCCTCTTGTAAGTAATGGAATACAGAAATGTCATCACCTCCAGATCTTAGGGGCAATGGCAGGATATATGAGCAAAAGACATGAGAAACAGGGTAATTTCCCCCAAATTGTGGATTGAACTATCTGAATCCTTGCCAAAAGCAATGCTACCTGGGGAATTCTGGGAAGTGAAGCCCAGATAGCTGGAAGCCACTCAGGCACAGGAGTCTAGTACAAACTGTGATGATGAAAAATTTGAAACATACATTGCAGCTTCATGATGCAAACCTTGGACTTCTGTATATGAGTCTTGACATCAGATGCAAGTAAGTCGCGTGGTTATCTACTTCCCCCTTTGGTTGCCTGTGTTACGCAGGTTGAAGTAGGCTGATCCAAAAACGCAGACACATAGGTATGGGGAAGAAAAGTGTTTTTGATCCATTTCTCCTTCCTCTTCCTCCTCCTCCAATAATAACATACATCTGCCTTCATATTAGATGGGCCATTCCCAACTAGAGCCACATTGTCTAGAGATGATGGAGGTTTGGGGGGCAAAAGTTGTAAAGGCCTGTAGTAGACAACAGACAATTTTCAATAGCACAAATCTGAGCAAAGGCAGTAATAGATTTTCCCTTTGGGTGGCATCATAGTTTAATCGTGACTTTTAGATGAAGTGCAATTGCCACAAAGTTAAGGCATTACTTTTGTGTTCTTCTTTTCCCACTCAAAAGTAATAAAGGCATTAATCTATAAAGAAGACCATTTTCTTTGGATACGAAACAATTATGAATTTGAACAATCTAAAGAAAAGCTTTAAGAATCTGAGAACGGGCCATAGCCAAGTTTCCTGTCTCAGCTATGCCAGCAGACAAAAACAATTTGGATTCTTTATCATTTATTTTAGAGGCACAATAGACTTCAGAGGGGCTTATGAGACAGGTAAAAGAGGAACGTTTTCTGTTTCTTCTAGTTATTCGTAGAAAAGGATCTTTTTGCAGTTATCTTTGCAAGATTAAAAAAAACCACACACACACACTTTTGGTCAGTTTTCAGCAGGGGGTTTTCTAATGAAAAAACGCTCCTGTTTCAGACATCATACGATGTTCAAAGCTGCTATTCCCACTCAGATAATAACGAGCAGGGTCAACCTGTGGCAGTCGGGTTCAGTTTTTTGAAATTACATTTTGGTCTGGAAGACTTTCCTCCCTGGCACCCTAACCAATCTGGATACGGTATACGTAGAAGCACAGAAAAGTTGAGGCTGTAATTAGCCGGCAAGTTGATATGGGAAGGGAGGTGTGGAGCAAATTTCAGCACTGCCAGAATTAAATCGATCACCATGGATTTGTGCTGCAAATAATGAGAGAACAGGGCTGTGGTGGCACTGTAACTTCACAGGCCCAGCATTTTGGCGAGATGACTAAAACAAAAAACCCAGAGCTGGTAAAACCTGTACTTACTCTTTTCCAGGGCTGTTTTTAGTGCCATAAAATTTTAACAGGGAAAGCACTTTGGTGTTGGAAATGTGAGTGCAAACTGCCAGCCATACGCAACAAAAGGCGGTCATTACTACATCTAATATACGTGGGACGTGCAGGGCTCACTCCCACATGAAATGGCTTTTAAATTAAGATGCTTTTAACACTGAAAGTGCCCTGAGCAGGAAGCAGGAGAAAGTACTCTGCATGGAAATACAAAGGTCCTAATCACCTTCCATTTTCAGAAATATCAGGGCTTGACCGTTGTTTGTGTAAGGTAGATACAGTGGAGATGGACAGACGTGTGGATCTGCCTTGTTTCCTACTAGAATCTGGCAGTCAACCAACTGCAGACAGTGAAAATGGGAGAATATTCACTGAGAAAAAAAGGGCAATAATGTTGCTTCTCTGCTTTTGCCCTTCCCCTCCCTCCATTGCTGACAATTCAGTGGACCTTTCACAGAAAAAGTTTTTCTATTTTTGGTTTCCATTGAGTTTCTAAACAGGCTGTTATTGTATTGGATAAGCTACCATGCAAAGAAGACAAACCGGAGCTTTTTAGTTCTGGTCCTTCCACAACAGGTTTTTTTTTTAGTTATTGGTGAAGAACCACTAGTGCTAATCTAACCCAATTTCTGCTGCCTTGAATGCCCTGCAAATGTTTTGATGGCTATCAATGATGTAATCTTAAAATGATAGGTCATTTGCAAACCCCTTCCCTTTGAAGGGGCCCAAAGCTTTCAAAATTGGGCAGATGTGGGCCAGATGTCTGTACTGCAGAGTCAGGCAGATGAGACCCCTCCCTAGTCATCAACTGCGTTGGAAGAGGGTTACAGATTGTATCTGAAAACATGGAAATTTGCCGTCTAATTTCTTTAATGAAACTCCAAAGGTTAATTGGTCCAAAGAGTAATGTAGGAATACTAGCTAATAAAACGCAGTGCAAGATTTCTGTGCCTTTTCCTCTGCTTTTGTAAAAGTAACAACAGAGTTGAGCTCACTGTTAAAACAGTTGCGCATATCCTTGTTCTCCAGAACATCACCCATCTCTGTAGTTTAAAACAAGGAAGGAAAAAGAAGAATTCTTCCCATTAAAGCAATAGTAGCTGGAGGCAGTTTATTCCACCTGTATTTTATGTCATGTAAGAAGGGAGTCTGTAAAGTTCAGTAAACAGCATTCCTCATTACTGTGCATAGGATGCAAAGCAAACCTAATGAAGAAATGTGGGGAAGAGGAAGGTCCTCCCACATCTCATAAGGAATCTGGCCAAAAGCTTCAGTTTCCAGTTATGACAGCTAATTAGTTTTTCTATTCAAAATCTTTGCTTTAAATAAAAGAACTAATTATACACAAAGGTCAGCCCCGCTCCTCCTATGAAGCACACATAATTGGCTTATTTCCCCAACACACTGTGTGTGTTTTACACAATGCTTTTGGGCAGATGGTTTTAACTCTTTCTGCTGAAACATCATTTAAAACACTTCTACCCAAAATAGTCATTGGAATCTGAACAGCCTCTTTTATTCAGATCATTTTCAAGATGTTTCTTCCCCCTCCCTAAAATCAGGGAGCAAATAATCATCCACTGAGACACCAAGACAGAAGGAATCATTATTTCTTGTACTTTCCACAGCATTGCTCTTGTGTGTTGCCCCAAAGCCTATGTCTTCTAAATAACTCTTTAGAAGACCACCTAAAACTATCCTCTTTAAAAGCAAAATGATGCTAAAGATCTCACAGCAAGCAGCTAGCAGTAGTGCTGAAACTGGAAAAGCTGGGTTACATACATTTCAAAATTCACAATAAATAGGTATTTGAAATTCTAGTGTAAGTGAATTCTTTCTGGCCAAGCACACATCCACCTTTGATGTTGAAGTTTGAATTTTTGGATTTTAAAACTCCTACTTGCATCATAAAACTTGAAATCTCAACTTTAAGCGCTGCAAAGGTCAATCAGATCATCCATGAACTTGAAGTCCACATTTGGCGGCAAAATTTTGGAATCATATGGAGAAAGGAAAATTCTTAAAAGGGAGAGTAGGGTAGGGTAGGGTAGGGTAGGGTAGGGTTCATATTTTCAAGGTTCTCAACTAGAGTTTAAATCTGCATAATATCAGCTCTGATAGTACAAACAATTGGCTTTCAGGAAAACCATCACCCCATTCCCTTCATAGCTAATCTCCAATATACTAAACATTTAACACAATTAATAATCAAAAAAACACTTGCTTTTAATACACTTACCATGGACAGCCATAGAAATGCAGTTTTCAGACTTAAGTGTTTGTTCTGAAACTAGATTCTCATACTGTGCTAAATTGTGGCCTGTTTTTACCATCAGCTGAATAAGGCATGATTGGCTAGATTCACAAACAGTGCTAGGTAAAGCTAAAAATCATGGTTTACAAACCACAGTCTGGCTGGGTAGTCACAATAATTTAAGCAAAAAGCAAGCAAAATGCCTTACAGCTTAAGGTGTATCTAACCCAAGCATTTTAAGTCACCTCCTTCCCAGATTATACCCACCTGCAAAATGCACTGTTTGAATCCAAGAATTACTTCCCAGAATTACCTCAGACTCCATGACAGTTGCAAAAACTTACAGTAAGAGATTGAGTGTTTGAGGCTGGAGACTGGGAAGACAGCATGGCACTGAAAAGCCCAAGCTTTAGAAAGTTTTAATTCCAGCATTTATAGCTGTACTACCTCATTCCAGTAAAAGATTGGCATCCAGGAGACTGGCAAAATTAAATGAGTGGCCCAAGTAATCTCATTAACTTTGGTCAACATGGTAAACAAATTGCATTTCAAAGTTGTCTCCAAGGGTTGCAAAATGTCAGGCCATCCTCAATACCCAAACAGAAGGCAGGCAATTACAGAAAATACTATTTTAGTCCATCCTTAAGCAACATTCTTGTAATGTTCCTGCATTTGGGAAATGTTTTAACAAACACTTTTCCTTGTACAGAACTTACTGAACAGTAAATAATCAAGGTTTTTGATTTTTAGGCTATCTGTCAGTTGGGGTTTAGGACAGATCTTGCAAGTCACATTGGATTTGAATAGGCACGTGGCTTAATACTAATTTCAAAAAAGACACATAATTGTGCGTGGCACCAATGCTCTTGTGAACATCTGCTCATGAGATGAGTTAGACCTTCAATGTTTAGCCCACTGTAAGCATGCTGAAGGCTTAGCTCAGGTTCCGTCCCTCCTGTTGCCTATTCAAATGGCCTCTGGTCACCAAGCGAGGGACGACTCTGGTTTGTGACTCGCAGAGTCTGATGGTAAGGGTACATATGGACTGGCTCAGCTTCAGCATGAGACACCTCATGTGAAAGAAGTATTACTAAATGATGACACAGTGTCCTATTAATTGCTATTATGAGGTCATTGTCTCTTTCCCGAAACAAGGACGTGGAAACTGTTATTTGGGTTACTTATACAACTGGAGGCCAAGTAAATAAAAATGTAATTTATTTAACATTTTCAATGCATAAAGACAGGTAAGGCTACATTATAGCTGGGTTTACATACTGTTCCAAGTTACAATATGGTTTATTTGGTTTAGGCTAGCCTATTGTGCAAACCCAACTGTGGTTTATTCAATAAACCATGACAGAATAGACTGTATCTAGCATGAAGTAAGAACCCAATCATAAATCTTTGCTAAATCTGGTATTGTGTAAGTTTATATTATGTGATTTTACCTTTACTGAGACTAGCTCACTATCTGAATAAGTAAATACATAATGTACAGAACTAAATCTTTCTCAGTTGTGGCACCATTCTCAACTGGGCCCTTTCTTTAGCCATCCAAAAAGATTATACATAATTCTTTAGATGAAGTTGTTTGAATAATCCAGCTGGTAAAATAGGCTTCTCTTGAAAAAGAAAAAAGCTTATCACAATGGAGAATTATTTTGGCTTTAGACGACCAATGTCAGTAATCTTTGTAGGGGTTTCAGCATCACTTCAGACTCTTTGTTGGAGTTATAAGCTTCCAAATTCATCATGATCATTTTATGAGAAACCACAAATACTATTTATTACCTTCTTCTCCTATGCTGTTTGTATTTTTGATGCTAGATCTTTTCTATTGTTTTGGATAGTCTTCAGCTGACCTTAAGGGGCTTCTCCCCACCCCCTTCTTTCTGCATTACTTTCCAGGTACCAGTTTCCTTTTCATCTTTAAGACATGTAACAGTGTTCTGAAGTGAAAGAGAGATCTGTCATTGCAAAGTGGTCATATTTTTTCCTCCTTCCATCCTATGCCACGTACAGACACAAACACAGAGTATCACTTCTGTCTTCCAACAACCTTAATAGAATTTCAGCATCCAGTGCCAAATGGCTATCTGATGTTCTCTTCTGTGTAGAAAAACTGAGACAGTCTATCACAGGAGTTCTAATGCAGGCAAATGGCAACTCTTCAGCCTAAAGCTTTTACAGGCCTAGAGACATTTCTCAAGACTTTTGGAGCCCACAATAATTAGGGAACACATGCGAGGCAAGCACTCTTCCAGTAGTTCTGTGTGGATTCGACATTCCTTCAACTTATCCCTACGTCACTGCCAAAAATTGGCATTTTTCATCAAACCAATATTTTAAAAATCAATATATAGTTTCCAATGTTGGCAGTGACAACAAAGGTTTGGAAACAAGCATCGACGATGGAAGAAGTGTAAAAATCTCATGATATTTTGAAGAGATTTGCACTGTTACATGATTTTGCACATAACCACCATTTAACTGCTTCATGTACAATATCAAGATGGAAAATGGAGACTTACAAGGTTCAGACAATCTTTTAGTCAGCTCTTCAACCTTTGTCCCTGAGCATGTTAACATTTGTCTCTGAGAATTTCAGTTATACTTTCTGCATCAGAGAAGGCAAGTAACATTTTTAAGACTATGCTAATAATTCCATTCCTGAAACTAACTATTGCTGTTGACTTTCTAGAGGTCATGAAAAGTAGACTTCCAGTGATTCAGAATATACTGTTACCCTCCAAACCTAGCCTCTTTGTCTCTTTCCAAACAATAATAAAACTAAAGGATAGTCTACTAAGAGTTGGAAGATATTTTTTTTAAAGAAGCCTTTTCCTCAACAATAATAACGCCCCCCTCCAAGTTCTTTGCAGGAATAACTGCACACCGTTTACATGCTGAGCTGTCAGACCATGCACTTTCCGTTCAAGAGATAACATCCCTTTTCATAAGTCCATTTGCGATCCATTTTAGCGTTATCTAAAAATCAAATCTACACAGTAATCCTTTTAATGTACTCTTGACTTTTAAAAAACAGCTTTATGTTCCTTCAGGAAATGTTTTAAGCCATTACTTGGTAATTACTATTCACCCATGAAAACACTGATCTTTTACAATATATAATCAGTTTGCAGACTAAAATAAAGTAAAATAAAACAAAGCAGGCTAGAATTTTGTCAAATGAAAGCAGTGGAGGAAAAAAAAAGCCCAAAGGTTATGGGAGTAAAGTCATTTTCTATCTAGCAGTTTAAATACCAGAAGTGGTATGTTTCAGCACTATGTAAGTAAACAGTGTCTTCTTGCATAGAAGTGAGGAGAACTTGATGGAGCAAATACAGTGGTAATCATTTTGTTTCTACAATCAAGATATATAGGTAGTCCCCAGTTTAAGAACAAGTTCCGTTTCCAAGGTCTGTCCTTAAGTCGAATTTGTATGTAAACTGGAACAGTATCATTGTATAATACTGTATAAGTAGTATTGTGTAATAAACTCAAATCATTGTGTATTTACTCAATCATTGTGTATTTAACTTGAATTTTGCTACAATAAGCTCCATTAACAACTATGGGTCATCCTTAAATCAGGCGTTCTTAACCCAGGGATTACCTGTACTGTACTAAGCAAAACAGTGATAAATGCTTTACTTTAGAGGCATGAAGTGTATTATTCCCAAACACAGTTTTAAAATATATGACAGCCATACTAGTAAATGCAAGAATGAGAGCGACTGCCAAAGTGGAAAAACAGTTGGAGCAATCTCTCTTCTTCAGTACTACTACCTCTATAATTTCATAGCGTAGCAGACCCTAAAGAAATTCTACCTTATTAAGTCCATGTAGACGTCATTAAAAATGTGCAAGTTTTCAAGTTTACAGAACTGGTCATCAGGCAAGGTAAGAAAAAACAGGGAATGAGAAAGTCCAAAATTTAGGCCAAAGGCTTTGGGCATGAGTTCTGCAGTGCAAAACTTTATGCTAGTCTGGGCAATCCTAACAAAGATATCATTCATGAGTTTGAATTCTTTTTCCCCATGGACCAACATAGCTATGTTTGCTTTCTAAATCAGTTACATGGCCACTGACTTACTTCACAAGAAACTATTCACAAGATGTGTATTATTCTTCCTTCAGTAAACGAAGATTACTGTCAGCTGCTATTGACTATATGGATGCTGTTCCAAGGTGTGAAAGTACTGGGGAAAGCCTGTTTTTCCCTTATTGTAATATCGTGGTGCTGGATTGAGAGCACAAATTTAACTAAAACTTTAGTATCAGAAGAAGAGTTCATATAAACTAGATGCCTAATGCTAATCAGGCAAAGACCTGTTATTTATCTCTTCTTATCTTATTCCATTTCTTTAGACTCCAGCTTTTAAGCTTAACTGAATTCTTATCTTATTACCCTCACAATTTATTTAAATAGAAGGAAAATGGCAAAAGCTATAGCTGTAGCTGAGCACACACATTCAGTCCAGTGTCTCCACGAAGATCTTGGAAAGAATCATGTCTGAAACTTTAGAAAGATGCAACGAGACCATATAGTAGAAGCCAGTATATGTTTTATTCAGCCAAAACAAGATTTGCTTTGTTTTGAATTAACATGATGCTTCCACACAGACTTTGTGGTTTCTAAACCATGGTTTAAAATTATTATGAAGCAAAACATTATGCCATGCTCAGCATGACAAACACAGACCTTGCCTTGTGCAATATACAAACTCAGCTAATACTGAGAAAGAGGAGTCTTTGTTTTGACTTTATACAAAAAAGCTTCTAATCTTTCTAAACCTGAACTTCCTTGTTTTTCTCTTTGGCCTTTCTAATAGCCTTTTTTCTTCCCTCTCATTCTTTCTTTGTCTACTATGATCAAAGAGGAAAATCAGTATTCAATATGATCCCATCGTATCAAGCATCATGGACTGCATTGTCCAAAAGTGTTAAGATATATCTTGTGAATAAATATGATTTAAAAAAAAAAAAGAAATTTAATGAGAACAGAGGAATACATTTAGCTCATTCTAAACATATTTGGGTTACCAAAACCAAACCAAGTGAATGGCAGGCAAACTTTGTTATATCCAGCATTTGCAGGACAAATTGGAGTTGATCCTCAGTAAAATCTGCTTCTTTATGTATGTTGCTTTGATGTATATCTTTGCTTTATAAATAGCATAAGATGTTAAAAAATTATAGAAATTCTATCTTATCCCACTATTTTATGCCACATCAATGCAGAACCACCATCAATGACTAATGATTTAAGATTGTGAAATCTGTACCATCAAGATTGCATAAGCTGCATTTTTTAAAATTCAGCAAACACAAAAAGGTCCAAACTTCCAACAATCAGAGGATACTATGGGAAATTTTTTAAACATCAAATTGGTTCCATTTGAGTTGGGCAGCCAATAAATTTTAATAATAGTAATAATGATAATGTCATTGACGGATAGGAGGACTGCACTCCATCAAAAATCGGACTACAGTAGTAGATCTGAACTGCAAAATTCCAGATTAAACTAGATGGCAGTAAAGCGAGGCAGAAAATGCTTTTTGCTGCCACCTAGTGGCTGTCTGCAGCCCATTTCTGGTAGCTGTACCCAAAGATGTTCACTTTATTGGAATTTAAGCTCTTAACCCAGATCCTATATCCATAACTGTCACATATTAACTATGACTTCCTCTAAAAAGGAGTGAGCTTTCTATTTGATATAAAACTGAAAATCAAAAGACATAAGGATGCCAACTACATAAGTCAGCTTCTTCCAGATGTGTTGGACTACAATTCTCAGAATCCTCCAATAAAATCTGAAACATCTGAGTGGCACCAGATGAGGGTGATGGAATATGGAACTGAGAATCAGCCTGTTAACTATTGATCTAAGATTGCATGCCTGTTTCATCCAGATCTGATATGTTCCAGAGTAAATGCTTGAAATGCAGCTTGTCCCCAAATCTTTCATTAGAAAGCAAGTAGGCTGTTCCCCTCCACTGCCAAGAAATGGAAAAGAAATGGCTATCAAAGTGTATGCTTAAGTGCTAGCCCTGAGGGCTCTCCCCCCTAAAACACAGACAAAATGCTTTAAGCGACTTATTCAGCCTATTCTGAAGTCAAAGACAAAAACAGAGCAACCTATCATCATTAAAGCAGGTTTTGGCACATTTGGTTCTGAAAAGCCCATTAACTTAGAGACCTTTGAAACTTCAAGTTACTTAATGTGTGCCTCAAAGGAATGAGAAAAGTGTGTGTTTGCAAGAGCAGCCTTAAGCACAGGAAGGAGCCCACAGCTTGGGGGATGGTTCATTATAACTTAATAATGAGAGCATTCCCCGAGCTGGCCTACCCAAGCAAGGTTGCATCCCTGCAACATTTCACCTCCAAAGAAGAATTTCCTTAGTGCTTCCCTTGAGTAACTCATCTCTCTGCAGCCTGTGGTCCCCCAATGGGCACTCTGGGTGGGGATGCTGGGAGCTGCAATTCTAGTCCATCCATTTCCTCCTTTCTCCGACAATACTCGCGTTCTGCTACAAAGCATTTCCCCTTTGGGCCAGCTGGTGAGTTTTCTGCTCATCTTGTGGCCTGGCTGGATCGAAGCCTCTTTTTTTCCTTTGTGGGACAAATTATCTTGCTTAAATAGTTTAATTAATAGTTAAATAACATTTATTTATTTTTTAAATGTGAACTTCAGCAGCTGGGATCAGTGTAGGCCTGGAGTGGGATTTTACACTTTATTTTTAATCATGATTCTAGTTCTTCCTTGCAGGTAGGTTTAAGGAAGGACTTGTGCTTGAAGCCTGAGTTTGTGGACTCCTACAGAGCTAGGCTAAGTTTTTCAATTTCTACATGAAATGTATGGTGGAGATGATCCAGGAATAGGTTGCAATGCATGCTGCACCTGCTTCTTGCAATGGGTTTGGAGAGGCTGCTGGACTGCTTGAAGGTGAACAAATGGTAATGAAAACTGGACAAGACGGAGTTGCTACTGGCTTAGGAACCTGAATGGTTCAGAGGTAGGATACCTCCATGTTCTGGATGAAATTGCACTTTACTTAAATGATCTGATTTATACCTTTGAAGTTCTTTTATTAGATGCTCATGTATCTAATAACCTTTTTATTAGATGCTCATGTAAAGGTTATAGCCCAGAATGTTTTTATTCAGCTTTGACTCATACACCAGCTGAGCTAGCTAGCTTGCTTGCTGTCTGAGATGAGGCAGAAGGTCTGGCAGGCACCAAAGGAGATGCCCATGTACCATGTTGTCCACCCATGATTCTATTTTATGAGCTTTGTCCCTTTAAATGAGGCAAGAACTAAATACATAACTTCTGATTATTTGCTTTTACACATATTGTAGATAGCCTATCATTGCAAAAAAGATAAAGTGCAAACAGTAGGCAAAGGAGAAAGACTGCACATGTGAATATACTGCAGAAACCAAACATTGTTTCTTGAATCATAAATCATCTGGGTGAAAATGGAAACCTTACTGGATCCATCAGCTAGAAAGGTACACAAGAACGTAATAGTTCTTCACAAAAAATAAGACAAATCAGCAATGGGAAGCTTCTGACTCCACCTATATACAACTCAGCTGTTTAAGTTGAGGCTCTTTCTATTTTGTTATGGCTACCACATCTGGACTGCAAAAATGCAGATGAACCCATCTGCATTTTTGCAGCTCAGATACAGGTGAAACTCGAAAAATTAGAATATCATGCAAATGTTCATTTATGTCAGTATGGCAACTCAAAAGGTGAAACCAATATATGAGATAGACGCATTACATGCAAAGCGAGATATGTCAAGCCTTACTTTGGTATAATTGTGATGATTATGGCGTACAGCTTATGAAAACCCCAAATTCACAATCTCAGAAAATTAGAATATTACATGACATCAATAACACAAGGATTGGAAATAGAACAATATCGGACCTCTGCAAAGTATAAGCACGCATATGTACTCAGTACTTGGTTTGGGCCCCTTTTGCAGCAATGACAGCCGCAATGCGGCGTGGCATGGATGCTATCAGCCTGTGGCACTGCTGAGGTGTTATGGAAGACCAGGATGCTTCAATAGCGGCCTTCAGCTCTGCTGCATTGTTCAGTCTCATGTCCCTCATCTTTCTCTTGGCAATGCCCCATGGATTCTCTATGGGGTTCAGGTCAGGCGAGTTTGCTGGCCAATCAAGCACAGTAATACCATGGTCATTGAACCAGGTTTTGGTACTTTTGGCAGTGTGGGCAGGTGCCAAGTCCTGCTGGAAAATGAAGTCAGCATCCCCATAAAGCTCGTCTGCAGAAGGAAGCATGAAGTGCTCCAAAATCTCCTGGTAGACGGCTGCTTTGACCCTGGACTTAATGAAGCACAGTGGACCAACACCAGCAGATGACATGGCTCCCCAAATCAACACAGACTGTGGAAACTTCACACTGGACTTCAAGCATCGTGCATTGTGTGCCTCTCCATTCTTCCTCCAGACTCTGGGTCCTTGGTTCCCAAATGAGATGAAAAAGTTGCTCTCATCAGAAAAGAGGACTTTGGACCACTGGGCAACAGACCAGTTCTTTTTTTCTGTAGCCCAGGTAAGACGCTTCTGATGTTGTTTGTTGTTCAGGAGCGGCTTGACAAGAGGAATACGACATTTGAAGCCCATGTCCAGGATCCGTCTGTGTGTGGTGGCTCTTGATGCACTAACTCCAGCCTCAGTCCACTCCTTGTGAAAGTCCCCAACACTTTGGAATGGCCTTTTCCTGACAATCCTCTCCAGGCTGCGGTCATCCCTGCTGCTTGTGCACCTTTTTCTACCACACTTTTCCCTTCCACATAACCTTCTATTGATGTGCTTTGATACAGCACTTTGGGAACATCCAACTTCTTTTGCAATTACCTTTTGGGGCTTTCCCTCCTTATGGAGGGTGTCAATGATGGTTTTCTGCACAACTGTCAGGTCAGCAGTCTTTCCCATGCTTGTGATTCCTACTGAACCAGCCTGAGAGACCATTGAAAGGCTCAGGAACCCTTTGCAGGTGTTATGGATTCATTAGCTGATTAGAGGGGGACACTTTGAGCCTAGAATATTGAACCTTTTCACACTATTCTAATTTTCTGAGATTGTGAATTTGGGGTTTTCATAAGCTGTACGCCATAATCATCACCATTATACCAAAGTAAGGCTTGACATATCTCGCTTTGCATGTAATGCGTCTATCTCATATATTGGTTTCACCTTTTGAGTTGCCATACTGACATAAATGAACATTTGCACGATGTTCTAATTTTTCGAGTTTCACCTGTATGATAGCCCTATATTTTGTATGGCTTTGAGTTGTCCCTGTTGATCTACTGACTGATACTCATACTACCTTTTTGCCCTACTTGGCCTCCATAAGAATTGGTGTGTGAAGAACTGAGCATACTATTCAGCATGTAATGTTGAAGTAGATGAATAAATAGCATGTTGCTATGTATGACCTTTTTTGCATGTGCCTTCAAGTCATTCTTGACTCCTGCCAACTACCAGGACAAGTCCCTGTGATTTTCTTGGCAAGGTTTTTCAGAAGTGCTTTGCCACTGCCTTCTCCCTAGGGCTGATAGAGAGGGACTGGCCTAAATTCACCCAGCTGGCTTCGTGCTTAAGGCAGCACTAGAAGCCTGGTGCCTAAAGCACTACACCAAACTGCCTCTCACTATGTATGACTATTCAGTAATAAATCCCATTGAGTTCAGTGAAGCTTACTCTATTGCCAATGAGTATCTGAATGAAGGCTAAATCTGTCAGTGGCTATTAGCTAAATCAGACCTAATTAATCCTCCTTGATTAGAGAAGGTCTATTGCTAAATAGAGGGTTAACCCAAAGAGAATGGCAGATCCTGCCAGCATGCATTCCATGGTATGTGGCTGTATACAGTTGGAGGTAGAACACTGTAATGGAGGGAGCTAGTCTTGCCAGGCTAAGGACCCCATATATCCATTTCTCCTTTAGTCTTGCCTCATGCCTTTTAAGTAATTACAGTACTGATTCTTTAAAAGGCCTATCCCTTTATTCCATGGCTGGTAAATTTCCTTAGCATTTCTTGGATTTTTGACTGCTAAAGGAACCTGGATTTACTGAACTAATAAAATAAGGCATTTGGAGCACCTTGCAATCTTTTTAGAACAGTCCAATTCTCTTGGCAAGCCTCAATTTTATTGCCTCAGGTAACTGTGTGCCAAGGCACTGAACCAGAAAGCTGGAGTTGAGCAGGACTTAGAGACACTTTGCTAACATCAGGGTTATTTTAAATTAGGATACTTCAAAATCAATTTCAGATTCAAACTTTTAAATGCAGTCACTCTCCAGAACACTGAAAACGAACTTGAAGTAAGTGGATATTTTCAAGGCTAATTTGCTGCAGTTTTGGTAAAGCTCAAACTTTTCAAAAGAAAAGAGGCATCTTGGACTTTCTGGTGCTCGAAGGCCTTGCTCAAGCAGGGGAAATTAAACTACAACAACTGCAGTAAGATTCAGGCTTCCTTACAAATGTCAGAATAGGTGATGCAGTTCAG
This sequence comes from Liasis olivaceus, assembly GCA_030867105.1. Lineage (NCBI taxonomy): Eukaryota > Metazoa > Chordata > Lepidosauria > Squamata > Pythonidae > Liasis > Liasis olivaceus. Next base: position 93,713,599 of record CM061349.1, on the reverse strand, counting down.
GTACTTTGGGAAAAACATTGCTTGAATTTCCATTCTAGCATACCTTTGGAGCCACCATGTTATTTCACCTTTCTTCAGCAAACAGTCACAGTCATACTACAGGAAACCGATTAAGAATTCCAGTGGCCCAACTTCAAGAACGATCCCAAGTCTTGAAGAAATTGCATGGCAGCAATAAGAAAGCCAAGCATAGGAGGTGGTTTTCGATTGGGCCATAGTTGCACGCATCAGCATGAGACAGGTTACACTGTGCAGCCACTTTTGCTGGGTTGCAACTAAAGAACAAGTAATGTGAAACCCTGACTGTACAGTGCCACAACAGGGAGCAGGCAGACTGGACCAGGTTCACAGTACTCTGCACTCTCTCTGCACTCCTAACCCAGATGCACCACCTGGCAACTATTATTTAATGAACAAATCCCCAACATACAAACAGCCTGTCATGAGTTTCAGGTCGGGACTAACTATGCCTTGAAAAAGGGAGAGGGCATCTTTATACATTTGAGCTTACTGCCAAGGTGACGTTCGTTGTGGGTGGTTCAGAAGACATTGTGGAGACAGCTGTAGAGTGGGTGCAAGCAATTATGCTATAGTTCCTGTTGACCTGCTAAAATTGATGCCCGGGCCAACCACAATCACATCTGCCTTATTTTCTCTGCGTGAGTTAGCCAGAAGTCAAGTTTGCCTCAAAGTGACACTTCTTGACTTTAAATTTTTTTATCTGAGGATTGGGAGGATTGGGTTCTGGTCATTGGTTGTGAAGGAAAGGCACTCACAAGCAACCATTGTTTGGTTGTTTCACGGTTAAGGTCTCAACTTACAGGAGATCTGATGTCACAGATCTTACTATTACTACTTGCCTTACAGGATCATCACTGAACAAGATAAATCTACAACTCCCTTCAGTTATGCATCTGAATACACCCATGGAAGGCTTCAAAAGGGGCAGAGACTGGGGTCAGGCATGAAAACCATATCTATTTTTCCCAATCTACATGCATTCAACAGATAGTCTAAAGAGAGATGTATTCATGCTAAGCTGAATGGAAGTACAGCTCCTCCCAGTCCAGGAGAACAGATTCAAGCAAGGGCAAAAGCAGCTTTCATTCAGAGCCCCAGATGAATGTATGGAAATCAAAGAAGGAAAGGGTCAAGACCAGCAAACACACTGTGTTTCCTATCCGCTTTGAAGAGGGCTTTGGGAAGTAGCGGAATCTATTGCTGACCCTTGTGTAGGTACAGTATGTGCACATGTGAAGAAGATCAAAAGATTCCTCCCTAGATCACCACCCAAGATTTGAACAAGATGAAGCCTTTTCAAAGATATCAAACCATCAGAGGAAGCAATGTTTCCTCACTTCTCTTATTCTCTTCCATTTCACAAAATCCTAGATCTATTAGATTTGCTCCCAAAATTCCAGGAACTATAGAAAATAAGAATAAGTAAGGATGTAGCATATTCTAGAAATGCAGAAAGGGGTGGAAGAAATCTTGGCTATCCAAATTGCTGGCTGATATATTTCTGCCTAGCTGGTTTGTAATTCTATTAATTTCCTGATCTTTTTTTCCTCCTTGGTTTTTTTCTGACGTTACTGTAATGTGTTTCATATTTTAGTTTTTGACTGTAAATAAACTTTAACTAATTAAAGCTATTAAATTAAAGCCTAGGACAAATGTGTGTGTGTGTGTGGGGGTGATCCTTAGAGTGCTTGAGAGATGATTACATATCGCAATGCTTTTCAGACACCATATCCGAAGGGCACTGAAACACTTCCACCTTTCCTGTTTATGCACAATCTGCTTATCTGTAATTCTAATTTATGAACTGTGTATAGCCAGAAATCAAGGAGTTTTCTGGACCTCTGATAAAGGACATTGGGTCCAAAATGCATTGGACTACCTGATAAATGCATCTCAGGCAATTTGAAGATCACCTCCCATCTGTCTGCCTATCTGTGCCCACCTGCTAGCTCTAAGTTAGAGCTTAGCCATTGCTGGGATCTATGTTGCACAGCTTCTCTGCTGATCTTTGACCCCCACAAAAAAACAGTCTAAGCAAAGTAGGTTTTGATTCATATAACAAGACTTGCAAAATTGGGATATATTGATCAAATTAAGGCCTGGTTTCCAAAAAATTAAAAGTAAAGCTGAACAGAACTTTTTGCACAGATTAAAACCCAAATTGTATTTGTATAAGTCTAAAATTGAAATAAAGCCTTCCTTCTAACAAAAACCCATCCAAACAAAATCATAAAATACTTGGATAACCTTAAGTGAACTTATATGAATATATACATGCACATTGTATATATTGCTATATACAACGATGCACAGAGACTTGTTTTTTTTTAATGAGGAAAGGAAATTTGCAAGACATATATATGAGAGAACTGGGTCAAAGTTCAGTCCAAAAGCAATTAAGATGGCAAAAGCTCAGCAACTTGACACAGGTTTGCTTTGTATTCTGAACTAGCAAGAAGTATCTCTAGAGATTGTAATTAAAACCTGTCAAGCTCAAATTAAGTTGTTTAGAAAGACTCAAGAAAGCTTTTAAGGCACTAAACGCCTCCGTTAATATGGAAAAAGTCAGGAGATAGGCAGAGATTAGAATGGTTTAAAGTTCTGTGGGCACCCATTTTAAGAAGGCAAAATGTGGCCATTAGGAGGATATCAATCAAGAGACTTTAGGTTATAAAGAAATAAATTGAATGGACCTGAAGATCCCAATAACAATCTAGAGGTGGTTATTTCCTGTCAGAATTTCATTTTTCAATTTTCAGTTCATACTATTTATGAATTGATTCAGTATCAGCTATAACCACAAACAAGATGCACTCTTTGTCCTTAGAACAAGAGAAAACAAATGAGAAACATTGAAAGATCCTGACCATATCCAATGTCACAACTGGTATTATCTGGTCCTCAATCACTCCAGCAGCAATCAAATAAATAAAGCAGCTTCTCCAACTTGGTGTCCTTCAGTTAAGTCTTCCAGCAGCCATATTGGTTTAGGATTCTGGGAACTGTAGTCCCAACAGATCTGGTGGTCACCAGGTTAGGAACCAATTCCCTAGAACATCCACCCCCCAAATCTTCTGCAACATTCAGTTTCAATAGCAGACGGTCTAAGAATTTTCAGTAAAAAGAATAATGCAACATTGATTTAAAAAAAAAGTACAGATTTACTATCAACTGAATTTTACTTACACAAATGTGAAAAATAGTGCTACACAGGAGTGGTTCTGAACCTGTTCGTACATCCTGCACAAAGAAAGAGAATTCCTGCTCAGAGCTACAACACACTAGACTGCTTCAACGTTCAGACCAGGGGACAACAGAGAGACTTCCTGGGCCAGCCAGATTAGCTTCCATGTTTTCCTTTTTTACACAAACATTTGTGAAGAACTAATGAACCTGGAAGAAATGACCTTGCTCTTTACCGAACAAAAAAAGGAATTATCCACAAAATGTCAAATGGCATCATGAACTAATCAGGCAATATATTAACCCACACAAAAAAAGATCAGCTACAGGTATTTTGAGAGATTTTGAGAAAAGTTCATGGATTATAAGTATCTGGAAGCCAGATCTGAAAGAACAAAATGATCTCAAGGGAGGAGGAGGTTGCATAGTCCATGTTATTACTTTTGAATTAGGTTGAATTATTATTTTTTTACTACACCCTCCCCTCCCTGCACTTTATTAAAGTGAACTTAGCGCTGAGAGAATAGGTTTTAATGGATTCCAAAGAAGGAAAGCAGAAATAGACTTAACCAAATCCAACCTTGGTATTTTTTGGCTGGGAGGGGAGGGAGGGAGGGAGGTCAATTCAAGTTCAAATAAGGAGATAACACAGAGACTGTTGTATAAATGCAGCACCAAGCCATAGAAACCTGGTTAAACATGCACTGCCCAAGGAAAATAAATCACTTCATGGGTTATTGTTACATGTCAGCATCTGAGCAAGGGGGCAGTAATTACCTGGACTTGAATGTTAAGCAGCATCAGGCCTGGTTAGTACTTGGATGGGAGATATGCAAGGAATATCAAGGCATAGTCTAGAGTGGGAAGTTGTAACAATGTCCTTGAAGAAGGCAACAGCAAACTACCTCCATACTATTGCTAAGAAAACTGGCTGTGCTTAGGTAGTCACCCAAAGTCCACCTTGACTTGACAGTGTCTTTATCTTTGTGTGTTTGTGTGTGAATTAGTCTTTCGTTCTTCTCACAGGCAATTGCAGAGATGTCTACAGAGAAGGTTGAAGAGGGGCCTATGATGAAAATAGTGTGGTTCCATTATCTCCATCCCTTTTGGACACACATCATGATGCACATACAAAAAAACTAGTGTTGTGACAAAAACATTGGATCCTGTGGATGTTTCTGGGCAACTGGTTTCCAAGGGAAGTGCAAACAAAACCACATTTCTAATATTTTATCAGATTACCAGTTAATCAAAAGGAAGAAGAGGGCAGCCACTGAAAACAAACAAATGAAACTTGGGAGAACATTTCAAGCACCAGCATGGAATATTATACTGCACAGAAGCTCAATGCACTTCAGAAGAACTCTGTTTTCAAGAGATTATTTCAGTAAAATACAATATTTCTTCTGTGTGCATGTTTCCCCGTTTTACACCGGTTAATTCAAGTATTTTTAATGAGAAAGTACCTGTCTTTTGTTAAGAATGATTTTATGATTAAGCTAAGGTGGCCAGTGTTGTACTCAGAACTTATTCTGACACAACTAATCACAATGCTTTACTCTGTAAGGACTCTGAAAATACAACAGGAGAAGGACATGAGGAAGCAAACCAGTAATGACGAGCCTCCCTAGCAATACGGTCACTGCCTGCCCATCCAAATGTTGCTCCTGATGCCCATGACCATCATCTCCACAGAAACTCCCCAGCAGGGAACCAGGCTGGGAAGACCACAATGACACCATGAAATCCAGAGCATTCTAATATGGTGCGGAAAACTCCAAATGAAGCATTTAGGGCCTGCTTGTGTGTATCTGAAAGGAACAAAAGGAGAAATGAAAACATGCACAGTCTTTGGGGAGCTGATATAATATTTCCAATTTTGGGGTGGAGGATATTTGTAATAACTGACAGAGGCTGCTTCTTTTCCTTTCTTTAAAATGCTATTGGCTACTCCTAGCGATATCTTTGACCCCTTTGCCCCTCGGGGTCTCTCTCTCTTTCCCTTTCCTCCTCTCTCTCTCTCTCTCTTGCTCTCTTTATACTAGAAATAAAGTAACTAATTGGTCCATGAGTCTTTTTTTTATACTGTACCTCTGTAAAACAAAAAAAAAAAGACGAATTCAAATATTGACAAGCAACACATAGTCATGATCCACTGTTACAATTCACATTTAATTTTATCTTTCTGATACTGTAGAATTCTTCTGACCACCCTTCTTCTTCCCCTATAGTGTCCATAATTATTCATGCCTTGATAAATTCCCACTGGTGAAGGTACCTAAATAAAAAAACCTTTGACACCGATTCATTTCAGATCTAAAAATAGCAATTAGTAAGACACGCCCAAGTGAATTAATATTTCACTTTCCAAACTGCATCTCCAATAGGAAGGTGAGCATAATCAAGCATTACAGGACACTATCGGAGATGTCCAATATGTGCAAAACAAAATTTTCTGTTGCATTAACCGTATTTCAATATTGAAAGACCCCAGTTCCACAATTTTTAAAACAACTTTTATTCCAACTGTTGCATACATAATGAATACAACTTAATCTACTTCTTCCAACTTCTTATAAAGATCTAAGGAACCTGAGTTAATACTCCCCAAGCCTTTAAAAAAATGGAATTTAAAGCAACAATAGTATCAGAACAATAGAATCCAAATAACAAGTGCTTACGTTGAACAAATAGCCAGGCAACACTAAGAGGTAAATCAAACTCAGTTTACAGTTCAATAAAAAATTTAAAACTGTTTCAGCAGAGGTAAACTGGTCCAAGGTGAACTTATGAGAGGCCCAATTTTAACCCCCAAAAGGATTTACTAGCTACTTTTGCATTACAGTTATCCCACCCCTAAAATAGATTTTTCATGGGTGAAGGGATAAAAAATATGCCCTTTAACTGTCCTGCAGAAGATGACACAGCATCTTCCCAAGTACCACTGGGGAACACCTAGAGTTGTCCCCATATATTTTTCCTATCCATGTCTCTTCAAAGACATAGTGAAACGAAATGATTCTGAATTAAAAACAACAACAAGCTACTTTTAAAAAAGGAAGCAGAAGAACATATGATCTAGCTGCTTGCCCATAGCAGAAAATTATGAAACATACATCCTCATGCTTGCTTCCATGAAATGGGTCTGTGAAGGCACATATGCACTTTGGCCACATATGCATAAAACACAGACTCTTCCAAGAAAAAACCCAAGAGCTTTTTCCAGCATAGTAAAGCACAGCCAGTAATTTATGCTTATACTCAGATGGGTTATAGAGTAGGCAAACGAGGCTTCAAAACCTCTGGCACCCCAACACAAATTGGAATAGAGTATACTTTTTGCCAGGGTAAAACACCAGCACCAAGCAGTTTTACAATTACTTTAAGTGGTTAGGAACAGAGTCAGCAGCCTTCTCATGCAGTAAGTACCAATCTGCAGGTTTGGGGGGTGTTGTAGGTAGGGATAGAAAAATAAAATTTAAAAAATGGAATGGTCCAAATCTCATGTGATCTTGAGAGATCTGGCCATCTCACGAGAGAGAGGGAGGGAGGGAGGGAGGGAGAGGGAGGAGGTTTATGGGTGCCATCTATGAGCATCATTATTGGAGGCATCATGTTGTGGATCTTTGGGTCAGAAAGATTATCCAGAGTACATAAGTCACAAATCTGCCAGTTCAACTCTTCTATGATATGAATGATTCCATGAAATGCTGAAAACATCCAATACAATGTATCTATTATTTTAAAATATTGAAATAAATATTTTAAGTTGGAACCAGATGGGAAGTAAGAAACATGCTCCAACAACTGGCTCAGAGAACAGTAGCCCTGCTCTCTGGACCACAGTGCATGGAAAGCTTAAGATCATGAGCAGTTACATCATGGAGTTGAGAAGAACATTTACACATGTTCTTGTTTCATTGTAAGAAACCTTTTACAATGTCTTCTGATATGAAAAGCAGATCACAAGAAATGACAGATGTTCCCATGATCACGTTGGGCTTGGTGATGCTCAGAAATTCTGAGGGGCAGACTGCTGTCACGTGCCTCCAAAACCCAGCATGAAATAACAGGCAAGACCCATCTCATAGGATGGAACGTTATTATTTTCATATCATATTTTGTTGAAAGCAAGCTTGGTTGCCTACTTGTATATACCCCTGGAGTTGATTCCCATTCTGTAAGGTGTGCACCTGGCATCTATATGTTAAGCCCTATCTTGGAAAGTCTTGTTAAAAATAGTCATTTCAAATAGAAAAGATGAGACAGCAAGATGAGAAGCCAGTCTTCCCACACAATAAAAGTAACACTGTAGCCACATAGAAAATTAGTCTCTTGAGGCTCGCTCCATGAGTAATATCCCTTTTCTTCCTGTCCATCATCATGCACAAGCAATATAGTTCTGAACTGAAGGAGCCCAATGCGAGTAGTGAAGACCACTGGAGTAAAAATGTCACTTGGAAAGGTCTAAAGATTAACCCAATATATGCACCAAAAAACTGAAGAATTTCATCCCCAAGACAACAATGTGACCAGATGCATACAGTTATAAAAATATATAGATTTAATAATTAACTTTGGTTTAAAAAATAATTGAAAGAAGCCAAACTGTTGCAGATAATGGTACAAAGCCTATAGATGCATAAAGAGAAGGGCAAGCCCCATATAATGCCTGAATCACAAAATGCAGAATGAAAAATAACCCAGAAAGATCACCTTTTTCATTATGAGTCTGTTCACTTACTGAGGTCCTCTTGCAGATCCTGATCCTAACAATAGCTGAGATATAAGCTCTTAAGAGGGCCATTTTAGTGACTGTACTTAAGCTACAGCTTTCTTCAAAGGAAAACCCATCTTACTTTCCCTTTAATAACATTCCAGAAATTGTCAAAAACTTTTGTTTTCAGGAAGGCATATCTTAACCCAGTGTTTCTCAACCTTGGCAACTTTAAGATGTGTGGACCTCAACACCCAGAATTCCAAAGTTGCCAAGGTTGAGAAACACTGCCTTAACCCTATCCTCCTGCTTTAATCAGTCCCTTTTAAAAAAAATTGATTTTCTTTTTTCTTTTTGCATTACATATACTGTAAATAGGATGGATGTTTTCAATTGTTAAATTATTGACCATGTTGCAAGCTGCCTAGAACTCCTTGGAGATAGGGCAGGGTACAAATGTTTTCAAATAAATAAACAAACATAAAATAAAATGGTCGTAACAACTAATCAATAAGCAGAAACCTCAAGAGGACAATAAAATATTGTTAAGTAAAGATCCCCTAGATTAAATTTACCTGTGCCACTCAATCAAAAAGCCCAGTGGTGGGGGAACCATGCTATCGAAAAATGGGGCTGGAAAACCTATGCAAAATCTACAAAGGTAATTGGTCAAAATGTAAAGCAACCCAAATAAACCAGTGCTAAAATAAATTGGACCTGCCAGTATCTGTCAGTCGTTCATCAAACACTTTGCTATCAAGCTGCCTGAAGACTCATCCACTCTCCTTGTTCTGGTTCTGAGATAGCCTGCTTACTGTTTATGGAGTCCACATCCTCACAATGGAACCTCCATCTCAGGGTCAGCCTGACATCAATCTGGCAAGAAACTAGGGTTTTCCACTGGAAAATGGAAAAGCCCTCCTCTAGGCAAACATGTATATTGGGAGTGAGTGACCTGCAGGGTTCCAGTTGGCGTGCTGCCTCCTGTTTATGCCTCAATGGCCATTTCTCCTAAAGCTGCTGAAGAGACCAGAACTACCCCAGCAACTCTTTTTCTTCTAAGATCAAAAGAGTACTGACCTTCCATGAGCTCTCTATTCCTACTGGTAATCCCCCTGTGCAATCCACCACAGCCTCCTGTAACAATCTTCCCATTGATAAATCTTCCCATGCTCGCTGGTGAGCACTGCTGATGTTTCTGAGGCCAGTGGAGCAGGGAAGAGAGGCAGACAGCAGAGAAGGAAGGGAATCCCCTTCCCCTTCCTTGGTCCGTTAGCAAGAGCAACTGCAACCTGTTGTTCCTTTGCTGACCTTGTTTTGGAGGTGTTTCAAGAGGAATACTATGGAGGCCATGGTTTTTCAAGGCACATACTTTCCTCTTGTGTCAAGGACAGGAGGAAAGCACTTTGCCAGGAATGGTGGGCAAGAGCCTGAAGTTTCCTCTATTTATGACAGCAACTACGGTGATTTTACAATGCTCTAAATCACTCTGTGTGTGTGCTGTATGGGGCAGAAGTAAATTTCTGGTGCTCTGACACAAGGCAACAGCCAAGCAAGATGTAGTCTCAGATCTGTAGATGATAAATGATCAGGGAAGAGAATCCATCCTCTCACTGAAAGTCCTCTTTGTGTAGTCAACTGAAGCAAGTTACAAGTTGTGGAGAAGACATCTACAACCATTATAAGAACAGTGACACAACTCAGGGATTTGCAGGTTTTATTGAGCATCAGTGACTTGGAATACATTCTGAGAACTTCACAATGAATGGGGTAGAGATTTGATATATCTTTGCAGGATCCTTCTGCCTGAGAAAATTGCATGGCAGAGAGAAAACCCAGAAACACAGGGTTTTGTCCCCCCACGCATCAAAGCATCTCTGTGGACCGCAGGGCACCTATAGATACCAAGACAAAATTCACTTCCCAATGACTGAGAAGCTCCCTCTCCCCTTTCTGATGGCTCCATTTCATTGTCTTGGTTTCTATACTGCAAGGAAAAAATGTAACTCATCAATGGTCAGCCAAAGGTGCCCATCTGCATAGATTACTTTTAACCCCCACTAAGATGGATCTACTCATTGGCATCACAAGGCATGAGAGTTTATCTGGGCTTGGGCTGTTGTGGTTAATAGGAAACACTCTTTCTGCACAACTGCAGGTTTTGAGTTAGCAGAGGTCCAGGAAGCTTTATGCAGTGAGGGCCAAAGGAGTTACACTAACCAGGTATTTATGAATGTTCTGCATATCCACTGATTTTCTTGTAGAGCCGGTTGGGAAGATGGGTAGAGGAAGTGCAAGAGCTTTCCATGCTTTGCTCAGTTGTGTGGTGTGTGCCATATGCAGACTGAAAAAGATAATGCTAAGATTGGCAGTTGCTCGCATATGGAGGTTTTGATGCTGTAGATCTGTACTGTACCAAGAAGACAGTTTTTACTGTTTGTCCTTTCTCTCATCTCCCAAGCCCCAGCTATATGAATAACATTTTCTGTTTGTGGAAAACTCCCCCAAATAAGCTCCCCATTTTTGTGGAGGGATGCAACTCAGTCATTGTCTTGTTAAACACTCAGAGACGTATCAGAGTGCTCACAAAATGTCTGGCCTCTCTTCTCCTCACCAAGGCTACAAAGCCTAGTCTTCAGCAGAATGCAGTGGAGAATACTTTCAGAGACTAGTACAGGAGGATGCAAAACGTGTGGCTCACCAGAACCTTTTTGATGCTCTCCAGGGCCCTCCCAGAATGGATGGGGTCAAACATTTGGGGGTTTGGGTGGTTTTTTTTTTTCATTTGGGGGGATTTGGGGAGGTTTAAAGGGCAAAAAAAGGTGACTTAAAGATGATTCAACCCTTAAAACTCCTGGAATGTCCCAAAAAATCCTCGACTCTGCCGATTTTTGAAATGTGGCCCTCAATATGTCATACAAAACCTGTTGCAGCCCAGCAGGATCTCTTTTCTATTGGCACCTGAGATTTCTGATCCCCAAATCCACGCCAGGAAACTGAGGTACATCTCATTTCCCTAAATAGTTCCTGCCAAAAGGTTATTTTCTTGGCCTAGATGAGAGAGAACTGGCTTTTTAAACATCGTGGCTATTTTTGCAATTATTTATTTATTTAAATGGATTTCCCTCCTTCCTATAGGAAGCTCTGAAGCAGAAAAAAGAGCCCTCAGCAGGCATCTTCAGTCTTCGGAGAAAGGGGCCTACAGTGCTGAAAGAGTTATAAAGTAAAATAGGACTAAGGTTAATAGCATGTTTCATCCTTTACCAGGTAATCCTTTCCCCCTTCCCTCTCAACTTCCTTATCCAATATTTTGAAAAGGAGAGAAATACACTGCTCCTTCGTAACATACGTTTTGGCTGTGTTAACCAAAGGATAACAAAGCCTTACCTAGTTTCCTAGAATAAACCAAAAACATGGATCTTTATGCCTAACAAAAAAATAATGAATTTTTGACTCAAAGACATTCTCCCTAAAGTATTTTACCATGATTTTCAATTCCACTGTACTAATATCAGTGAGACTAAACAGAAAGCAGATTTAATAATGCATAATGTATAATACCACATTAGACCGTCACTGGAAAAGAACTGAGTCTAAATTTTAAACACAGCTTCATTTTTTAAAAACATAAAGAGCTGCCATAGTGCATTTGTATTGTAGATCCAGCCTATCCTGTTTAAAAAGATAGCATCTTTCTTTTTGGCCAAAGTCTGCAAAGCTGAGGTTCCATTTTTTGTCAGAAGCTGATGCAATGCAAATATGTTTGATTGGATAGGGGTATTTGCCTAAAATGCTTTCACAGGATGGGGTAGAACAATGCTGACCAAATTCTCAATGAGAGTACCAAGAAGCAACACCTAGTCAGAAATGCATCATCGGTTTTAAAAGTATTTGCTACAGAGCCAGTTTGGTGCAGTGCTTAAGGCATCAGGCTAGAAACCGGGAGACTCTGAGTTCTAGTTCTGAGTTCACTAGGCTGGGTGACCTTGGGCCAGTCACTCTCTCTCAGCCCTAGGAGGGAGGCAATGGCAAACCACTTCCGAAAAACCTTCCCAAGAAAACTGCAGGGACTTTTCCAGGCAGTCACCAGGAGTCAAAAACTGACTCGAAGGCACACAGACAGTCTGAAAAGAAACACAGTACATTGTATCTCACCACACTAGAAAAAAGAGGGCCAAATGGGATTAATGTGCAGATTGTCCAGGTAGAAACTCTTCATGGGCAACTTCAAAGCTCTGTTCTTCCTCCTTGTGACTCTTTATTCTAAAATTTAACTTGGACTAGAAGCTGCGAGCCCTTCAAATAGAGGACCAGCCACTGGAAAACACGAAAATAGTCATGTAGAGCAGAGAAGACTTCAGAACCTTATGGAAAGTTCTGACACAAAAAGTTCTGATTCATCTACCATTCACACATCTCCCTCCTTTACCTTCTCAAATACAATGTAAGTTCTTCATACTAAAGATGTCACTTTTGTGTAGAGTTGCACATGTATACATCCCTGTGAAGTGTTTTGTAAAGCTATTTGGGAAGTAGTGTTTCAGTCTAGGATCTTTCTCTGCAAGGACCTGAAATGACACAGCTCAGAATTCCCTCAAATAAACTGGCACTCTAAGTTTGCACGTCATTCTGTTAAAAAAAGAAAAGCAAAGCCTTGGGCAATTAGGTTATGCACGGATATTCCAATGGGGAAAATGTGTAAGCATCCATTTCAAGCATTACATTAAAACTATGAGCTTTTTGTTCCAGTGAGGTTGAAGGGTGGAAATGAGAGGAAGGCAAAGCCCTTACAAATTGCTGTCAATGTTCAGAGACAGTGACTCTTTGTAATATGATGGGAGAGACAAAGCGTGAGTTACGGGGCACAGCCTTGTTTGAGGCTCTGTGGGCCAGATAGGGAGGCACAATGAACCAGGTTTGGGCATGATCAGAGGGTTCTGTATCTCTGCTGTCCCTTATACTATAAATCCCTCATGTCATTAGATTTTGGAACACCTCAAGCTTTTATGCTCTCCACTGGATCAAACTCACTGGAAGTACAATCTGTGTCCCCCCAAATTACCACAAATTAACCACTGACTTGAATGCATAGATCTCTAATTTCATGGTAGTGCTTGCTGAGAATGGTGCTATTACCATCACAGCAATCATTGTGGCAATATACCATTCACACGAAGCAACAGTTCATTCAAACAGCACCATTTGTGCTTGCCTAAGAAGAAAATCAAGTGGGCAGCCTCATCATCTCTGAACAAGGTCCCACGTGATCCCTTTGCATGTGTTTAGACTTAAGATAGAACTTCTGTTCTCAGATGTTTCTTGTTGTTTCTCATGTACAAAGGGAGGGATAAAGGTATTGTAAAAAAAATAGATTCATATATGATTTATTCTTGGCTGCTATGTATTTTAATTTTTGTATTTACTGTAATTGTTTTTATTTTCTTTTAAATTTAGTTTGCTGCCCAGAGTCACTTGTGAGATTGGTGGCCATATAAATTGAATGAATGAATGAATGAATGAATAAACAAACAAACAAACAAACAAATAAATAAATAAATAAATAAATAAATAAATAAGGGAGTGGTTTGGACTTGCATTTGCCATACTTAAATCACCTATCATATTCTTTTGTGTTCGTTACTAGAAAAACTATGAGTTGGGATTTCTGATTTTTGAGTTACCATTTAACATGGTTCACGGATGCCACTCTTAACAATCAGATTTCAACATGATGCTTTGTAAAATATGCTCATTATGGATAGGCATCGCTTGTAGAACCAAAATTACGTGAGTTGTAACAGGACAGCAACATTCTATGCATTCAGTTTTTACACCATTAAGGAATAAATGCATTCCAAAACAACTGTAGGGTTAGGTAATCAGGTAAAGTAGCATTCACTCTTGTCAATGAATGGCATCTTGATGGGAAAAAAATTATCTCTTTTTAAAAAATGTGTTTTATTATACTATTATAAGATATAATACATTCTATTATTTTGATAGTGCTATTTATACAGTATTGACTAGAAATTATTAACACTCTAATGTTTAGATAACTTAAATCTTGAAAGATAAAGAGAAATAAGAGGTTTGTCAGTATTAACTATGATTTGAAATGTCAATGGTCATAAGCATAATAAAATTAATTTTACATCCAAAGCTGAATATAGCATTAATAAACAACTGCAAATTACATCAAAATATTTTATATAATAAAGGTTTCTCTTAAACTGAATACTTAATACAGGTAGTCCTCGTTTAGTGACTGATTCATTTAGCAACCACTGACCATTACAACAGTGATGAAAAAGTAACTTTGCGACCAATCCTCGCATTTATGACCTTTGCAGGTCTGTAAAGCAAAACAAAGCTGAAGTAAGATTGTAAGCGCAGTCATGGTTTCACTTAGCAACCACTTTGCTTAATGACTGAGTTGCTGGTCCCAATTGTGACTGCTAAATGAGGACTACCTGTACTAAGGTCTCCATGTATTGTTACTTATTATTGCTTGTGTATGTTAAAGAAAAAATAGACAAAACAAAATAAAGCAATAAAAAGTTTTTTAAAAAGCTATTTGGTTTCTAACTTCCCCTTCTTGGGCCTCTACTAATTTGCAGTGTTTATAAACATTTAGGCTCCATAGAAGCCCAACTGTGTTTATATTTGCCATTCTGCATAATATATTGTATGTATGGGAACCATTCCTGCTTAAATTTGGTTAAACTTCTGTTGTGAATATATACTGTTAATTTTCCCACTGCTGCATATTCTCCAAGTTTAAGTTCCCAATCAGATGTTATCAGAATTGTGTCCTTCCAGTGTTAAGCAAAATTTATTCTCACTGCTGTGAGCATGTATCTCAGTAAATTATATTTCTTGTTGGTGTTTTCTGGGATTATATCTAGTAAGAAAAACTGTGATTTCATTTCAAATTTAATTTCCAAAATGTTCTGCATTGTACTATGTATATCTTTCCAGTATTTGAGTTTTTTTACATGTCCACCATATGTGGTAAAATGTACCCCGTTTCATAGCATTTCCAACATTTATTACTGTATGGTATATCTATCTTGAAAATTATTAATGGAGTTGTGTTGCCTCTTCTACTGGTCACAAAAATATTCACACAATTATCCAAATTTGAATCTCTGGTACCATATCAACTAATTATATTCCAGACACATTCTTCAACTGAACAGTCTTCAAAGGATGAAGCTACTCAATTTTTTTAAAATGGTGTTATCAAAATGCAGCTTAAAATACCTCAACCACTGCAGAACTTTGATAAAATTTAGTGATGATCACAGTCTACATATCAGGGAGCAGTAATACATCTTGATAATATCCTCCTATGGATTATTAGGAAAACTTAATGTAGTGGAACACAGTGCAATACTGTAGCTACTTTGGGGAGGGCGGGGGGAGAAGCAGCTTGCACATACAATTCTTTGAACATTCCCATCAAATCTAACAGGACACAATTCTAGATGGACTTCTTACCACAATGGTACTGTGTCTCCACCCACCCACCCACCCCACTGAAGAGGCTAATTAAAGAGGCTAAAAAGGATTCCAAGCATCACACGTTTGCAAGGCAGCAACCCACTAATGGAAAAGCAGCATCTCCCCTAAGTATTACCAGAAAGAAATGTAAGAGGGAAGACGTTTTGAAAACAGAGTAAGAAAAAGTAGACTGTAGTAAAAAGAAGAGTCTGAAACATATGAGATTTTCAACTTTATTATTTTTTTAATGGTGAAGGAGGAACAAATTCACTACCAAGTAAGGGAATCAATTGTGAAGTAAGGAAAGTAGAAATGGTGAAGGACAAACCAGTTGTTTATGAAAAGTATTGTCTTTTTTGGAGTAAAGACAAGTTTAAAAATGGGAATAGAGCTGCTCCTTCTGCCTTAATTAGGGTTATGATACAAAAAGTATATTACAAAGCTTTGGTGCTTTGGCTAGCTTTCTTGGAGGCTAATGAGCTCTTCTACTTGCTTACTAAAAAAGTAGAGCTGTTCACTTCTTACAAGAGAGATGTGCATCTAGCTTTGACTCATAATAAAAGTGTGCTCTAGCTATTCCAAAATTGGGAAATCCTGTAGAGGCTTCAAGCTAAAACATGACTGATCCTGATCCACATTGAATCTGTGGATATCCTGGGTGGAGTTCGCTAGAAGTTGCTTTGGTGAGGTAGTTGGCCATACTGAGGCAAGTAATTCTGCCTTGACATAGCAAAGCACTTGGCCCCAGTGAAAGTTTGGCCACTCTGCAGCCTCGCTTCGAAGGGGAACTGCTCAGTTCTCTGATGAAGTAAATGATCTCTCTTACACATCGCTATTTTCCCCCACTCTCTTTTAGTTTCAGAAATATTAAGAGAAAGCAGATTTGGTCAATTTTACTCTACCTTAGAAGTTACATCATTTTCTGATCGGGGGGAAGCCCACCCCCCAAAGACAGCTTCCTCACTTTTAAGTGATGGAAACTCAATTTGTATCATAATTACAACCAAGACTGCATAGTGTTACATTTAGTTAAAGCAGTAAACTACTATAATAAAAATGCACCTGGGGAATATTTAGAGAAAGCACTAATGATTTCTTCCCTTGTGGTTAATAAATTCACTTCCAGATCAATTTGTTCATGATAGAAACTTGAGAACATAAACAGTTACAGAGACACATTAGAGTGTGTCTTTTTCAGTATAAATGATTTATTACAATGATTAGCAGCACATAAACAATTTAAAAAACAACTCTAATTAATTTTTTGGAAGAAAAGGAGAAAAAATCTTCCTAACTCTCTCTTTGCATTATGTTTTACTTTTCTAAGTGTGTACTTTTTAATTAAATCCAAATGTCACAATAAATTTAAAGTGTTTTATTACCACTCTGCCTAACTAAGCTATCCATGCAAACACCCTTTCTATTAAGCCAGATGCAGGGCTAAAAGTGGCTGGGGAGGAAAAGGGGGGAAAGGAAAAGAGATGATCCATTTCAGTATTTGACAAGAGACTTGAAAAAGGGTTTAAATACCACAAGATTTTTGGCAAGCATTTTCAGTTTTACCAGGGAAGCCGGTCAGCTAATTGATACTTAATATCAGTTCCAAGTTTGAAAGCATCAGACTCCATTAAATTGTCCCTTCTGGGGTTGAAGATGTCAAGAAGAAAAAGGGAAGACCCTGGAAGAATTACGCTTTTCTCTTGCCTGGAGTTTTATCTTAAATGTTTGAGAACTCTGATTGCAAAAAGCTGGTTTATAGAACACATTAAATTTGATGTTTTGGATAAAGGGTCTCATGTTTCAATAGTGGTTGGATTTTGATGTTTATAGAAGCATCAAAAAGAATAACTTACACACTCTCCTTTTACATGTCCACTATTACATTCAAACAGGCAATTCATATGTTCCACCTAGGCAGAGATGTTAAAATTTGGAAACCCCATTACTAGGGAAACATCAGGTCATTGCTTCAGACATAACCATGAACATGTAAAGGAATATATCCCAATGATCTAGTGAAAGCAGAAAGTTCTGGAGCAGATGAAGAACACTGCAGGCCACATTTGACCTGAATGCTGGAAGCTTAGGCTAGAAAATAACCCCCAACTTATTCAATAGAGGCTGAACTGTAAACTGAAAGACTGGTTGCACTGAACAAGTAAGCCATCTTTTAATCGATCATTTCTTCAGTTAAACAAAACCGTAACTTCCTTCCTTTACTGAAGACATAATACTGGTTAGGAAGTTTTAGTAACTGTTTTTCACATACTCTCAAGAAAACATTGTGACAACTCTCACAAGAGTCACTTTCTTATGAGATGGGTGGTGTCCAAATCTGAAAAATAAATAAATGCAGCCTTCTCCATGACTTTCTAACATGGTTTGTCAAGCAAAGTGAGCCAGCTGGTTCCTAGAAAGATATTGACCTGGCTCAACCAGTTGCTCACAACTTTATTCCTTCCTCTACTTCACACCTTAATTCTAGGTTTATTAAAATAGTTTTCCATGATGTCAAGAATGAGATAAATGACTGTATGACAATGTTTATAAGTCATAATGTTAAACCACAGTTTGAACCCATGATCCAAGGTTCAGATACAAGAAATTGTGATTTAATAAGCTAGGAATAACTGAGTTAAGGTGCATGTGAATAAGAGAGAGGAGGAGGAAGATTTTGACTATTATATCATTTAATTATGCTACAGAAATTGCTTTCATTTTTTTTGGAAAAAGAAAAGAAAAAGAAGTTGACACACATGTGCAAGGTGTTTGGGTTCTGAAATTACATATTGTCTTTTATGGCACAATCATCTTTTCAGCAGTTTACAGGCTCCTGGGCTTCTCACACTTCATTTAATTTCAAAGGTAAGGTCAAGAAATCAAGAAATCCTTTCCTCTGGTAGGAGTGGGGGAGATATTGTTCTAGGTGCTTCCCTTAAAAAAAAATGTTTTGAGCTGGCTCTTTATCAATGGAAAGGAAAGCCTGACTAATATTACTGTGGTGGTCAAGGGTTAATGCAGCATTTTAAAATTGAGCTGTTTGCTATATGATTAATATGTTTTTGGAAAAAATCCTATTTTCTCCCCTTTATTATTTATTGCACTAGTATATAAAATAAAGGAGAGAGAGAGAGAGAGAAGGAAAGGAAAGGAAAGGAAAGGAAAGGAAAGGAAAGGAAAGGAAAGGAAAGGAAAGGAAAGGAAAGGAAAGGAAAGGAAAGGAAAGGAAAGGAAAGGGAGACTGTCTATTCTAAAGCCAATATTAATAGTCTTGGTTTAAAAGAAAAAACAAAACAAATATTTCTAAATCATAATTTTTTTGAAATAGGACTTACAATGATCATTAAAGCTTAGTAGAGAAACTCTCGTATTGGCCAAGAATTGCCTCAACATGCTAATATAATTGAAATCCAAGTATCCATTTATATAGAAGAAGAAGAGATGATAAATCAAGTGATGTTTCAAGTTTCATGTTACTAAACTTCAGATAGCATGATGGAAAGTGGAATTTTTGCTCTGTTTATAGCAAGTCTCTTCAGTACAGTACAGTAGTAATCTCATGAGAGTACAGTAGTAATCTCATGGTATAAAATGCAACATTTCTTTCACACATACAAAAATAGTTTGAATATTGGTAATAGCTGGGTCTTTTTCTAAAGGCATATTTGTGGGCTGAAAGTGCCTTGAGATGTCTCGCATTCTTAGTCTTCTGGAAACTGGCAGGACAGCTACTGAGCGTGAGTATGTGGCCCACAAGCAGGCTCCAGCTATGGAAAAGAGGAGGTCCACTAAACTTCTAGAGAACTTTTCTAGTCACCCTATGTCTTCTCTCTTCCTTCAATGTGTCTTTACAGTCTTCCTTTTCTGAAGGCAAGAAGGCTTTTTTTTAGAGCACAGTGTTAAAATAAAAGGGAAAAAAGGCCAACATCTGAACATACATGTATTGAGGACCACCTGCTAGCATCTATACTGTTTGACTGAAAAAGCCTATTGAAAATTGCAAAGGACATACTCTAAAGCATTTCTAACAGAGATTATTTAATGATGGAGGGAGGCAAAAATACTCTGTATGCAAGCAATTTCTTTTAGATGGATTTCTCTTGTGTGGGTTTTGGCGGGGGGGGGGCTCTCCCTCCTCCATCTTCCTAAAGTTGAACAATTAATAATTTGTTCCTTCTTTGGTTTTCTTAAGCTACTTTTATGGGCTTTCATGGAACATCTTTGATAAAGTACAGTGGACAGAACCGGCTACTGTTCTGAAAGAGGATTAAAAGATGGATGGTTCCTCTGCTTCCCAATTGGAAATATCAGCTCTTCCACTTACTGACAGCTTCTAATGTTGAAATTCTAAGAAACCTGTCTCACCCCATTTCAATGAGCACCAAACTAGGGCAGAAGCTACTTTGGAGCCCTTTCACTTGCAAAACATTACTTGAATGACAATTTCTACTTCACACCCACGTGTGGGTGGACCTGAGAAAATATGGGTACATTCCATCCTTGAAATCATAAAGAAGAGAATTGAACATAGAACTAATATAATAATGCCTTAATACAAAGTTATGGTGAGACTACACTCTTGTCAACATACCTTTGGCAGGATATTCTAATTCTAGAAAAGGTGCAAAAAACGGTCAATCAAAACTGAATCAACTCCCCTACAAGAGAAAACTACAATAATTAAAGCTGTTTGGCTTGAATGAAGCAGGGTGTGGTAAAACATGATAGAGGTATATAAAATCATGGATGGCATAGATGATATGGACAGAAAACTACCTGTGGATTGGAACTAAAAACAGGGAAACTCAGGTCTAACAGAAAGAAATATTTTCTCACAGAGAGGATAATTAAGCTGTGAAATTTGTTGCCAGCAATCATGGTAATGGCAGCCAATTTGAATAATTTAAAAAGGGGGTTGGACAGGTTTAATGCATTCAATTGTCCCCTGTGTGACTAGAATCCTGAATGCAGTGGACTATGGCTGGATACAGCAGGAGTCTTCTGCTCCCGGCATTTTTCTGCCCCTTCCTCCCACCTGGAGTCCTTTGTTCTGCCCTTCTCCTGCTCTTCATCCCTTCAGAATTTTAGAACCAATGCATCCTCCCAGGACTTTTGCTGTCTTTTGGGATGATTGGGAACAACAATTATTATACTTGACTTTTAGCATGGGAGTTTTGTGAGAAAGGGGAGGAGATATTTTTGTCCTTTCTTTTCCCATGAAGTGTATCATACATGCCTTTCTTCAAAAAGCATTCTGTACTTACCCATCACCAGACAAACAATGAGCAATCATCCAACCTGAACATTACTTTACTTTTCACCTTTTCCATATTTCCGACCCACTTATCAAAGCATCACTGCTATCAATGGGACTCACTTCTAAACACATACATATATGATTGCATCATCAACCTCCCAATATATTTATTTTTGACCATTAAAGGAACACTTTTATATTCAGTTACCCAACTGTGTTGGTGTGTGGATGTTAGGTAAGCTCCTCTTTCCTGCTTACAGAATTTACAAAAAGAAAAAAATGGCAAATTGCTTGTGCAGCCTGAAGTCAGTCCCACTGATAGCAATCATAATTGTGAGCTACCTAACCAAGCTGAAATAACTAGGGCAGGATTGCCACATCCTGCAGTTTCAGGTGCCCTTTTGAGTGATCTGGTCTTGTCCAGTCATAGCTTCAAGTTAGAGCTTCTGTTTATGCAATGCTGGGAAGAAATGTAACAGATAAATATGTAAATGTGATGTTAAGTTATATGCCTAAGTAATGGAATTTATCATTCTATTAAGAGCTTTGGCTTTCATAAAAAGTTTAATCTTATATAAATGGAAACTTACCTTCTTCATGCTAAGGATGGAATTAGGGATGTCTTTAAAAATGAGAATAAATATATGAACTAAATTTCTTGATGGGTTAAAGGATTTAATAAATCTTATATTGATATAAATTTATACTATATGGATCTCACTTTTTATTAGTTTTCTTTTTTTAATTTTATAAAATGTTATAAACTATTTTAATCAATATATGTAGATTTCCTTATATTGCACAATCACTAGTATATTTAATAAACATTAAAAAGGGGAGAAAATCTACAGCTATATTAACAATTGAAGAGCATTACTAAAATAAGTATAAATAATTTGCAAGAACTTTGACATAAAAAGTTGGAGTAGCCTATATTAACAAATCAATGGTCTTGTGTTTTCAAGAATGTCAAACCTGTCTTACCATCTTAAAATGAGATTCATTCATCAAAAAATATTTTTCATCTTTACTGGACAACCCTCTGAGTATTCAGGAAAGATTGGTTGTTCAACTGTTTTGTTGGAAATAATAAATTTAAAGCAATGCTAATGCCTATAATTTGGACTTTTTCTTTCCTCGTGCCTTTGATTTCTTCCTCTTCCTCTTCCTATTTCTTGTCTCTTTTGGGCACTCTGCATACAATTACTTACCCTGTAATGACATATTGTGATAAGCATTTATGTATGTGTGGAAGTATAAATTAAAAATGTTAATTGTATGAAATGTTTAGTTATATTGTAGATTATGATGTATAAATGAAGATCATATTCAGGAATAGCAAGTAATATTTTGTTCGCTTTCTTATATGGACTAATATTTTATGCTTAATATGGAACCATTCTAAAAAAAGAGAGAGAGAAATTGTATTACATATGCCAACATAACCATACCAGGCAGCAGCCATACGTTGCTGTCTCTGGCTCTGCCTAGAGGCCCTTCAAGTCTTCTCTATAAGGCCCTCCAGACCAGATTTGGGAGGCTCAGATGCACTCTTCGATGCAGCTCAGGAACTTCTCTATTTGGTCAATGGTCTTCTTTAGAGAGCTACAAGAACATGTTATTGAATACTAAATATATTGCTTTGCCCATTTCTAAGGCACTGTTCTAAAAGCAATATTAAAAGATGTATGCTAAAACACGCTGTGGGTGTGCTTCAGGTCCAAACACTATGATTCACCACTGTCAGATGAGAAAATCAAGCAAAGAAATAAAGGAGTTTTCTACTTATCAAAACATTGCACACAGACACAATACTACAAACACCCTTCATTTGCACAACAGAATTTATTTATTTTTAAGACTGATATCTCTCCTTTTCTCAGAAGTCCAGAGTGACATACACACTATTTCCTTGTTCAATTTGTTGCCTGTAACAAGTAGGTTGGGCTAAGAGTGTGAGTGATCCAAAGTCACCTAGTCGTTTTCACGGCTAAGAGTATACTTGTCCTAGTGCAACATTTTAACCACTGTGGTCTTTGTCTATGTGTGTCAGCATCAGATATTTACACCTCAAAATGAAATCAAGAAAGATATAGCAAAATATCAGGTTTATTCAATTACTTTGATTTATACCATTGCTGTAAAATGTATCATTTTTGGCAATTACTACATTCCCCTGGATTAGTGAATTAGGAACCTCCTTGTTAATTCTGCTGCAAATGGTATCTCTGGAGTTCTTGGTGCTTTTTGAGCTTGGTTGTTTGTTTGCAGACATTTCATTAACCAACTAGGTAACATCATCAGTGCCTCTTAGTATCTCTCACAGTATCTCTGTTAGACTTCTTTCAACCAGGTAGGTAAGAAACTGCAAAAATATACTCCATAGTATCAAAAGCTTTGATAAGAAGATTTATTATAGAAAAACAAGAGATCATTATACAAGAATTCCAATGATTGCTATGTTTCAAATGCAAGCTCGTTCATAGTGAAATGAAGGCTCAAATTCCTGGGTCTTTTTCTCCTGCCCAAATGATTTAATGGGCTAGAATCCACTCTCTTTGGGTGGGGAGGATAGTTTCCAGCAGTCTCTTGTTTTCACACCAGATGGATTTGGTGTCGAGCTGCTTACTTGTGACTATGTGAGAACTGGCTCACACAACCTCACTCAATTACTTATAAAATGCTCTTACAGATGGTTCAAGTTTAGTGCTGAATTTGCTTTAAAGCTGGATGGTGGACGTGGAATCTCAGGTTGGAATACAAAGTTTCAGAAGGATGTCAGGTCATAGGTATGATACATAATCCTTTATCTGGATTCAACAGCATGTTTAAATCTTCTCATAAAAATGTTGTATAATGATACATTAAAGGGTATACTGCAGTACAACAGGAACAATTATTTTTTATATACAGCTGCAACAAGGAACCTTTAACTTCAGAGCCTGTGCCAATATCTAGAAACTCTCATGGCAGGTTAGAATCTTATATATCAACAAAATGAGCAAAATAAGTATTACTTAAAAACAAAACTTTACACAGAAATAGTTAAGATGTTGCAGAAGTTGCTTCCACAACAAAAACTTTTTTTTGCTTTTTTACAAGCTGGAATTACAGTTTTCACTGAAGTTTCCCCGAACATATAATGCAACACTGAAGCCTCATTAACATAGCACAATGTCCATCTCCAGAGCAGAGGAAAATTTGATTGCAGCTTCACAGTAAAACATCTTAAGAACTTTTTTTTTGGTGAAAAAAAAACAGATAAACTTAGGAGAAATATAAAGCGTAGGAATGCTAAATTTAAATAGAGATTACAGATACAGTACTTTTGAGATGAGTTAAGAAATAATGAGGAAGCATGTGATACGCCCAGATCATGGAAAGTTAATTCATGGTATTGGCAATGCTAGTTTCTGACTGCGCACAGGACAAGAGAGGTGATGTGCGTCTCTCTCCCACAACACTCTTCCCCATTTAATAAGTTGTGCTATCCTGCCTGAGCACAGCACTGAACAGAAAGAGGGCCATCAAGAATTTGTCAGTGCTTCTCTGCTTAGATTATAATTTTTGAAGGGTTAATTTCAGTTAACTTGCATCTTTAGTCACCTGGCTAGAGAAATACAACCTGAAGCCTGGAGTTGCACTTTCTCCCAAGCCCTTAGAACCCTTCCAAAACTTTGTACCAAAATCATAATTTGGAATATGACAGAAGGATAATAATATTTTAATATTCTAACTAATATACTATAGTTTTATTGAAATGTATAATTAATTCAAGTTGGCTTAACCTAGTTTTTGGAGTACAATCCCAACAGCACTCAAAGGGCAGTCCTTGGCTTAAAAACTATTGTGCATCCCTGACTAGCAGGGAGAGAGAAGCACAACACTTTTGCAAATAGTATCAGCTGTTATCCTTAATCTCTTGGACTAACTCTCCTGTAACCAGAGACTTCATGGACACATCCATGTGGTTTCTCTGGCAACAATACAGAAATTGTTTATTATTGTTGTTGTTGTTTTAAATTTATTAGCTGCCCAACTCCAATGGTTTGCCGTTGCCTTCTTTCAGGAGGCTTTTTCAACTTCCCAATATAGCCTACAGCCTGGAATTTCCTAATAGTTTTCCAATCAGGTCTGACCCTACTTAGCTCTTTAAGATTAGCCAAGCTTGGCTAGGTGCTACCACCTACTTGAATAATCATCTATAGACAGTAGTAATTCCACAAGTCCAGTTATAGTCACATCTGCTATTTTAAATTCCTTTAATTTAATTGCTAGAAGATAAACATGGCTAATCATGTGTTTCCGAGGTATGTAGAGACAATTGCATTCAGCTGTCCTCCCATAAATATCTATAAGAAAACAACTGGTACCATGCTTGAATGGGAGTCCTGTCTGTCTGTCTGTCTGTCTGTCTGTCTGTCTGTCTGTCCATCCATCCATCCATCCATCCATCCATCCATCCATCCATCCATCCATCCCATTCTCAGGACAAAATCAATAGCACTTTGCCAGACTAAGCAAGACAGGCTGACAGTTCAATTCTATTACAAATCAGAAAAATCAAGTTTTTGAGAACAGTAATGGGGAAGAAGGAATCACACGTTTTCCATGCAACAACTGAGTGAAGAAAAGATGCTGATCCCAGAGAAAAACCAGGCAGGAGCAATAAAGAAGGGAAAGAAACACAAGAAGGGGAAAACCTGAAAGCTAAAAAGAGATAAACAAAGAAGAAATGGTGTGGAACATATGTCAGAAGGAAGTAAGGGCACACGTCAAAGAAGAAGCAAGATACAGAAGCAAGATGATTCTAGCTTCTGTTTGCCAGCCATGCAGATTACATTATCTGCTGGAAAAGGTGATGTGGTGCAAGCTTCTGGAAATCTGTGTCTCATCCAGAACTTAGGCTCCAAAGTAATATTTCTTTGGGCATTCAAGATCTGCTGTCCCTTCAGCTTTTGTAAATGATGTCTTCAGAAATCAAGCAGAACAAGAAATATGAAAATAGAGTAAAAAGATTTCAGGATTAAAATATCTTCAGGCTCTAAGGCAATATATTGGGTTTTTCACACTAAGTGAATTTTTGAGTTTTAAAATAGGAGGGGACTAAATAATATAACTAGAATAATAGTTTTGAGATTGAAGCTCAGGGCTATGAGACATAGGCTTCTTAACCACACACACTGGCATTTAAACTGTGACCATCTGACATCAGATAGAGGATCCTCAACTTAAATGATCTGTAAAATATGTTTAATGTTTGTTACTCTTGGATTTTCACATTAAACATCTGGACAGTAGCTGCATTTTAAAAAACAAATCAAAAACTATGTGGCCTTCCTACTGAAGCCATGTATCAAATGCAAAACTAGACTTCTCAGATTCTGGTAGAGCAGTCTCACATTGAATTTCAAGTGTTATTTTCTTTCTCAAATAATTTTCTGGCTATTCCCTATAAAGATGCAGAAGAATTAACAATACAATATAAATGCAATATAAATATTGCATATATAAAAGTATATGAAGATATTTACCTTCCCATCTTGCCAATATCCTCATGTTCAACTAGTGATTTCTTAAACCGTTTCGGAACTTCAGAAAAGGTAAAACGTAACATGTAATTATGCAACACAGAGATAATTTTATATTTTAACTATTAAAACATGTCTTTGCATACCAGTTTTTTTTTTTTTAAAAGCAACTCTTAGCAAGGCTGAGGCATTATTAGTATTAAAATGTTAGAGGTCTATGTTCTCTGTTGGTTTAATCATATGTTACTCAACAACCACTGACGACAGCCATAAACCTTCCCTTAAATTATTAAGCATAAAACACTAGACTGTAATATTTTGCTAAACCAAAGTACAGACACAGACAAAGATGTCATTTCAATATTTGAAACCAGCAAGTTTAATTTAAAAAAAGAGCAAACCAATAAGCTCAGAAAATAGCACTGTGTGAGAGGAAAATTACACTGCTAGAGAGAGAGAGAGAAAAGGAGAAGGACTTAAGAAATTTATAAAAGTAATCTCCAAGTGGAAATTAGAAATCAACCCCTAGAAACAGAGTAACACAAAAGAAATATTACTGTCCACTTTCTAAATCAATATAACACTGCTACACGACAGAATTACCATGGTAACTCGAGTAAAAAGAATAAAGCAATTCTTATTATTTCAAAATAAAATCACAGCCTGAAGCCCAGCTTTTATTATAGCTGCTGATAGATCGCTGGCTTGTATTTATCTGAAATATTGCTTTTCAATCAGCTATTTTATGAATGTACATATTTCGCTGAGCAGCCCACTTAAAGAGTGCACTTTGGGAAAAAAAAAGTCCCCTAAAGGCTAACCAATGAGTCGCGTGTGTGTATGTGTATCTATCTATGAATCTCATATAGATATTTTAATAAGAATGTGGGGGAACCCTGTGAAGTTCAGAACTTTAGTAAGGAAAGGAGCAAGCCAGGGTTTCTTGTGGTGGGAAGTCACGTGCCTGCACCATTTATCTCTCCATTTTTCACTGTTTACCACAATGAACAAAATTAACACATTTAAATGAGATCAAATTTAACTTATATCTAATTCCTTGTTTGCAGCAATGTCCTCAGCATGCCTCAACATTACTAAGTATGGCATTCAGTCTTAAAAAGATGCAACCTTGTTGTAAATAATACATCAAACATTAATCTCAAGATTCACATCTGACCAATTAAAAGTTTTTATTTGTTGAAGCAATTAGCATGTGCTTACAGTTTTTAAAATATATAATTAGTGAGTTTGAGTTCCCCCAGGCTTTTCGAAAGCCACCAAATGACTACCATATGTCCTTATTCTTCTACTACATGCCCCCTGTGCATTAACTTGTGTACTAACTCTGTGCATACAAGATGGAAGACTGGCAAAGGACTTCCTTCATACAGGTTCATAATGTACTAGCTCTGTTCATACATTTAATAATTTTGAGGACATTGAAATATCTCATGATATAGCTGCTTTGTGACAATCACTTGGCCTTGGAGGAATGGTCACACAGAGTGATTTGTCACGTGACAGTGGAAAATGTAAAAGTTCCATTCAGTGCCTTTCATGTTGTGGTCATGTTGGGTCAGCCACCAGTTTTAGCATTTCTCATTCTCATCACAAGTGGAAAAGAAATGATTTCCTCAGTCTTTAGATCCAAAGCACTTTAGAGTACAAAACTTTTATCCTGCAGTGTAGATTTAATTTGGCCCTCAACAAAGGAATACCTTTGCTTCTCCATCATTCTTAAGTTTGATTATGCTTAATACTGCAAATTGGCTGTTATAAGATTATTCACATTTGTCATACTTTTGAGACGAATCATCAAATAGGAGAGATATAGTTAAGATACTTCGCTCTAATCACTACTGTTGAATTCTTCCGAATAACAAGTTAAAATAAGGGTACGACCAGATATAGATTGACAAATATTAGTCAGAGCAGTATTAAATTGTATTTTTCAAGGATGATTTTAAGAGTGCAGATTACTTATAGACTAACATAGGCTACCAAAGTGAGAACCAATACTGAGCTTTGAACTAATAGAGTTGAATCACATCTTTGAAGTTTGGTTGCTTCTTTGAACCAAGAATTTATACCATATTTCTGCTGTTCAGAAAGCAACAAAAAGTAAAATGCTAGCAACTGAGACCCCAAAATTTGTTTTATCCACGCTTTTCTTATGCTCATCCTAACCCTAGATAACAATCTGTCTTGAGCCATCTTAATACTTAGTTTGGTAGGTTTAAGGATTATTTCACAGAACAAATTTGACATTTTGGAAATGTACGTTGTGCGGACCTTAATCCAAATGAAATACATGCAATGTACCAAAAAAGAAGAGAGACAATTCCTCTTTCTGAGGTGACCCACGTAATATGTTACTTCCTGCTCTGCAATGTGAGAAATCTGTACGCATTTAATGCAAGGACACCATATGCACCATCACCTAGAGTTCCTAGAGGGTAGGGAGGACATGAATTAAATAAATAGATCTATCCAGGACTCTTTCCCCCTCATCTCATATAATCTACAAAGAGAGTCCCATTCAGACATCCTCTTTCAGCTGTTCTTAAAAAAATAAAAAGAAGTAACACTGAAGTCTGCTTCAAACCTAAAAACAGGCACAACTGGCACCATGCAACCATCATTCCCCAGAACTCTGCATGTATTTTATCTTATTTTATTTTATCAAACTAATTATAGAAGAAAAAGAATACATGCATGCAACAGTAGTAAAATATAATGTAACTTCAAAATTAATGATGGCAATAAAAGAAAGGAAAAAGATGACAAATGTCATTAGGATTGTATGAACTGTCCTTGCAGTATCTACGGCAGTGTTGTCCAAACTTGACCACTTTAAGATGAGTGGACTTCTGGGGAATTCTGGGAGTTGAAGTCCACTCATCTTAAAGTGGCCAAGTTTGGACAACACTGATCTACGGCAAGTGAGTAGTAGTATTTAGGGTCTGTTTTGACTGTATTTTAAGCCAGCGGGCGTGGTTCTCGTAACAGTTGGCTATAATGCAAGAGGAAACTTCAGTGGAAGAAGCCGTATAAACCTTGAAGCCAAAAAGGTCAAAAGTCTTGTCACCCATGTTGCAACTTTGCCACGCAGGCTTTACAAAGGAGGTAACAAGATAAAATAAAAAGGTCTCATTTAAGTGTATCCAATACTTCAACCATTTTGCTTAGCATGGAATTAGTTCTTTCCAAGACTGGTAAATCTTTCATCTGGGCTTAACACTTGAAGCAGGAAACCTACCATGAATATTTTACAATACAGATGTTACAGTTGTTCAAGGTTTCAACCATTCCATTCTCTCTTCCACCCCCACCCACCAAAATCATATTTCTCTCAACAGTCAGTGATTTGTGTTCCCTACACATTTATTCTTCACTGGATAGTTTTGAAGGTTCACTTAATCTCTTAAAATTTTTATTAAAGACTCTAAAACATACCTTCCCAGGCACCTTGTTCAACCTTGCATGCCCCAGCCAAGTGAGGTGAGGGGGGTGACAAAATAGGGAGAGGACTTCTCAGTTGTTGAGCCCCACTTACAGAATGCCCTCCCCAAGGATGCCAGCAGAAGACACTGTGGAGTCTTCTCTCATATCAGCAACTTATTTCTCTTTTCTCAAAATGTTTTTATAGTCTGTTTTAAACACCTGTATAATGTGGAGATCATGGTTTTCATATCTATGTTTTAGCCTTCTGTTGTTTCTTGTGCTACTTAAAATTCCTATCATTGTTTTTAACTGTAGATTTGAATGCTTTACTTAACTCTGAAATCTGCAGAGACTCTAGTGGTTGGGGGGATGGCAAGCATAATAACAACATTTCAACCAACTTAGTTCAGCCACCAGTGCTGTTTGGTTCAATAAGCAACAGCGCTCATATCCCAAATATATAAAAAAATAAGCCTTGAAAAGGCCTGCCCCAGAGAAAATGAGTAATCCTGGAACTGTAGCCTATCTTTCTTCTTGATTACTTTTATATATGTAGATGTACAAAGAGATAAAAAAGAAAGGCACAATCATTCATGCACTCTTCCTCCCAGAACAAAACAGTACAGTTAAAACCAGGTTCACCACTACAGTGAGAACTCTAATCTCTGCTTCTATTTAAATTACCTTCTCTAGACTTGGGGCTCAGGCAAGCAAGCAAGTTAATTCTAGGGGAAGGGGGGGGGGGGAACCAGAGGGCTAAAGGAAATAATCCTGTTCCATCTAACTCACTGAGATAAAGTCGGGGCAAGAAATGGTAGACTCCAACTTTAAATGGAAAAAGGAACAGAGCAACACAAGCAATATGTACAAGGGTGGCTGAAGTCTTTTCCCCAGGAGACTGCAAATCTTGAAATATGGAGATTTGCATTTACATGCATTAGAAGCATTAATGTGACACTTCTTTTTAGGAAAGAGGAAAAAAAGAGAAAAGAATAGTTCCCTCTCCCCACATCCCCTTTGTTGCTGTACATGACAAAATAGCAACTGAATGTTTGCTTTGATCCCAGCGCATAAAGGGTGAAGCTTTTAGGCAAGGAGCGGCAGGTGATCTCAGCTCTTCTACAAGTCCTAATGCTCCTAAAAGCCACTCTTCCAGTTTCTGTAATTGGGCATCAGTAGTTAATGTAGTATTGACTGCATTACATGCTCCTGTGCATCCTCTCTCTCACTAATGCCAATTGCATCACCTTGTACATTTACCATATTGCTTAGCCAATAGCTGTTAAAAGCAACTCAAATCATGAATCATATAGGAAACTTTCAGCAAGACACGACATCCAAAGGAGACAATTTACAGTTGAGTTAATCTGGGTACATTAGCGAGACATGGATTCAGGAAGACAGACCAATTTATGTTACTTTAGTTTTACCCTTTATTGCTTTGTATAGTCAAATGAATGGAAGGGCACAGCGTAAAAAAGAAAGAAAAAAAGAAATGGCATAAAGGATTCCTTTTCAAAAAGGGTCTGCGTTCTGTACAAATAGGTCAAAAGGTGTAAAGTTGATGCCACTGTCTCCTACAGGATTCATTTCTGTAGCTGAGTATTTATAAAAAGCTTTTTCCTTCATACAGCTTGATAAAAAAAGGTTAAAAATCTGATGCCTCTTAAGAACTATAAATACATTATGTAATTAAAGCAGAGGCTAGTGATCAAGCAAGGTCCTTTACCCTCTGGGTTCTTAGGTGAGTTTTGGCAGCCATGTCTCTGCTTGTTCGGAGCCCTTCAACCCATATATGCATCAAAATGCATAATTCAGAGAACCCAATTCCCCTGGATCACTACAAAATTAAGGAAGCAAAGCAACAACACCTGTTGTGGTTCTTAACAATAGGCAACCGGGATGAACTTTCTGCATATTTTGGAGACCAGAAAACTATGGCTTAAAACAATGACTGAGAAGCAGGAAGGGCCTGATTCTCATTTCTGCCATAACTCAGGATGTGATTAACTGATAGCAACTGAAGTAACCATTAGAACCCAAATGTCCCAGAAGATCCACTGGCAATCATCATTTCACTTTCCCATCTGTCCACTATTTCCTACCTAAAGGCTTCACTGGGGATGGTGGGTGGATCTGAAAAAATCACTTGCTACTTTAAGTGTCCTCACAGTACTCCAAAGCTGTGTTAGGACATTACAAGAAAGTCCCACCATCACCAGTAAGCCTGCCAGATTAGAAAGGCAATGGTTTTAGAAAAGACCACCCAATAGACTTTTGCTAAAATATCTTTGCAACTAAGGTCCAACTCTGAGATCAGATTGTCCCTGTCCCTGTTGGCCTTTCATAAGACCTTGAAAACCTGGCTTTGTGCTGAGCCTAGGATCCTGGGCATGGATTAGAGCTCGTCTCCTGGTTGTATGGATGTGAGATGGACAGCTATATCAAGCAAGCAAGCAAGCAAGCAAGCAAGCAAACTCTGCCCATTGGTATTTAGCAGTAATAATCTGAATTTAAGAGAGCCAGGTTGGTGTAGTGGTGAAGGCACCAGTCTAGAAACTGGGAGACCTTGAGCTCCAGTCCCGCCTTAGGCACAAAACCAGCTGGATGACCTTGGGCCAGTCACTCTCTCTTAGCCCAAGGAAGGAAGCAACGGCAAACCACTTCCAAAAAAATCTTGCCAAGAAAGCTGTAAGGACTTGTCCAGGCAGTTGCTGAATATTAACACTGACTGAAGGCACAAAAAATTCTGAACTTGGCCTTTCAAAGATGTGATCAGACTTCCAATCAAATAATATAAATCATTAAATTGAAACAATATAGAAATATAGAATTAACCAATTACTAAGGTTTATGTGTCACTCCAACAAAAGGTACATCTGTACACTGGAAACAAGAATTTCACTATTTTTTTCAGTAAGATGACAGCTTGTCACCAGACTCCTGCCAGGAGTTCATGGCATAGCGGCAGTATATTTCTTGGTCAATTCCGTTATTTGGATTGAACACCATTAGTTAAAAATTAGCAAGTGGAACACTTGGGCTGCAGCCTGGAATCCACAGATTCAGAGACAATCCCGGTAGCTTTAATTGTTAAGTGATTCAAAGATTGTGGTTTTATTGACAAACACGCAAGGCTTGGAGGAGTTACCCAGAATGTACTTCTGTCACAATCATAACAACAGAAAGCAAATCGGCCCTTAAAAAGAATCCACAATACTGGCGCCCCCATTTATGAAAGGCCCATTTAATAAGATCCCCATTTGTCTTTTAAAATATCTTGGAGCTCCCTTGAAATGACTGAATGCCGGACTACTGCCTAAACAAAATTGATCCATTTAAACAGCTGTGGTAAAGCTGCAGCCATTGGCACCATCATTAACAATTTAAAGCATGGCTGCCTTTATCTTCCTTCCCAGTTACACACTCATTATACTTGCTTTTATTTATTAGAAATCAAGTCTGCTACAATATGTTTCATCCAAACTGAATCCAGCTTTGCAAGATCATCGTCTTTGATTGTTTCATGAAAACGGGGACAGCAGTTTGTGATCTGTTCTCTTCATTATTTAATTTTTTTTAATCAATACAATACAAAATTAAGCATGAGTCCATCAAATGCCTTCCTTTTGAGGATCTGAGTCACATCTTTCCCATGCAGAAGTTTTGGGTCTTTAAAAAATATTTCTTAAAATAATTGACGATCTTTCTTTGATACTATTTTTAAGCCACTTGCAGAAAGGGTATTCGCAAGTCATAACTTTGGGGCAGGGGATATTATCCAGTAAAAATTTTGATAGGTATTTGTGAATTTGAATGCCAAATGGTAAGCAAAGCTATTAATATATTCACATTTCAGCAAGCTGTTCTCAAGATAACTGGGCAGAATATGTTTACATACACATTGAGCTATTTTTATTAGCAATTACGCTAATTAACCTCCAATTTAAAATGTAAATGCTAGTTGGAACTAAGATCAATTCCTTTCATTTACACCCTTTGTTCATTTATATACTATCTGATCAAGTATCCCATTCTAAGCAGCCTTCAAAATCCATTCTCAACTGAATGCAGTAGCCTCACTACATACAAACCTTGCTTGTCTGCAAAATATTTTAAACTGTTACTTAAGAGTATAATACAATATTAAGTATAGATCTGGGTTGGGGGCTTAACTTCAGAATCCTACTCTGGAAGATAAGTTTATGCGTAGACTTGATAAAGTTGTCTCTCTTAAGCGAAGTTGCTTTAGAGATTGTTGAAAGGCTAAAAAGCTTACTGAGTTCTTCGGGGGAAAACAGGACAACAAAATTATGAAAAAACTAGTATCCAAATCTGAGCCTTATTTATGCAGCAAAGTATCAACTTGATGATCTGATACGTAGGTACTAAAAAAAAAAAAAAGTCGAGTAGTGATCACATTTACAAAGCACAGCTACCTCTGAACCCAAACGTGAAGAACTAAAATGCTTCCCAAATGAAATCAATTAATCCTCCAACCGTGATAAATTCCTTAACCATTTGAGAGACAGATATTTCAGACTCTCTGACCCTTTATCACCAGACCTAATGGACTCCTTTATTAATAATGTACTGCTCTTAAAAGGAACATTTTTTGAAGATTGTGTCGTTCCAGTGTTTTGTAAGAGCTGCTACAGGGCAGAGATTGATATTTTATCATCTCTCATGAGTACAACATGAACATGGAATGCCAGTCTGTAGGAAGACAAAGTCTGTATTCCTATGTATTAGGGATTCCTCCTCGTTGCAGTTCAAAGTAATACAACCTTCAAATATATACTTCCCAGTATATTCCATTGTTCCATCAGGCTTCACTAACCCCTTCCCCCACAAATCCATGTCCAAACTGGGTAGCTTTTATACAGAAAACTGTTTAACAGCCACCACTGAAAACAGCAAAATATTAAGAAGGAATCCAGATGTTTATTTCCCCAAAAAGTTCCAGGCATTGCATTCGCAAGCACATAGAGTTTCTGCCATTCTGAAACAGCAATTCCCTTCAAATCCCTGCTAATTTCAATTAAATCTAACCACAATCAATTATAGCCTGAAAGTTATTATCTTAAAGTAAAGAGAAGCTATCTTCCTATTATCGTTCTAATAGCACTTTTTATACATATCAAGCACTTTACAAGTTTTAGTTCAGTTAGTCCTCACAACTATCCTAGAAATACTAACTTGCTTAAGGTTAGTGTATAAATCTTTGGTGAAGCTGGGTTTTGGGATCCAAATCCTGGAGAATGAATAATGAATTAATTGACGAAAAGCAAAGAATCTTTGCAGTCACAAGCTGTCCCATCACAGCCGTAAGGATGTTTTATCTGCTGTTTTAGATGGATAAAATGGATTGGCAAAAGTAGCAATTTAATTTAAAATCAATCATATCCTTTAGGTACGAATTTGTTTATTACAAATTTTCTGGTTTACACTTACAAACTTTCTGTTCACCAAGACAGAAACAATTCCAAGATCATCCGTCTACAGGAATAGCTTTTCATGGGAGCCATTAAGGCAGACTTGTTATTAATTATAAAGAAACAATACATGTTCAGATATTGAATCTCCATCATCTTTATTCTTTCAACTTACAAAGACTTTAACCAAGAACGTGATGGTTAGTATCACCAATTTTATATATTCTGTTCTTCCAACTGTCACAATGCTCGTATTAGTGCTACCCATGGCCATCAATATGGTGAAGAACTTTACTAATTTTTCATTATGTTTTGCCAGATCTTCCAACTATTCCTACTTACCTTCACTATTTTTTCTACTGCTATCATCAATAATCAATCCAGTTAATAAACTTTCAAACAAAGTACCTTTATTCTTCCTCCCGGACTGCATAGTTTTCTGAAACAGCTACATTATACGGTCCCTCGGCAGCAATATCTTCCTCATTCAATTTATATTTTGCCACAGGTAATTAAGCATTAGTTTTCACCTGTTATCCCATGGAAATATGTCCATTTCAAAGCAAGAGGATTTACCACAGGAGGACTGAAGCACTTTGCAATATATATAATTATTTGTTCAATCATTTCATTGTATGCATGCTATGCCACACATGCATTTTTAAGATGGAGAGTACTTAAAATGACATTTTAGAACAATTCCCTTGTTCAACCTATCATGCATTCACCATTAAGATGATAGGTATCTACCTCTCTGTCCCACTTTGTCTCTTGTAAGCGCTTTCTTAAATAAGTGGGCTGCTAATGGTGTCTCCCATCAAGTAGATTATACCTTCTTGATCAATTTACCAACAAAATTTTGACTTGCAATATTATTAAAGAAATCTATGCAACACCAAGTACCTAGAGCTCTTTAAAAGATTCTGATTGCTCCCACCACTGTAATGGAATTATCTTTTTTTCTCTTCAGTATCTGTAGTATAAATTGATCATTTATCTTTTACTCTATGTTCAGAATCTTTCCCCAAAAGCTTTAACTTCTGAAACCACCTGTATATTTAATTCTTCTTTTCTTTTCTACAAAAATTCCTCTTTTTCTCTTTTTTGTATTCCTTTTCCAATGGCCCATTGCATAGGACTCTTTCTCTCAAAATAATGCTGAAATAAGTGCTAGAAAGAATCCAATTTCTTCATAAAACATTTCCATTTTCCTTGCAAAATTGTATATACCATTTACGCAGCATAGCTGTACTTGTTTTTCTGTGAATGCGTCCCACTGGGTTCAGTAAATAAACTTCTGAATAAACATACACTTAATCTTATTTAAGAAGCAAACTGCTTTTAACAGGATGCCCGAACACCATGATTTTTCTAAATTCTCAAAATGAAATAAATCAGAAATATTAAACTGACAATTATATACAGGAGTTGAGAATTCAAATCAAAAACTGAATTTTAAAATGAAATATAAGATTTGTATGCTCAGCATGTATTGATATTTTGCATAAGCCTTTTATTTTAATAGTTATATTTCAGCTGCAGATATTCTCCAGAATTTTCAAAATTTATTCCATATTAAAAAAAAAAGTTAAATTCTGGTATACTGTATACTCAATTGTTCAATATTACCTATCAGGGTGATCATTAGTCTTCCATTTTCAACCACCTTTTGATCTACTAGCTAATTTCCTCCCTCCTATATGCTTCCATATAAGCCTCAATCAGCCAAATTTAAAATTTCATTCCAAGAATTTTTGTGTCTACTTTTCCCCCTCTCATTATTCAGTAATAAGTACAATAGGGAGTATCCACTTAATTTAGAATAAGGATTCTGTACAACTTGCAAATGCAGGTAATTTGCTAGAAATGATTTCCCCAATATATGCAGAATACCCATGTTTGTCATTCTAACTACCCTCTCAGTCTCTGACCAGATTTGCTTAAAAGATTAAAGTTTGTCGATTGTTAATATGCTGGGGGGGGGGGGGGGGGGAGAGAAAGAGAAAGATCCAGACTATATATTTTGTTTGCCGAAATATTTCATATAAATACATTTTCTCTAAATTTCTCCATGCAGTCCATTTTGTTTTGCTTTATGTAATAAATCTAGCAGACAATTCCTATTGATTTCAGTGGGTTCTACATGAACATAACAACTCCCTCTTTGGTCTTTCCATGAAGCATCTTCTTACTTTAGCACCAAGCTCTGTCTCAAATGTGCAACACTTTCAACTAAGTGTGAACTAAAAAGGACAAGTAACCACAAGCAGCAAATGTCATTTTCCTTTGAGTTCCGAAGGGGGCCGAAAAAGAGGAAATCAACAGTTAGTGTGTGCCAATAAAATAGGCAAGGGCAGCCTGCTATATATTTCTTATCCATACTATACACACGTTAACTTCTGATTCTGAACATGCTTCCTTGTAAATTGCAAAGTCCTCAAGGAAACTTTCTTCCCAGTTTAGGATACTAAAGAGCACAATACTGCATAGCATTAGTAACCTTGAATTTGAGACTCATCTAAGGCACAACTTTATAATTACTTTATGCAGTATTTTTTTAATTTGTTTGCCACCTTCTCTAAGTAGCCTTTGTCTGTGTCACACGCAATTTGATTCAGCAACTTTAAAATTCCTCTGAGAATTACGATAGCTATTAAGTTATTATCCATTAGAGCCATTCATTCAGTGCAACCTCCAGGCAAAAGGATATGCAGGGTTTGGGTAGCACTTTAAAAACCTGCAGCACCTCTTTGGCTAAATGTAATTTTTAAAAAATGTATACCATTTCATTCTTTAGCATGCTTAGTGTGAGACACTACTTGCAAATCCCTTAGAAACAGTTGTCTACCTCCAACC
The DNA here is from genome assembly GCA_030867105.1 of Liasis olivaceus. Classification (NCBI taxonomy): domain Eukaryota; kingdom Metazoa; phylum Chordata; class Lepidosauria; order Squamata; family Pythonidae; genus Liasis; species Liasis olivaceus. The sequence goes on along the minus strand of CM061349.1, from coordinate 93,675,652 downwards.
TGAACTGTGCCAAGGAATTTTTTTCCCCAAACAATTCTTAGCCACTTTTATATATAGTCTAATAATGTACCAATGACTCAGAAGAGGCTACTAGAACAGTTGCTTCTGGACAACTTATTTTTTAACCTCTGGTGCATGATTGGAAAGTTAAACAGAACAGAAAGTTTGGATATTGTGTAGAACTAGAGGTAATTCAGAATTCTATATTGGAGCTTTCATTCACCCATCCAATTATCCATCCAAATTAAGATATTTTGAAATAGTAACATTACTGAAGACATCAGACATTTTTAAAATGCAGTCAAAATGGTAAAATGATGTAGATTCAATGCAAAGTATGCTACAAATCCACAAAACTAAATGCAACATTTTGCTTTTAATTCCTTGCAGGCAAATTGGGTTGTAGCTATCATGTACAGTAAATTAAATCTAATGATGGAAGTTTATATTTTTAACCCACCCAATAACAGATTGTGCATGGATTACATAAAAAGAATTGGCACCTACATACAGAAGTTAAATATTCCACTAATTTGCAAACATACCCAAAACTCTGAAAGCTTCTGCCACCTTTAAACAAGGAAAAATTCATTTTATGCATAATACCTGGGTATTATTATAGCTAAGCTGCACCCAATGCTAACCAAGCATTTATGAAAATGATATTTTAAAAACCCCAAAGCTAATCAGTGTTGTAAGCGATATATTCTTTTAGTTTAACACTGCCTTAAATAATACAGGAGCCTGATAGCACCTTTTCCGACTACCAAATGTTATTAAAAGGCATAAGCATTCATGAGCTGCAGCTCACCTCAACAGATGCATTATATCTTTCAACAAAATTTGTTGATTAGAAAAGATGCGATCTGACTCTTCCTGATTTTGGCTTCCATAGACTAACACTGCTCTCCTCCTACAATATCTTAAATAATATAGTAACCACATGAAAAGTTCTGTTGAGCACTTTCTCTAGCAACAGCATTTCTTAGCAGTATCTTAAGTAAGCTAGAAGGAAAAAAAAAAAAGAATGGTGCTGATTTTCACCCTGAAAACCTCAGAATTTCTTATGTTTTCCCTTGGCCCACTGCTCCTCCTTATCCACAAAGCCTTACCTAAACTAGGCATGTTGGCTTATGCGTACCAGCTGTGATTTAAAAAACAGAAAAGACATGGCATCACTACGTAAGGAACAGGCACATGAGCCTGTATGGCTCAGTGTGTCCCTGAGTGAGAAATGAAGAGAAAGGAATGAGAGGGACAGGGGGGGAAAAAACTTTTGAACTCCCATGTTACAAAAGTCTCACTGGTGGCCCCTCTGCATTCAAAGTACACATTTTTGTATTTTAGCCTGAAACTTGACAAATGCTCCACTTTCTCTAAATCTTCCACTTTCTGCTAGTGGAAGAAGAAACAGCATGCAAAACTTGGCTTTTCATGCACCCTCACTGTTGTTTTCCTAGATCCCACTACCTTAAGTTGCCTATCCACGGGCCTGTTAATCTACTACAGGAGCAAGGCTAGTCTTTGAATCTTCCCTCTAGGCTAAGTCTACATGCTCATCCTTTACACTGAATCTGAATTCATTCTATACAAATACACCTGAAAATATTTTCAGATTTTCATTATTATTTTTTAAATAACAAACTTCAACAAACTTCTGATATATCACTCACTACAGGAAAAAAAAAACATCAAGCCCTTTCTCCACTCAGTGACCAGACAAATAGTTATTTTCAAGAGGCATTTAACAAGTAACAACACTGTCATCATGTTTGTTTGTTTTTTAATCCTTTCAGTCACGTCCGATTCTCAGAGACTGCCTGGACCAGTCCCTGCGGTTTTCTTGGCAAGGTTTTTTCAGAAGTGGTTTGCCATTGCCTCCTTGCTAGGGCTGAGAGAAAGTGACTGGCCCAAGGTCACCCAGTGGCTATGTGCCTAAGCAGGACTAGAACTCAGGGTCTCCCGGTTTCTAACCTGGTGCTTTAACCACTACACCTAACTGGCTCTCCGTTATGTTTATAACTACAAATAAAGCGAGAAAAATACTAGTGTTGCAGAACGCCCGGAAGTTCTGTTCTCTGCCCTCGCAATTGGGAGAGGAAAGAACGATTCATTTTAACACTACCTCGGCAGCAGCAATAGCAAACGGGGGGGGGGGGGGGTCCGTCTTGCTAATAAGGAAATCCACCCCCAGTGCTTTTAAAATTAAGCCGTTTTTAACTTGCGTGCTCCTCACCACTAGAATCTCAAGGAAAATAGCTGGGCTGGTTTGCTCTGCCTCCCTCCTGCCCCCCCCCAAGCAGAGGAGGAAGCCCGCTGTTACATCCAACAGAGAAACAAAATGAATGGAAGAGAAGAAAACGCTGCACCCTTCAGGTTCTTGCACAAACCACACAGAAGTGAAGGCGCCGAGCAGCGCTCAAGGAATCTCAGCTCACCTACCGTCCTCCTTGTCCAGCACCATCATCTCAGGATTCCCAGGAAGCCCGGGTGCAGATGCTCCGTCTCCAATAGCCTCCGCTCAGAGGAGAGAAGATTGGAACTACTCGGCGTGAGAGCCAAGAGGAGATACTAGGGCTCAGTTGATTGTCCTTTAGCAGCGAGAGAGGTCTAATTATCCAGTTGCCCAGCTTTTAACCTAGATTGCACTCGGTTAGAATTACCTTCAGAAATGAAGCACTTTGCAGATACAAAAGCAGTCTCACCTACTTTTGTACCTCGGAATTGCAAGGAACTAAAACTGCAATTTAGGAGAAAAAACAGGGAGGGGGATCAGAGCGTTTCTTTGGTTCTCACCTTCTAAATGGCTCAATTTGCACAGTATAATCTGTTTTAATGTAATTGCATTTGATAGCCCATAACCTTGGCTGTTGCAGCTCTACAGCTTTCAGCCTTACAAAGTGTTTTCCCCCTGAATTTAAGCTGAATCTCAATCTAAAATTGCACTCAAAGCGAGGGAGGAGGGGAAAGAAATATCGGAGCGTAGCTACTACTGCTCCTGCCTCTCCATTTGTGTGAGCTTTGCACCTTTGCCGCTGAATAAATGCCCTCCCCTCCCAGGGACCCCCGCTTATTCTTCCGTCAGGTTTTAATGGAGAATTGAGAGCTTTTCCAGCTCAGCAGCGCCATCTGCAGCTCCGGCTTTGCTATAACTAGAAGGCCCCATCAAATAGAGAATTTCTGATTAACTTTTGTCTTTTTAGATGGGCTCCGCTTTCATTACATTGGAATTACTAGCGACTTTATTGACTGCTTCTTGAACGTAACAGTTAGCAGGTAGGAAAAGAAAAACGCACAGGCACAAAGAGACATACAACTGAATACGTGCACATTTCAGTCTGAATTAGGCGTGCTGTTTGTAGACACGTTTCCTCGATCTCTGATTTTCAAACTGCTGCCAATCTCCACCAACTCATTGCTGACAGCAGCTTTTTGACATCAGGCAAGGGTGTGTGTGTTGAGACTCATCCTATTTTTCTAGAGTTGACCAAACTCAAACACGGCCTCAGATTTGTTTAGGCTATGAAATAATTTTCTGAACTTTTCTTCGTTATGTCTATGTAACGGGTCTAGGCTACAGAAAGTAATTCAGCCAAACAAAAACCCAGTACTAACAGCAAAGAAAAAATCGGGAGGAAAGTCACTGTGCAAAGATTTTACCGCCTTAGCTAGAGAGGTGAACCTTCTACTGTGTGTCTACAGTCATAACCTGCCTCATTTCTAATTCTTTCACCTTTCTAAAATATACTCCAATTCTGATATTTTGACACTGCAGTATATATGAAATGCATTTTCACACATGCTTGCTTTAATCAAATGCTTGACCTTTTGGGTGAAGAGATAATAAGGCAGGTTGAGATTTAGGATACTTTCTACTCAGGACTTTTACTCTAATATCCCTTGATCTTAGGAAGCCGGGGTATCTCTTCTGTAATTGAATTATTCCACCATTCCAAGCTGTGTCAGCTCGTCCTGCAGAGGACACCAGTGTCTCAAGTGAAACACTTGCTTGCCCACAAAACTAAAAAGCATTATCAAAAGAAGAATGTTTGGATTTCTATTTCCCAAATTAAGGGCTACGCTTACAGGGTGAGATAATTAAATACTCAGGGCTAAGGAACAAGTTTCTGCCGCTTGCTTAATCCAGGAAAACACCTCATCCCAGTTTTCAGGATACTTTTCTCTCTACTTTACAATGGATACAAGAGTAGTCTTTCAAAAGCATGATAGTGAGCTCAAGTCGGATACGCTTAATACCTATTTTAATTAGATTCCATATCCTTAACTCAAATGGCTTTGCCTTCCTCTTTCATTTTTGAATGCTTAATCCTAACAGTCCTTGAACATATTTGATGTCAAATATATCACTTTGCATAGAGAAAGGTTTCATTCAATACTTAAAAACAGGCATTCTCATTTGATCACTACTGTTTGCAAAAGGAGAATTATGTTATGCAAGGAGGAGGATTTAAATACTATGATCCCTGAAGGATCTTATTTGGAAGACAGGGTTGAATCATTTTCATCAAAGCTAATATCATTAGTTGTAGATGAGGCCTTGGGTCACCACATTTTAAGGCATCGCATCCTCCAAGCTCAGAGCTTTAAAGCATCTGTTTAACTGGTTTCAGCCTGATAGGTTCATTTTAAGGAATCATGAAAGCAAACACAATACAAATGTAACACAGTGGTAAGCTTAAAATGCTATCAAATTATGACAGTTATAAGGGCCCCATAGACTTCTTTTAGCTGGATAATTTAAGAGATATTTTAAAGTCTTTAATATTGCATAGAAACTGAAAGTTTAATGTTTTCTAAATTTCTCCCACTAATTTAAAGACTATTCAAAGAACAGTATAACTATACTATTGCATATATTACTTGTATTTATAGTTGGGGATATATGAAACCTTCTTCCCCATTAATGCACAATTGTATCAGCAGGAGTTATTCATGATATAACTAAGAGTAGCCCAAAACTTTACTTTCAAAAAGTTCCACTGATTTCAAGGGAGAAGCTAGTACATGCTTAACCATCCTTATGCTTGTAATCAGTGGCACTCAAAAATGTACTATTTTGGTAGAGTAGTGATTCAAATTATTAACCAAAGTGGTTTGAGTGAAACCAAGCTTTAGAGTAGATTACTACTGTTCTGTTCAGAAGTGAAGGGGGGGTCAGGCAGTTCTTTACAAATACAGCCAATATGCCCACATGAATGAGGTGTCAGGATCCCAACTTTGGATAAGGCCCTAAGTTGTTTTGCCCTTTATGCTAATCAACAGGAACACAATTTGAGATCAGCTTGAGTCTATACTTTGCAATTCTCAGGATTTGCTTACTTTTTATCTATATGTATCACTGGCATTCTGATACTTGTCCTTTTCAGTGTTACCTCCTGTTTTTCAGTCTCTTCACACTGGATGAATTTGGGCAGAGAAAAGCAATGCTCCCTCACTGATGTAGCTCGACTCTGTACCTGGACATGTCAAATCAGGAATGTGACATTTCTCTCACTTTTCATATAGTTCTCCTGTCCTGTCCTATAGCCTTTGCCTTTTATCTGGATGGTAGTGCACAAACCTTTACTTTAACTAGAAGAAGCATTTGCCAAGAACAAATGGTAAAGTATCTCATGTGTGTTAATTTTGCCAGTAATGGTGACCAGACTATTATTTATTCATTAGATTTATATTCTGCCTTTTCTGCAAGAGCTCAAGTTAACTTATGTGGTGTTTCCTCCTCCTATTTTTTCCTACCCTGTGAAGTAGTTTAGACTAAAAGAGAGTCTGAACTTCTGTGGCTGAAGGTAGACTAGAACCTGGATCTCCCCGGTGCTACTCCAACACCTTAACCACTACACCACACTGATGCTACCCTTCTACAAAGTCTGAAATATAACTGGACTACATTTGTGATAAATAAACAAAAATAAAGGCTACCCAACTCCATGGTGATTCTATTATTTCATTGTAGAAAAATATCCAAGACTTCCTAGGACAGATTGTCCAAGAGTACTATAGTCAAAAGACCACTTGTGAGGAATGACATTAATACCAACATCAAGGGAACCAACTTTTATTTCAGAATCACTTGAACCCTTTTCCAATATTCAAATTGGAATGTTTGGGCCATAACTACATACAGGCAGTCCTCAATCTACAAACATTAATTCAGGGGCCATATGAAGTTACAATGGCACTGAATGAATGGTGGTTACAACTGGTCCGCGGAGTTCCAGCCATCCCAACATCCCTGATCGTGTGATTGCGATCTGGGCGCTTGGCAACTGGTTTGCACTCGTGACCGGTTGCAGCTCCCCATGATCACAATTGCCACTTGAACCTTCCCTACTGGCTTCCCCAGAAAATCAATGGGGAAACTGGCAGGGAAGATTGCAAATCACTGGAGTAAGTCTCCCCCACCCACACACCATCCCCCAGCCCCTCTGCACTTGCACTTGTGCAACCCCGCGGACCCTCCTTGACCCTCACTGTGCCTTCCTCACACCCTTGTGCACCCTCCCCAACCCACACTGTGCCTCGCGCACCCCCTCGCACATCCTCCCTGACCCTCACCCCCCCCAGCAGCAGCCACTTACCTACCTGCCAGCCTCAGACTTGCACCCTCCTGCCAGCTTCCCCACTGACTTTGGTCGTGGGACGCTGGCAGGAAGTTGCTTCGCCTAACAACCATGGAATTCAGTTAACAACAGCAACCAAGACTGCAGGGATTGCCGTCACTAAGTGATGCAGTCGCGCTTTACGACCCCATTGCTTAGCAATGGAAATTCCAGTCCCAATTGCCATCATAAGTCGAGGACTATCTGAATCAAAAGCATAAGGAGATGAAAGGAAACTCCTAAAATAACTCTGAGAGGCCAAGTGTGTTCAATGCCCACAGAATACTGGCTGCAAAAAGGAAACTTAAGTGGAAGGGAGAAGGGAATGGAGTATATTAAAGGAAAGCCCAAGCAACTTAAACCAGAAAGATCCAGGATCAAGTCCCCACTTTGCTATGAAGCTCAGTGGATGATTTCGGGCTAGTTGCTAGCCTACCTGATGGAATCCCTATTAAGGAGATAAAATGTGGTGGGACACATGCAATCAATGCTGCCTTGAGCTACCAAAGAAAAGGTAGGCTATCCCTGCAATAAGTAGCTAGTGATAATTTTTATTTTTTCCTCATCAAAGCAACACAATATATTTTTTAATTATTATTAGCAAAATCTCTCCGTTGCCCTTTAGGCATGTATTTCAATAACCAATAAAATATTTATATTTCTTATTCTGACATGCCTTTGTTCAAATGTCTCTAACTTTAGCAACACCCAGGGCTGGATCAGGCAGAAAGAGTTAAGCTGAAAGTGAAGTATAACCAGTACAAAGATAAAAATGGAAAAACTTTCTTCTCCCTAGCTCTGCTCCTCATTTAAACCAGCACAAATTCTGTCTGCTGGAACAACTTCCTAACAAACGGTTCTGAAAAATTTCCCAGGCACCACTTCAGTTTGTTAGGCTGATCCCCACATCGTTCTCATCAGGGGTTTATTCCTTAACATTTTTTTCCTTTGTAAAGTGCATCCCATTCTAATTTCCTCTTTACCTTCACTACCATCACCATTATTTCCTTTTATACAGCCATTCATGAGAGCTCCTGGAATGAGGGCTGTTGAGAACTGTCTGGATAATCAATGTTTCTAGTTTCACTTCCTTACACCACCATCTTTCCAGCCCCTGAGCTCCTTATGTTTAATGAGTATGTCTGCAGGACTTGAAAGAACCCAAATACCCCCATTAGGAAACTCTTTAGATCTCAGCCTTTACTCGTAGCTCACCTGCTTCCCTTACTACCTCTGTGGAGGCAATATCCTGCTGTTTGACCCGTCAATCAGATTTAAACAGATATAAGCTGGTAGGCACCCTTTGGCAAAAAAGAAAGAAAAGTAAAATTTAAGAGAGGACAGAAGGTCACCTAGTTTATTATTTAATAGAGTAAAGGGGAAAAAACTTTTTTTTTTCCTCTGGTCAAATAAATTTTGTAACATCTTTAACATTACCATGATAATTCGGTGCAGTTCCCACATCAAAATCAAAGCAGATGGAAAGGCAAGTAAAATCCCAGAGGAGCAAAGCAGTAATGAATTAACCTTACTTAATTATACTGACATTACTTAACCTCTTACATCTTTGTCTTTGGGGGAATATACAAAGGGGAGACTTTTTAAAAATTCATACTGGAGTTACTCTGGGGATCTCAGACCCTGTCTTCAATAAGCTTATATAGACATCATTCCTGATGGTGGAGGCCAAAGTTCTGATGACACAAAACTAGGGAAAATATTTCATTTGCTAGCGTTTTCAGATCCAGCATTTCAATTTTTTGAAATTGAAAGAAGGGAGAGAATATAGCAACAAAGGTACCAGTTTTGGTATCAGCTAAGCTTTTCCCCGTAAATGAAAATTCTTTGTGAAGAGAAATATACATATATAAAATTCCTGGAAGCCAGCTGATGAGAAGATACTTAAATTTCTTGGCTATAGTAACACATTTTATGAGTTGGAGTGGTTATAAACCCAGTTTCTCTTTAAACTGTACTTTATCACAGTTATGAATAGCAAAGAAACATGAACTAGTATCTCCTTTCCTAAATGTAAAGATCAAACCTATAGATCAGCTTTCACCATCTTCTGCTTTGCTCAAAGATGTATATTTTAAATATAAATCACATGCATAAAACACAACAGTCTAGAAGTATTAATTTCCTTTTCATTTTGGGAAGAATTTCTTAAGAGGTTAGGGATAGTAACTTTTTGTCCTCATGTCAAGGGATACAGCAATATGCCCCCAAATGATACCTCCCGTAATTCTATAATTTCCAAAAGCATAATTCAGCATCAGAAAAAGTAACTTTTCTATGTTCCCAGTTGTTTTCTGATTCATAGCACAAACCACTAATAGAACTTTCAGATAAGTATCTATTGTTGTTCTGTTGCCCTGTTTCAAACACAGAATTTTACGGATGTTGACTGACACCATCTCCCACTTCTAACTTTCTTACATTTTGCCAACCAAACAGGAGTGGGGGTGGGGGTGGGGGTGGGAATGTAGCAGAAGGAAACAGTTGCACAATGTCTGTGGATTGCTAACATGAGGATCTGTCCATTTCAAAGCATCCTAAAGGTATAATCCTATGCTCAATTACTTGGGAGGAAGTCTCACTCTGACTTCTAGGACTTACTGTTAGGTAAATGTGCTTAAGTTTGGATTATACCACTGTGATGTATTGGTGGAGAAAGAGCAGCAAGGGAAGATTTCATGTCATTTCATACAGATGACCTTGATTTATGGCCTAGATAGTTGTCCCTTCACATCTTCTGACCCTATCACTATGTGTGAGCATGAAGAAATTAAGAAAAAGGAGACTAATGTGTCAGTTTTTAAAATCAATGCTGAAAAGTTTTCGCTGTAAATGTAATAATGTACAAATTAATGAATGGATGAGTGAAAAAGCCCACTAGCTGGCTGGCATTGATATTTTGAAGGAAAATTCAATATGTTCCAGGAGAAGCATGGAAACAGATAACTCAGATAACTTTCTCAGTAGAGGTTTTAAACCTCCACTCCTCCCATGTACCAAAACAAAACAGAACATTTACGGAGTCCTAAAGCCTTTTTACGCACCATACAGTAACATTTCCAAGTTTGCTACCAAACAGTTGAGAGCCAATCGAGTTCTCTGACAAACAAATCTATGTTATATCCATGTTTTCAAACACCTGTTGTGCTTTGCAGTTTTAGGCATCAATGTGTGTGTGCTGGGGGGGGGGGGAATATCTCAGCTGTTCCCTGTAACACAACAAAGACACCCAACACAGATTGTCATCAGATGCCTTGAGACAGCATTCTGAAAACTTGGGGCCCCCACGGGCATTTTCTTTTCCATTCATAAATCTGAGAAAAGCACAGGTTTATCTTATAATTGCAAAGACACAGACAAGATACATTTCTGCAAGTGTTCAACTAGTTACTCGTTCAGCTTATTTTGAGGACTTTTTTAAAGTAATCCCAGGGCAACCCACAAACAAAACTGTTTTGGACTTCATTGACCAAGAGGTTCAATATCCTTGAGAGGAAAGAAGGCAGACAGGACTCGAGGAGAACCCACGTCCCCCACCCCCGGACTACTGATTTTTGATGTGGGAGGTGGTTTAAAACCTCGACTTTCTCAGTCACCAACAAGGGCTGCCTCAAGTCATTACCCTAGAGTGCTGCAGCCAGGAAGACTGACAGCTAAAATTATCGCTTAAGTGGATCCCGCCGTTCTTAAGTTATCCTCTCTCTCACCGCCCCCCCCCCAACTCTTCCAGAAGCCGATCTATTCCTCCGTGCCTTTTGGAGGCTGCTTTGACGGAGCTCCCTCCCAAGCCGATTTCCTCTCCTCCTCCTCAGTAATTGCCCTTTTAATTAGCTTAGTCTTTAACCCTCGCCTAAAGTCCTGCCTCTACGCCACCCCCAAGTGAGCCCGGTCTCAATTTCGAGCAAGTCTTGACAATAACCACACGGTTCTTTGAAACTTACAGGCAGCTCTCTCCCTCCACACGCCCCATTTACACACCCAGGGGAGAGCACCTTCTCCCTCATTCCGGCAGAAGAGCCCTTTTTGGAAAGTAAATCCTTTTCCCTTCAGACGCCAAGCCGTCTTTTGTGAAGGAGTTTAGTCAAGCTGGCAGCTCTTCCCTTCCTCAGTAATAGCCTTTTCTCCCCCTTTGCTTTGAAGGAGGGAGGGGGGAGACAACACAGACGGGAAAATACACGCGCACACTCCCGGAAGAGAGAAAGAGGAAGCCTGGCGGGGTCGGAGGGAAGAAGAGGCGATCCCGGAACAGAACGATCTTAAAAGAAAGTCGTCAAAGCGGGTCGCGCGCATTCACACGGACATTTTGGGTCCGGCAGTAACAGGGCGACGGGAGGAGTGTGTAAATAAGCCGGTCATGTGAAGCTTTGTTGACGTCCGGAGCCGTCCCTTTCACAGCGAGCGGAGCAGCGCGTGTGCTCTTCTCCGCATAGCAGACGGGGGTCGGGTTGCGCACTTGGTCTTCCCTTCAGCCTTGCGCTCCTAGCAGAGACTTGAGGCGGGCTCTTTCCTTACAGCTGCCCGGGAGAGAGGACGCGCCGGCCGGCAGGGCATCGCAGCAGCCCTCCCTTTTCTCCAGCCCCCCCCCCCCCGCCCCGCCGCCGCATCACGACCCGCCACCTACCGTCCTCCTTGTCCAGCACCATTGTGGCGGAGATCGGCTGCCTCCGCCGCTCCGTCGCTGGCTCGCCCTCCAAGCCGCCGGCTGCTGATCCTTCGCTCCGTTGGAAAGGAAGGCTCGGAGCGCGGGAAGGAGAGGGTTGGCGAAGCGGGCCGCGGCCACCGCCGCCTAGCTTATCCTCCCTGTTCCCTCTCTTCTAGGCTTCCCCCCACCCGCCCCTTTCGCACGGGCAGCCCCCCAACCAAGCCGGCTACACTTGCACGACTTTTAGCCTAGACCGCGCTCAGTTAGAATCACCGGAGGAGGCAAACCCCGCCGGGGAGCTGGCTTTGCCGGCGTCTCCCCCCGCCACCCCTGTCCCCTAAAGCGGCAGAGACAGCAGCGACCACCTCCTCGGAGACTCCTACCCTTCTGGTGGGGTTGCAACTGAATGCCAGTTTGGAGATGGCACGCACGGAGTGGGGGCGGGGGGGGAGGCAGGAAGGTAAGGTACGAAGTGGGGGCTCGGCTTCTCCCGTTCTTGTCTTTCCCTTAACCTCCGAACAATAGCAACAACAGTCCCCCTGATCTTAATTCAAGCCTACAGGATCCTTCGCTAAACCCTCTTTTGCTGTGGCTACTGCGGAGGTAGATAAGCTTCTAAAGTGCTTTTCTCTGGATTTGAGTCTAAATCTGAAATTATATTTAAAGAAAGAAAGAAAGGAAAGGATGGGAAGATGCGAAGCTATCACTGAAGCAAATGTGGTTGCCTGCTGCCCTCTCTCTCAATTTATGTGCTTGCACTCTCTCCTGCTGCTGAATAAATGCACACATTTCCCAGGGACCCTCAGATTCCCCTGTTAATTAAATCAATTCATTATGCTCAGATCTGATTAGCAGCCCCCTTCCCCCCCTCTTTGAATCAATTATTCAATACACAAACATAATTGCCTGTGCCAGAGGTGTCTAAGTATTAGCTTATTTAACTCCAAGGACACTAATTACCCCTAGGGCAAGGGAACTTTTCTCATTAATTCTGACAAAACACAAAAGCACAGTTAAAGTGGGTGTGTGAGAGAGAGAGAAAGGGAGGGAGGGAGGGAGAGGGGGAAGAGAAAATTGGGAGGGGGAGCATTTATTGCTGGAACACGTGCTACTGTGTAAACTATTGTCATTCTATCTATGGCATTCACTGACTCCCTAACTCCCTCCCCTCTGCCTTAACTTTCCAGAACTACAGAGAAAGAGTTGAAGTGGAGTGAATTTAGAGAGCATGATGGGCTTAAGAAGGGTTCACAAGGAATTCTTCTTGTTCTTTGGGATGTCAGGAGAGATTTCAGAACTGTTGATCCAGCAGACTCTGGTGGTGAGCAAAACCAAACCCCTTCTATGCTTTGCTTCCCAAAATGTGAAGGAAATGGCCCCAGGAAAATGGCAAAAAAACCCAGTTCCATACCCAGGAGTAACAGGAACAGAGAATTTACAGTCTGAATTCCTGAGGCACCAGCTTCCTATGTTTTACCATACAATGGGTTTGATTTTCCATTGGCAGAAACTAGGTGCTAGTTCTGTTCACTTGAAAGGAAGACGAGATAGAACTGAAATCATGTTGTGCATACAGTCCTCTCCCCCCCTTTCTTTGTGCCAGCCTATTTAAAAGCGTTGACTTGCTGCTTGCAAGGCGCTTTCACTGGTTTTCTTGTGTGGGCTTTTTAAAAAGAGCTTGTAATCAATTCCTGCACTCCCCACCCCTTTGCACCAAATTAGGAGTTTTTACTTTCTGAAGACCACTGTTGTCGGGGTGCTCAATGTGCGCAGAGGTATGAAAGATACTTTTTTGTTTCCTTAGGCAATGTGTGAGCCGATCCATTAATCCTTTTGGCTTTCTGTATCAAGAAGCTAATATTAACTGTGCTCATCCTGAGTTTTAGTTTATCTACCAGCACTTCCCACATCTGGCTAGGGTTTCATCCAGTTGGTTCAGGGTGGTTTCTCTTGATGGGGCACACTCAAATTATCAACAACTTTGAAAGAGGGAGAGATCACTAACTAAAGCCCTTGTATTTTAGTTGGAGGGTTGGTTTTGTTTTTGGCCTGGTGTCCACAACCCCACATCATTATATTATTCACCCATGGCAGGACTTCCGTAATTAAATGGGTTCATTTGGCAATGCTTTCCATTATCTTTAAAGCACACCTTGTCCATATCACTTAAAGCCAAGGAGGGGAAAAAATCCCAGCAAGATAGTTGCCAAGTGAGCTTAACAGAAGTACACTCATTGCTTTTTGCAAGTATAAATATGACTTGGAATACAGCACTGTGTTCCATTAGCTCAGGATGTGTTTCTATGAGCATGAGGATAAAATGTCTCAGCTTGGTAACACAACAAACCCTGTTAATTTTCTGGTCTTTAATTTTCAGTGGATGGTGTATACTGTACCCACAGGGACCTGACCTGCTTAACTCAAAGAATCACGTTTTGAAAGAATACAACTGAGCTGGAGAAATACCAAGGCATGGAGAAATCATTTTGCAGTGAACTGTTTCCCAATGGGATAACACTTGTGGAGTTGATCCTACACAGAGAACTTTCATTTCAACTCCTGCAAAGACTGATCAGCATCTAAAAATGGAAGGGAACCTGATTGGATTAAATGTAAGCCTATGCTGTGTGAAGCTGCCTTATGCAAAACTGAATCAATAGACTCTGTAGCTCAAAATTCTCTGTTCTGAATGACAGTAGTTCTTCCCAAGTTTCTGGAAAAGGTCATTTTGAGCTCTGCTATAAGTGAAGATATTAAGGACTGAACCTGAAGCCTTAGCATAGAAAAGATTGTAACTGACCACTGAGTTATGCCCTATTCTCAAAAGAGGGTTCAAGTTCACAGCCTCATGGATGAGAAAAACTGTGAGGACTATGTAGTCTCACCTGAATAGGATGCAATTAGACTGGTGACAAGTATGAATTCTTCACTTAAGAAGTAGATAATCACAGCTAAATTTAGAAGTGACCAAAGAGAAGATGGACTATGAATAACAAAAGGATAGGAGAAGGTGATTTGTTCAACAGGTGCAATTACATGTTTTGAAGGGAAGCAGATTACCATTTGATATGCATAGGGTTTAACCAGGAATATCAAACTTTTTTTCAGATTAAGGGCCATAAGTGACCCACAGAGGACTACCCACCAGAAATTAGGATAGGCCAAATCAAGGAATATTAGATCAAAATTAAGTTTGATTTAATTTAATTTAAATCAATTCAATTAAATATGGATTATTCCATATTAAACTGTAAATGTGTTACAGTATGAGGGCTATTTGGGGAGTGGGTTTGAGGAATCACATATAAATTCTCCATTTTACTAAATCAAAAAACAAGTACCCCTCTACCCCTTCCTCTACAATAAACAAAAAATATTATTTTAGGGTATAGCAACTTCTGATTTTAGTGTAAGCAAAGGCTTACTATAGTGAACAATCAATTTTGCTACAGTAGAGATGGTATTTCACTAAAGATCATGAAGAATTCTACAATCTTTATGATGTCTGTTTTCCCTTATTGCTTAGATAGGGTAAGAAGAGAGAGAACCATGTCATTATGAAATGATCCTGCTTGACATTTTACTAATCCAATGGTCCACAGTGTGGGTGTCAAGAATCCTTTGGGCCCTACAGCAGCATATATCTCCGGGAAGTAAATAAATAAGTAAATAATTTCTTTTTTTTTTTTAAGTTGCAAAAATCTTGCCAAGTGTTGATGTTTCAGGTTTGATCACTGGAATTGTGAAATATTTGACAGCCTCAGAAAGTTTGGGCTATTAAAAAATTAAATGAGTGTTTTGACCTCCTGGTGCCAGAAAAGTCATAATTATTCTTCTACGATTATGTAATTTCAAGTTTTAGCTGTAATTATATACTGCGTTTATTTTATCACATATTAATGTTGTTCTTGCACTGGCATTCTACTCTTGCGTTCTATTCCAATGTGAGTTTGTGGGCTAGTACCAGTTACTATATCCTGGTATGGTGTTCTTGGGCTGTATTTCCTATTTTAGTTTTCCATCCTTTTGCCACCTTCTGTGGTAAAATAATGATAATGCATTTCAGGAGGGGCAATTCTAAAGACTGAAGCGGAGCAGCATAAATCCTGAGAACAGTTTATTGCTGAGTGCAAATCGCACTGTATCTATACTGTATTGGATCCCCTCTAAATTTAAAGCACCATGATTGAGGAAACAGAATGCTGTTTGGAACCAACCATATAGGCAGATTGCTTTCTTCTTTATTGTCACTAGTACAGCTCCCAGTTTCATGAATGGGTCAAGTTGCATTCATTTCAAATCTAACATGATCTCATGTGTTGAAGGTTCACAAAGAAGGATGTAGTATAAATACAGAGCTTTGTTGATTAAAAGAAATGAACTCATATTGAATATTCCTTCTTAGTCCTGAATTAAAAGACATGTGAATCCAGCCTGATAAATTAACCACAGGCTTCATCAGTTGTAGTTTTATATGCATTACTAATGCATTACTAATCCTTCAACCTTTGTAGATAGATCATTGTCAATGAACTTGGGTAGGTTCTGCATTAATTGTGAATAAAACATCAAAATGGCCATTTAGGTTGCAAGAGATCCTAAAGCCCTTATTCTAAAGTCTTGTTTAATTCAGATAAACTACTGAAAAAAGAAAATAGAATTCTATATAATTTTTTCAATATGTTAAAGGAGAGAAAAAGATCCACAAAATTGCATACCAACTCACATCAGCCATGAATGTGCCTTGGATTTTTAGATTATTTTTCCACATGTTATGAATTGTTTTGATGTTTTTATTTGATGGATTTATTCATCATCTTCCTACTGAAATTGTATTTGTGTGTATGTGTATTCAGAATACCAAAGTTTATTTATTTCTTGGAGTTTTAGCCTGCTGCAATAATGCATGCCCCAGTGGTATACAAGGAATAAAACATCAATAGTACAAGTAGCATAGTAACAAAAATGGCCACAAAAACAAGACTAATCATTGATGTAAAACCAGCGCAATTTCCAAACAATTCCTTCAATGCTATCCTAACTAAAATTTTAAAAAGCCCTGTGAAAGACCTCTACATTAACTTGCTTCTGGAAGGCCACCAAATTCAGGACACGTCTGACCTCCAGTGGACATCTATTCTATAGCGGGGGGGGGGGGGCATAATGGAGAAGCACTTCCTCCAAGCATTGACACCACCACCCCTCTGATTTCATGGTAGTAGGGAACTACCAACAATTTTTCCCAGGTTGTTCATACTGGATGACTGGATCAGTTGTGGTTGAAGGAGACACTTCTGAAAGTATCTCAGCACCAAGCCATATAGAGTTCTATGGGTTAAAACTAGCACTTTAAATTGCACCCAGAAGCCTATTAGCAGCTAGTGCAGCACCTGCAGACAGGTAAAATATGTTAATAGTATCTAGCACCAATTAGCACACAGGTTGCTACATTTTCAACCAACTACAATTTCCAAGTATTTTTAAAGGTAGTCCTATGCTGAACACATTACAGTAGTCTAACTGGGTGGTGATCAGAACATGAATTATTGTTGCAAAGTCCTCCCATTCAATGTAGGGCTACAACTGTTGCACCAGTGGAAATTGGAAATACAATCTCCTTCCCATCAGCAGTAGCATAAATCCAGCAGGACTACTAAGGCATGGACCTGCTCACTCAAGGAAAGTACCACCCCTTCAAGAGACAGCACTGGAGCTGGCAGAGAATGTTGATGAACAAAACAGCAACTTTGTTTTGCTTGGATTCAACTTCAATGTTGCCTTTCAGACCTTGATAGCCTCTAAATAGTGGGACAAGTCTTTAACTACACTGTCAGTGTGGCCCAGGGTGGTGATGTATAATTGGGTATCATACTGATGATACCACATCTTGAACAGACAGGTGATCTTTCCTGGCAGTTTCATGTAGATGTTAAAAGTAGGGAGGAGGGGATCAAACTCTACATCACTCCACACACATAAGAGGCCACTGAGCTGACCTTAAAATTAACAATAAAATAGATACCAAAATAATAGATCATACTTTTACAGATCTTTTAAATGCTGAAAGAATCAAACCAAAAAGAAGTTTTGAACAGAATATTCCAAAACCTGGGAACAAGTCAGGAGAAGGCTGTTTGTGTTCTCCCATGTGGTGGAAAGATGGGCTTCTGAGAAAGGACAAGTTAGGTTTTTAGGGCTTTAAAGGTTCATAGTGATACTTTAAGCTGTGTCAAGTAAGCAACTGACAATCAGTGCAGATCTTTCAAGTACAGGCATCAAAAGTTGTTATATCTTGCACAGGAATCAGCCCAGTTGCCACATTTTTGGTGTTTATTATTACATTTTTACCCCATCCTAAACAGTTCAGTGAAGGTGTTGACACAGTGTGTATCTACTGTAAAAAAGCCAACACCATCTTAGGGATAATAATAAAACTGCCTCTGAAGTCTATCTACTGAGTGACTAGTGGGCTTCCTTGTGCAGTTGGTTGGCCACTGTGAGAACAGACTGCCAAACTAGATGGGCTGGAGGTCTGATCCAGCAGGCATTGCTTATGTTCTTATGTTCTTCTTGCACTTAAATCAGCCTATAACAATTAAGCAAGATACAAAATACAAAACACAACAGTAAAATCACTACAGTTGAAATCAACATTAAAATCAAGATTATTTAAATGAATTAAAAGTTAAAAGCTTGGTGAACAGATAGGTTTTTGCTATTTTCCCAGTACAGTACGATTTTGCACCATTCATAATTTCTGAACACTTTTCAAGGACAGCCCCACAGAGAGCACATTGCAGTAGTTAAGGTAGGATGCAACCAAGGTGTAGAAAAGGGTCACCAAATTCAACCAGCTTGGAAAGGGTCACATGTGCTCTAGACAAAATTCTCTATTCTGCACCATTAAAGAAATAGTTTGGAAGATGGAGAGGGGGATGATGTATCCAACATCTTCTAATTCATAGCTTAGTCTCTTAAGCACCCCGCTACACTGGCTGTCT
The DNA here is from genome assembly GCA_030867105.1 of Liasis olivaceus. NCBI lineage: Eukaryota > Metazoa > Chordata > Lepidosauria > Squamata > Pythonidae > Liasis > Liasis olivaceus. Next base: position 93,657,371 of record CM061349.1, on the reverse strand, counting down.
TGTGGTTACACAATAGCACCAATTAGATCAAACGGTTGCATTTTTTTTCCTTATCTGCAAAGAAAAAAACTATATCACAAAATACCGCCTCAACTGAGAAAGAACCAAAGTATGTTTATAAGTCTAATGCTCCATGGGATTTATGTGAACACTGAAATATTGTCTTGGATAGCAGCCTTTGTGATCTGGGGCTGAACATGCCCTAAAATCAACCACATTTAATTGCATGTGACAGTTAGCCTTGTTTATGAAAATCAACTTTGTGGCTTGAAGTAAAGGCATTTTAAGACATTTGTTAAGTTTAGAATGCTTTTGGCAAATTGGCCCATGTTTCAGCTATGGCTTTCCCTCTGATATTCTGAAAAATACAAGATGAAGGACAACTCATAAAACAAATTCTCCGGAGAATATGTGTGCAATGCCTTTGTAACATAAGGCTGATACTTCAGCTTTTAAGCTGTGGAATCTTGTGAGTTTACTGGGAATTCGCAGGTATTAAAGGAACTAAAGAATGTGGCTTCAATATACCTCCCTAGTACATTGGATATTGGATCAAATTAAAGTCTCTTTAGGGATATTCTAAAAATACATAGATACAAGTCAGATGAGCATCAGTGATTTAGGCAATGGATACCTCCAGAGCCACATGCATGGTGGGAGGGAGGGTTGGCCCCTAGAGCCACCTCTGGTAATGTTATTGAAGGTGTTGCTAAAAATGGTTTCATAATTCCTTGCTGTTTAGAGGTGAGCAACACCCCCATTCATCTTAACATGCAGCTCACCCCTCAAAAATATTAAGAGTTGCCTTCATTCAATGAAAGGTTGCCTACCCCAAGGAAAGTGTTGGAAAATCATTGCTTATGCACAGCAGTTTTCCTTTTCAAAACTGATTTAGGCCAAGTCACTTAAAACAGTATCCCCTACATGGAATGATCATGCAGTTCTAGGACCAAAATCACACAACTAACAGGATTACAAAACTAGATTGCTGGCACTTTGTGTGAGATATTTGTGGTCTTACATACTCATAATGGGAAGCAGCTTCGTTACAGAATCATAGCATCCTCTAATGTAGGTAATTGGAAGGGACCTTGGAATCATCTAGTCTAAACACCCACCCAGTGCAGGAATCCAGGACTAAAGCACTCCTGACTGCCGCCCATCTAGCCTCTACTTAAACACTCTAGGAAAGGAGAGTCCACCAGCTTCCAAGGGAGTTTGTTCCACTCTTTAACAGCTCTTAGCCAAAAGACTTTTTTTCTAATGTTCACCCAAAATCTATTTCCTTATCATTTATAGGTAGTCCTTGGTTAACGACCACTCAACCAGTGACTGTTTGAAATTATAGCAGTGCTGAAAAAATGGTACTTATGACTGGTCCTCAAAGTTCTGGCCATCCTAGCACCCCCAAGATCATGTGATCACGATCAAGGTGCTTGACAACTGGCTCACACTTACAGCAGTTGCAGCATCCTGTGTCATGTGATCACTGGGAAGCAAAGTCAGTGGGGAAGGTCATGAGTTGCTCTGGTAAATCACCCTCACACACCTGGCAGCGGCCATCCCCGGCCTCACTGCACTCATGCCACACCCCAATGGCCACTTGTGCACCCTTGCACACACTCCCCTACCCAGCTGCAGCTATCCTCAGCCCTGTGGTGCAGGCACCACACCAGCCACCACACCAGCCACACCCTCCCACACCTGGCAGTAGCCACTTACCTACCTGTCAGCTTGCTTGCAAGCTGCTTGGAATTTGCCACTTCCTTCAGGCTTCCCCATTGACTTTGGTTGTTGGAAGCCAGCAGGAAGTTGCAAGGAGGTCCTTGCTTAATGACCTGTGATCCTCACCTGATGACAGCAACAAGAAGTGCCAGGATTGTCGTCGCTAAGTGATGTAGTCACGTAATGTCATGCTTTACGATGACATTGCCAAGTGATGAAAATTCCAGTCCTAATTGCTATTGTAACCCAAGGAATGTCTGTAAACTAATTGTTTCTTGTCTTGTCTTTTGGAACAAGTTCACCACATCTCCTACATGATAGACCTTAAGTTACTTGAGGGCAGCCCTCATGTCTCTCCAACATCTTCTCCAGGCCAAACCTCTAACTTTACTTCATAAGTTTTTCCTTCCAGGCCCTCGTTATCTTGATTGCCTTCCTCTGAACAGTCTCTGATTTGTCAGTTCTCCCCTATATTGTGGTGCCCTGAACTGAATACAATATTATACATGTGCCTTGACAAATGCCGAATAGAGAGAAACACTTTCTTATCTTGATCGTGACACTTAGGGTTAGGGTTAGGGTTTTTTGTTTTTTGTTTTTTTGCAGCTGTATTACACTGTTGGCTCATATCCAACACACTCAGATGCTTTCCATGTGTACTGCTTCCAGGTTTGGTTTTCTCCTCCATCCTACATGCATATCTTTGATGTTTCCTACTAAGATAAAGAACTTTGCATTTACCTCTGTTTCTATTGTAATTCATCTTTTTGATTTCTGCCAATTATCCCAGCTTGTCAAGATCCTCCTGAATCTTGATACTATGCTCTAAAATGTTTGCTATTCCCCCTATCTTTGCTTCATGTGCAAATTTAATAATCATATTTTCTAACCTCTCATTCAAGTCATTTACACTGATAAGCGCAGGGCCTAGAATGGAGCCCCATGATGTGCAACTTGACACTTTCTTCCAAGTTGACATGGAGACATTTAATGCTTGTTGGGTACAATTCTTCAACTAACTCTGTACCTATCTAATGGTAACACAATCCAGCCTACATTTTGCCATCTTCTATGTTATGGGAGACTTTGTCAAACGCTTTGCTGAGATCAAGGTACATTATGTCCATCATGGTCCCATGGATGACTAAGCTGGTCACTCAATCAAAAAAAATCATAGTGCTTTGGCATGATTTATTCTTGATAAACTCATGCTGGCTCCTGCCAAGTAATGTGTTCTTTCCTAAATGCTCACAAATGGAATGCTTAATAAGAGTAAGGAGTTGTACTAATTGCAGTGGGATATAAATGTAATAAATAAACAATCCATCCTAGAGTTTTGCCTGATATTAATTTCAAACTGACTGGTCTGTAGTTACCTGCATTCTCTCTCCCAACCCACCCCTTTGAGGATAGGAACAATATTTGTCTTTCTCAAGTCCTCTGGCGCTATGTCTATCTTCGTGATTTCTCAAAGATCACAGAAATGGGCTCTGAGATGACATCTGCTAGTGCCTTTAAGAACTGCCCAGAATCCCTAGGAGTTGAGCGGCATATAAATTTAATAAATTATTACTATTAGATGTAATTGGTTTCACTCTACAGCCTCAAGCTCATTTATTAATTTAAATGATTTATATGGCCACCTATCTCACAATAATGACTCTAATTATTATTTTACTTACCTTGGGTTGCCATTCCCTTCTTTTGCTGATAATTTCATTTATGCCCATTTGAACATAGTTCTCCCTTTTGGAGAAGACCAAGGCTCTGCACTCTGAATCACTCTTGCAACGGGCCCACTCTTTGCTTTCTCTTCTTTTTATTAATGACATAGCCCCAAAATGCTGTTTTTGTGCTTTCAGCTTCTGCTGAGTTCTCTCTTATGTTTTAACCTTTCTAACTTAATTTCTGCAGGTATAAACTATGTGACAGCACACCTGCTTGGTGGTTACACCCACCTCCTATTTTCTATGCATGAATTACATGTATTTTCATAGCTCAGTCAAAAGCTCCCTAAACAGCCACAACAGCTTCCTAAGCTGCCCCCATTTTTTTTCCTCACTGGAATAATGTGCACTTGTAGTTTGAGTATCTTCTTTCTGAAAAGTTCCCAGCTTTCCTAGGTTTTAAACTGAGGATTTCTGTACATGGGAACCCACCTAATTCTTTTCTAAGCCTGTTGAAATTGGTTCTCCTGCAAAGTATTAAGAACTTGTTTTGTAGTTTCTTGAATCCCAAGATGACATGGTCATTTTTCTAAAGGTCTCATTGGATCATATATTACTTCTTCCATGTACTTGGGGTGGTCATAGAACCTTTGCTATCATATTAAATAACCAAGCCTTTCAGCCCAGATTCATGTGATAAAGCAGGTGTCTTTACAAGTACGTGGCTTTTGAATCCTGATGGAATTGAAAGAGAATGAAGCCAGGACCAAGAAACTGATTCCATGCTTATCCTCAAAATTTCCATCAAAAAATATATGGAAGAAGTGAGTATCACAATAAACAGAAATCTATATGTAAGGAACTATATTTGCATAATGTTACCTTTTAATCACAGGTATATTAAAATGTACAGTATATGTCAAGAAGGAAAGAGGTGTAGTTTCACCTGGTTTGTTATTCTTCATAAATGCATTTTTTTGCATGGGTTTCTTGGTCATTGTAATCGTGCTGTATGTAGTGTTCCTGTTATAGATGGAGGTCAGGAGAGCAACGCTCATGCCCGAGGCAAAGGGATCTGAACGCATTAGAAGAGTCATGCTGAAATAGGTCCATCTTATCCTACACTCTGTGGCACACAGTGGCCAACCAAAGATATTCAGAAAGCTTACCAGCATGGAGAGGAAGATGATAGTTTTCTTTCCACAGTTGCTCCTTAGCAACTAGTATCAAAGACCTGTGATTTACAAGGTAGTGATTTGGGAGATATCACTGATAGCCCACTTGTCTATGAACTGGCCCGGTCCCCTTTTAAAATAGTTGCCATCCCTCCCTTGATAGCAAATTCCATAGTTTATCAACAGAATGCCTAAGATTTCAGTGGAAAGGAGAATCCATCTATTTTCCCAATCAATACACCCAATCCACTATTAATTATGATTATTATGAAATAGTCCCAGCGCACCATTTGAAATGTTGGAACCTGGATATAGTTAGTAAGTCACCTTAGGCATCTGCTTGCCAGCTTCAGGTAAAAATCCTTGGCTTTTGGTGTTCACTTAAATATTGCAGTACCATTATTCCCATTTAGCTTAAACTTTAAGACTGTGGATTCTTTTGATCCAGGAATAGCATGAAGGGGAAAGAGAACACCTCTTATGGTTGCATGTTGCTGAGGGGAGAAGTCATTACTTTCCTTGGGCAAAATACAGATTTCCTCCCACATCTGAATTCAAAAAATAAGGCTAGAATATGGAGTTAGAAAAGATTACCAGCCTCTGACAGGTGGAAGCTCAGCAGTTTGTCAACATTCCACTGGAAGCTTAGAGAAAGCTGTGTAGTATGCATTTTGTCAATGATTCATAACAGACAATAGGTGTGCTGAGATGGGGATAATATTGATTGAAGGCTGTGGGAGATGCTTTTTAGGATTTCTTAAAAAAAAAACAACAGCCACAAGCAGAAATAGTGGGAAGCATTTGCCTTGATTGTGCTTAAAGTTGTTTCTCTCCTCTCTTTTCAGTGGAGAGCCTGCACTGAAACCCTTGCCATACTTCTGGCATTTGAGAAGCATCTATTATATAGGTATAATCAATAAATTTGTATTGGAAGCCAGAATGGCAACATTGGCAGAATGCTGGGATTGGATGTGGCAGTCCATCATCTAAACCTTTACTCAGCAATGTAACTCAGTGGCGAATCATTAGGTCAGGGTACCATTTCCCAGTGCTGTTGCCTCTATGAAGGCTTTAGCGGGTGACATAATCTTCTCCACAACGAGTTTATAACATCACTAAAATATGGATTTGAAGTCATGTACTAGCAAGTGAACTGAACATAATTTATCATGGGATAAGCTTGTATAGGTCATGCTCACCCTGCACCAGAGTTTGGCCTTGACTTGTAAATGATCTGCCTAGATGCTCACTATTGCTTCAGAGAGACATTTCTGGAATAGGCATCTCTTCTTTTTATTTAGGTTCAAGCTATTTAAACAATGGTGGGCCAAACATCTTGGAATTGGAAAACAAAAGTTAAATCCATACTGAGGCAAAACCTGTTTTAAACCAACAATAGATTTAGGAAAAAGTGTACTAGCTTTCAAGTTTCCAATAATGTTTTATTAAACATTTTTAACACATACACACACACAATCACAAATAGACATACAGATACACATGTAAAAAGGGAGAAGGGGGTGAGAGGAAAGAAAGCAGCACATTTTCTCCTCCTCTCCCCTTTTCTATTTTTAAGTTAATATAGTTTAGTTTAGGTGAAGGGTTCTTGAAAGCTGCTGATCTGAGGCAAGTCTAGCTCTAAGCAACTTAATCCCAGGAGGACAGCTTTCTTGGGAACATTAGAAGAAATGTCATGACTTTAGGAATAACCCTTGTTCAGTCAGTGAGTGTCCCTTTCTGGAAACCCTCAAGGAACAGTTATGGATATTCTGTATTTTGAGCAAGGAATCAGACAAGAAACCCTATATGTTTACAATTCTGCACTTGTCTTTCAAATATTTATATGCCACTTATTAACCTTTTAAAGCAGTTCCCAGATAGAGTCAATTAACAACCATGAAAAGTCAATTTAAAAAAAAATGTTTGCCAAGGCAGAGGTTAAACTAAGGCAGTAAGCTCAAGGACTGAAACTATTGGCCCAAGGAAAGTATCTGGAATTCCTCAGCCTTGCTTAACCATGCAGCAAATTGCATTTCAGGAGCAAGTGTTTCAGGGAACATGAAAGTGATGCAAGCTATCTAAAGTCACTGTGGTTTCCTCCTCTAACGCTTTTACAGCTCTTCTTTTTCTTCTTGGTACTTGTCTTTTGCCAGGCAGCTCTTCTTCAGCTTTCTGGATGCTGGGAGGGTCTTTTGCTCCTTCTAATTCATTCTTCCTTTGAAAACATTCTCTTCTAATCATTTAACCTTTTTTTATGTTTGATAGAACCACTGTTCTCTTTTCTTCCTCTACAACTGCGTGCTTCCTTAGGATCACAGGTCTTCAGTCTTTTGCCAATATTGTTTGCCCTCATCAAGACTTTGCAAGTGTCATTCCCCCCTTTCTCTTCTCTCCATTCCTTCCCAGGCTCTGCAATCGATCACTGAATGATGTCCAAACATATTGACTTTATACTTGTCGTAATTTTTAAAGACATACATGGGCATATTGGCAATGGGGGTGAGAAGGAAAAATATATATATACTGAAGGAGAGCTGAAAACTAAGGCAAGCAACACATGCTGCATTTCTAACACCAGTGCTGGAAAGTCATTTAGTCAAAGCAGAATTCAAAAACTCAAAGACTCAAGAAGCCCTCAAGAGGTGGGGCATCTCCAGCCCATCAGATGTCAGTCTGCCACTTGTAAACATTGTCAAATGCAGATAAGAGTTGGTGGTATCTAGAATTCATCAACACCTAAAAGGCACAGGTTCATCACCCCTGAAATAAAGCAATGGGATGCGAGAAAGGTCTAATTTCTGATTTTGTTAGCCCTGTAGCCTGGTCACACCTTCTAGTAAACTGGACTTGATAGGAAGTACATCTGAAATAATTAAAAAAGGTTAGGAGGAATTCCAAAGGGCAATTCCAAGAGCACTCTAAATAGAACATCTCTTTTCAGCTGGCAGGCTGGTGGTTGCTGAAATAAAATTATCATTTATAAGAAGCTGGTATTATAAAACAAACAACATTTAGTTCTAAACATTCTAAGAATAAGGTAAAACTACTTCTCTTTAAAATACATTGTTCGATGCACTTAATGTGGATTTGCACTATAAGCACCCTTGCAAACTATCTATAGCACTTCGGAAGTATCTCCAATTTGCGTAAATATACCTCAATATTTATAGATCGGTAGATATAAAAGTGCATTTAAAAATAATTAACAAAATGCATTACAACAGAAACCTCTTTCATATCTTCTAATTAATTCAAATAATTGAAAATTGGTTTATTAATTTAAATATTAGATAAAAAGTTGCTTACTGTCAATTGCAAATACTAATGTAGCTTATATGGAGAGAAGCTATACACACACACACATATACACACTTTTAAGTAGTTTTTGGGCTGCTCACAGATTTTTCATCAAGATTTGAAAGGCAACAAGGCTACAACACAAGGAGTTTGCAATGCGATTTTGAGAAGACAAACCATATTCACCAGCTTCTTTCATAAGATCATCAATTGGTATGATATGCAGAAGTCTTTGGCATACTCTACTATATATTTCCTCCCTCCCCACTTTAGAAAAATGTGGAATACTTTTGTGTATTTGTTTTCATATAGTAATTTCATTTCCCAAACACAATGTGGTGGGAATCTTAATCTGTCTACCTATCATGATTTCCTGAATCATATTAAAAACATCTTTGTAAAGTATCCCCTATTGTTCAGACATAATTTTGGATTGGGGAATAGGAAGCTTGTTATTGGCTATTGGGATGACTCCTAAGGTTTAGGTAGATGGGTGGCCCTTTAAATTATCACACACATGTTTGCTATTCATACTGTCTCTTCTTTTTAATTTTTTTAAGATATGTCATATTATATACACTTTTTCACTTGGTAAGAAGAATATTTTGGGGCGTTGGGCAGGGAGATGAGCTATGTTAATATTAATTCAGAGAAATAGTCAACCAACTGTGCATACATTCAAGTTCTACTTCAGAATTGTATGCGTGTGTTTTAAGAGCTTATTGGAACACCAGCACACCCAGTCTGTTTACATAGTAATAGAACTATCTCTGCCACTGATGGTTTATGCAGCCTAAAGCCACAATCCAAAATACACTTTGGAAATTTATAGCATCTTCTAGAGTCACCCAACCATTGCTATGCCCAAATAATGGTAATCCAGACAGCCTTTATATCACTTCTTCAATGGCTGGGTGATGCAATAAAGGCATTATAAGTCCCTAGTGTGGAAATGACCTAAGGCTACAATCTCATACCTGCTTACTACAGAGTAAACAATCATTGAGATGTATTTCTGAGTAAACATATGTAAAATTAAGGTTTGGGGTTGAATCCAGTGTTATATGCAGGAATGGAAGGATGTCTTGCACTAGTAGAAGGAATTGAAGTCTATTGGAAGCTCCCTCACTAACGGAAATGAGAAGGACATTCAATTTTGTCAATTCTTTTTTCCCTTACTCCCCTCAGATATTACTATTCTGCCTCCTCGTGGCAGGGGTTTCCTGAGAGGGATGAGTGAAGAATACCAGGAGGGTATACCACAAGTATATACTCCCAGCAGGATCACCCAAGTCATGAAGGTCATCCCAGCAAGCAGGCACCTACTGTATATTGGGCAGCAGCAATATAAGTAGATGCTGAAGGTTCATGTTCACTTCAGTAACAATGGCAAAGTCACTGTTTTATACAATACTGCACAGGAGAAGGCAACAGTAAACCACTGCTATACTTTACCAAGAAAAACACATGGATGAACAACATAAAGTAATTGACAAGATAGTGCTGGGTAGTGGCCCCTCAGGTCATATAGCACTCAACATGCTACTGAAGAAGAGCTGAAGATCTTTTAGAGTACCAATGGTGTTTATGACCTGGCTACGTTAATGTCTTCCAGGTGTCTAGTTACTTATGTTGCCATGCAAGAAAAAAAAATCCAAAGATGCAAAGATAGAATTAAAGTGAGAACTTGGTACTCAGAAGCATGAACGTGGGAAAGCTCAACACACTGAAAGATGAAATTAACTGACTCCGCACTAACATATTAGGCATACACAATTTGAAATGGACTGGAAGTGGGCACATTCAGTCAGAATATCATACAGTTTACTACTCAGGACATGAACAACAAAAAAGGAATGGCATTGCTTTCATAGGTAGGAAGGATTTAGCAAGGACAGTACTCGAGTACAATGTAGTCAGTGACCCAATAATATCAATTAGACTTTGTGGACAACCTTTTAATATGACGGATATCCAAGTTTATGCTCCAGCCACTGATGCAGAAGAAGAGGATGTTGATGAATTTTATGGTCAAGTTCAATCTGAAATCAACAGAACATGAAAGCAAGATGTGCTGCTTGTGCTTTAGCATTGGAATGCTAAAGTTGGAAATAGCAAGGAGGAAAATATAGTTGGACTGTAGGGCCTAGGAAACCGAAATGAAGCAGGAGAACGAGTCATCACTTTCTGCCAATCCAATGGCATCTTCATTGCTAACAGTCTTCAAACAACCAAAATGATACCTAAATACATAGATGTCACTGGAGGACACAGAAATTGAATTGTCTATGTTATTGATACAAGGAGGAGGAAGAGCTCAGTTACAAAAGCAAAGCTGTGGTCACGGGCTGACTGTGGAACAGATCATGTGCAAGCATCAAATCAAACTAAAGTGAAAGGAGGAACCCAATCAGTTTTCACCATAGGATTTTGAGCATGTACTCACCTTAGGATTATTCAGTGCAGATAAAAGCTCTACATGAAAAGGGAGATGATAGCTGTTCGAGCTGATTTTAGAAAAGGCTGATGAACAAGAGGCTTTATTGCTGATGTGTGCTGGATAGTCATAAGGAACCATGGAAATGACCTTGGAGAAACTATGCAAAAACAAAAACAAGATTTAACCCAGGACAAGAAAAAAAAAATTAGAAAGAAACTTAAACTGACTCCACCTTAACTCTCTTGGGTATAAGAGGGAAGGAGAGAAAGCACTCCAGTCATTCTTGAGGAATATGCTTCCTGACCTGGTCTACCTTGAAGGACTGACAATCATTGAGAAAGCCAGAGAATTTTTTAAAAAGTCAGTATGTGCTTAATTAATTATAAAGCGGCTTCAGCTGTACAACCATGTCAACCTATGGAATGTCTTTAGGAAAATGGGAATCCTAGACTTTGCATTGCCCTCATGCAAAACCTCTACAAAGTCTAGATGGGACATGGTGAATCAGACTGGCTCCAGGTTGGCAAGGGAGTGAGACAAGGCTGTATACATTCTCCTTATTTATTCAACCTATAAGCTGAATATCTACTGAGAGAGGCTGGACTGGAAAAAGATGAGTGTGGTTTTAAAATTGGAGGAAGAAATGTCACTGTGCCAATGACACTATTCTGATAGCTGAACATGCAAATGAGAATTTAAAACATGACTAAGATTAAATATAAAGAAGACTAAACCAGCTTTAGAGCTGACAGTGAAGATATTGAAGTGGTGGATAGCTTCTGTTTTTTAGGACTGACTAGCAACAGTAAAGGAACCAACAGTCAAGAAATATGCCACAGACTAGCACTTGGTGGTGCAGTGATGAAGGCCTTGGAAAAGATATCCAGATGCATATTTACTTATTTATTTATTTATACATTAATTTAATTTGATTGCACCCAACTCGAAACAACTCTATATATGTGTCTGCAGCTACTGAAATCTGAATTGTGCAGGCAACTTTTTTTTTTCTATGACGCTGTATGGAAATGAAAGTTAGACTTTAATAAAGCAGGATAGAAAAAGTGTTGATGCTTTTGAATGTTGGTGTTGGAGTAGATTCCCAAGAATGCCATGGATAGCCAAGAAAACAAACAAATGGATCATAGATAAAAATCAATCCAGAGTTGGATTTGGGACATATTACGTGAAGACCTAGCTCTCTTGAAAAGTCTATAATGCCGGGAAAAATGGAAGTGAACAACCAAGAGCAAAGTGGATGGACCTGATTATAGCAATGATAGGCACACCACTGAAAGGCCTGAAGGGCCAGGTTTGGAAAAGATTATCCTGGAAAAGGTGTTTCTGTGTGGTCACTAAGTGTCAAGACCAACGTGATAGCACATAATTAATTGTAATCAATTTCCCACTACAGCTCTCACCACCAGCTCTCACATTCTTCAGGAGGATCACCTAACCCTCCGGAGAAATTTCGGTGGGCATAATGGATTGTAGAGTGAGGATGGACTCAACAAAAATCAATTCCTCCTTTGAGCCATGGGATCATCCTTAGTTTATAGGGTTCTGCTCCACTTCTTGACACTGAAAACAAGAGTGTATTCTTTATTCTTTATCTTCTTTCATATTTCTATGAACTGTAAACATGTAACTCTGCCAAACACCTAAAATAATTAGAATTCATTTTTATTCTAAAAGAAAACAGTTGTAATGGACAATGATTCAATAATAAATATTCTATAATAGTATCAGGAGAACACCGTCTCAAAACTGGCATGCTAAGACCTTGTTTATATCTGTTTTACCTAAGTGGCAGTCTCCAGATGTGCAGGGACTGTAAACTCCAGAATTCCCAGCTGCCATGGTTATTCTAAGAGTTGCAGTACCAATACATCTGAAAGACACCAAGCTGATGAAGGCTAAAATATATTTCCATAACTTCCTATCTGACATGAGAACTAGTGCTTTATTTCTTTAGTTGTTTATTCATGTGATTAGAAATATCACATTCATAGGCCATGTCCTTATCTAACCACAGGACCATCATTCCTTGATAACGGCATTTTCTCTTCTTGTCTCCATGATGTTACTTTCATCTCATCTCCAGATCATGCGTGAGAAAGGCTTAAATTAGCCTTAGCTGAATGGATGTTAAAGGAGAATTCTCCCCTCCCTTTACTGACACCATCCACGGGCAGCTTCAAGGTGGGTAAAATCTGTTAGGCTTTGTCACCCATTCCCCTTGGAGAGAAGTCAAGAGGCTACAGTGACTGGGAACAGAGGTTATAAAGGAAAGGGATATGTAGTGGGAGCATCCAATTTCTTTCTGGTATAGTTTTCTGCAGACCCAAGGATGGGTGTTCAGTGCTTTATATAACTTAGTAGTAGAGTAAGGCCCATTCTCTCACACACATCTGTTTTTCTCCTTGTTTCTATAGAAGTTATAGGGAACTTGTGAGAGAAGCAATGCATTTCTTTTCATTGGGTGGGTACCACTTTAAAGCTTTTATATGCCCATCGACGCAAGTTGGAGTATAAATCTACCCATGCTTGAAAAGCAGTGATTAGAGTTTTTAAGCAGCACAAAGATTTTATACAGAGTGGTATCTTATTTGAGACCAATTAAATGTCATCTTAAGTACTTAACTGAAGCATTTTTATGTGTTTGGAATCAGCTAAGTGGAAGGTGCCAAATTAAAGTTGCATTTAAATTTTGTCACAGCGTTAATCTCTGGAGATTATACACCATATTTCAGGAATGATTTCAGAAACCTTTCAGTAAGTCTTTCTTCAGTTTGCTCAAGCAGATACAGAAACTTTGATAAAGAAAGAAAACAGACGGACAATTCTCTGGGTCTTTCCTTCTCCCAAGGGTGAATGAAGGTGTGATAACTAACTAGACAAGTACTATAATTACATTCAAAGCAGTTCTGGTGACATCACATATAGGATGTTTTAGCCAAGTGACACATTAGCAAGGGCATTTGCATTAATAACACTTGCAAAAATATTAAGACAGAAGTTGAAGGAGAGATTTATAGGGGGTTATTTCATCTGCATTTAGTTTGCAAGTTACAGTATCATCATAACAATGAATTCTCCCTTCCCTTCCTTTCCCTTCCCTTCCCTGAAAACTATTGCTACTTTTGTTTTTGCAATGTTTTCCTAACATGAAAAATATTCTGCAATCTCCATCATAATCATATGGGCTTTCATGAAAAGCAGAATGGTAGATGGCCAAGAGAGATAGCAGTTGGACCAATGCTGATGACTGAGGATTTCAATATTTACATTCCTGTCCATCCAGTCCCAAGACTGACAGAAATTTTAAAATCACATCAGTTTCTGTAGGCAGGTATTTGAAATCCTGTACAAAAAACAGTGCTGTTATATTTGTTATACGTTGATGGCTGGCTGCTATTTTATGTTTTTTATAGTTTTAGCTTATTGTTTTTATTTTGTTTTTAATTGTTCGTCACCCAGAGGCATGCATTTGAGATGGGCAGCAAGGCAGATTTAATCAATCAGTCGGTCTTAAAATGTCTCCATAGCTAAGCATAGGATTGGATCCCATCACCATCCAATTAATGCCTTAGTAAGATCTGTATCTTGTCTGTACCAGACTTAATAAAAATACCCACATTTGGAGACTGAAAAAGCAGAGATGTGTGAGATGATTTCCTGCATGTATTCAGATAATGCATTGGGGGGGGGGGGGGTTATCTAAAGTCTCATGGCAGGAGTAATTTCTGTACTATTAAGTACAGACTGCCCTCTACTTTCTACCATCCAGATCTCAGAAATTAGACAAAGAGAGAATTTAGAAGTAGGTAGAACTTAGAACTGTGTACAAGGGAGAATTTCAGTATGTAATCTTTCTTCCTCCTTCTACTCAGAGCCTATCATTTTTATGGGGAAAGGTTATAATTCAGTGGCAAAGCATGCTTTGAGTGCCAAGGTCCCCATGTTCAGCCCCCAATATTTCTAGGCAAGACCAAGAGTGATTGTAATCTGAAATCCTAAAGAGATGACACCACCTGGAGTCAAGAATATTGAACTAGTTGGACCAATGAGCTCATTTAAAGAAAGTTCATATATTTATCCACTATTACATGTACTGTAGCTCCATTGACTATCAGAAGACAAATAATGTTATGTAATCAACATCACACTTGCTTTTGCCTATATTTCCAGTTCTCTGCCTGTTAACTTTATTTGGGTACATATCCTCAATTACAAACGGAAATATTTGTCAAAATGAAGCATGTGGAAAATTTGTATGTAAGAATAGTCAAGATGTGTATAATTTATCAAGTGGAAGAGTAGAGTTCTTTCTTTAGTCTGTACACACAAGGTTAGGAACTGCATGTGTATAGTTGCTGTGGCTTTCATGAATCATAAACCTCACTTCTGCTTCTTGGGTATAAATTATTTCACTCAACCTTATATATTCCTTGTATAAAACATGCAATTGCGTATATCCAGATGCACAAAATAAGGATAAAATTGTGCATGTATGTCTGTGTATGCATGTTTGTGTATAGGGAGATACAGTATATACACATGCTGGAAAACACACAATAATTTTATGATATGAGTCTGGAGAAAGTCAGCAGCCTCAACTGGTCATCTTCTTAAATTTATTGTACAGTCACACCAAGGCACTATCATACAGATCAAAGGTCCTAGCAATGGAGACCTAACACAGCCTATTTCCACCTGTAAAGGGGTTAAGCAAGGGTGAATACTTCCCCTTGCTGTTCAACCTTTATATTAATAACATTGTTGAGGTTTTTGCCAGCCCAGACTTTCATCCTCCCTGTCTTGCCAATTACCTTATATCTATTTTTTTTTACATATGGAGACGATGCAGCCATTTTCTCTATGTCAAAAGTTGAGCTGCACAGGTATCTTAGAGCAATTGGCCTATTGTGATAAAGAATACCTTAAAACAAATCACTCAGAAACAAAACTCTTTGTATTTTTCAGAAGACACTTTAATCCCTCAGCTACTAGATGGTCGATAAATGGAAGAACTATCAAGCAGGTGAAATATTTCAAATATTTAGGTATCTACTTCCAATCCTCTATCTGCTGGGGCAACCAAGCAAGGGAGCAGAATTTGCAAAGCAGCATGGGAATAATTTTGTCCTAGCTGCCATTAAGCTATTCAAGGCCAAAGTTTTGGGTATGTTGCTCTATGGTACCTAAGTGTGTGTCTATAAGAAGATCTCAGTCTGACTCCATACAAGCCAAGTTGCTAAAAACAATAGCATGCATTCCTCGCTCAACCCCTAATTATGTAACATAATTAGAATTGGGCTACATCTTTTTTGTGGTCCATTCATATCAAGTTCAGCCCAAAGAACTCCACGAGACAATGCAAATACAGTTCTGTTGCGTTTATTAGCTTCCACCTCAAGACAGAAATCTCACCAGACTGAACCCAAGTTCCCAAGCCAGCCAGCCACAACACCGTAAATTCCTTAGGATGGTGCCAGCCTCATCTTCTTGAACTTCCCACACTCCTGTTGGGAGCTAAGAACACACTTATCTCCCTGAGCATGGCCTTCATAAGTCCATTCCATCACAGTTCAAGACTATGATGCTTAAGGTCTTGAGCAAAGCAAATCCTTTGGTGGACCCCCTTGGTTTCTCTTACTCTGAATGATAGATTTGTATCTACCCTGTGAAGGCAAATTGATTAAGATCTGATATATTGTGGTCTGTCAATACCAGCTTTACTTACTTTAGGGCTCGATAAAACTTTAGCAGAAACTTTAGCAATGGGTCTGGGACTTAGATATTCAGTTAGGCCAAAATCTCCCATCTCTATTATAACAGAATTGCCCATCCTCACGGATTCTCCCTAGCTAGTTTTTTTTAAGAATATGTAGCTATTTTTTAAGATCATCTTCATAGGAGGCTTTTTTCTCTGGCCCAAACTGATGCACTACCCATCAGGGTGACAAGTGGTAGATATTTCAATCTCCCATACAAAAATCCTTTTTGTATATGTTCAAATATGGAGGTTGAATCTGTATCCCATGTTCTATTAAAGTGTCTAGTCCAGTGTTTCTCAACCTTGGCAACTTTAAGGCTGTGGACTTCAACTCCCAGAATTCCCCAGCCGGCATGGCTGGCTGGGGAATTCTAGGAGATGAACTCCACCCATTTTAAAGTTGCCAAGGTTGAGAAACATAGTCTATATAGAATGGCTTATAAAACTTAAAACTTATAGCCCCAGTTATTACAAGGTTCAATTTTCCTGATGATGATAGGATGACTACTTTCCTTTTAAGTGACCAATTTCTAAATGTATCAAGGGCAGTGGCAAAATGTTTATGGCTTTGGCTTATAGGAATCAGCAGGTGCCTTCCTCACAGCTTTGATTGTTTTTGCCTTCTATGGAATTTATATATATGAAATGTATATAACTACTGTATATGCTTTGATGTTTGTTGGTTTCGTCTTGGACTGTAAATTAAATAATAATAATGGAGATGTGGGTAGAAATCTAGTATATTGGTATCCCATAAAAATCATTTTGAGAAAGAAAAGGATGAAGAAAAGATGGGGATGATGGAAATGAGTCATTGCATGGATTCATCCTTGATCACAGAAGAATCCTGGTAACAGATCCAAAAGTGCATGTTATATATGAAATTATAACATCATAGAATTGGAAGGGGCCAGTTAAGTCATTGAGTCTAACTCCTTGCTCAGTGTAGGAATCCACTTAAAACCTCCTCACAAGATGGCTGAATAGGCACCACTTATATATATCCAGCGAAAGAGAGCCTACCATATCTTTCGGATCTATTCTCAAACATCTTGCTGTCAGGAAGATTTTTCTAATATTCAACTGGAATCTGCCTCCCTGTAACTTAAATCCATTATTCCATGTCCTGCCCTCTGGAATGACAGAGAAAAGATGTTGACCTGCTTCTGTGTGACATCTGTTCAGGTATTGTAAAGTGCTATCATATTACTCCTCAGTCTTCATGGCTAATCATGTTTATCTCCTTCAGTCTCTCTTCAAGTGGTAGGAGGCATACAAGTGTTAGTTCCACAATTGTGAGTAGTGATCCCTCTGACAAGCAAAGAGTGAGAGAGAAGAATTTCCCAGTGAATAGTAAATACTACTATAGCCTGTAGGAGCAACAGTTTAAAATGTGATAGCCTGGACAAGCTGAGAAGAGGCAGAGTTTGGAACAAGACTGTGATTTAGAAATAGTAAGCACCACAACCAGAACAGAAAGCTTTATAAATCTCTACTCCCCGTTTTATACATTTCCTTCACTCTTGGTTTGACTGTCATTCTGGCATTTAGCCAATATTTACATGTATAAACAGTTGTCTAAAGTCTATGTCAAAGCTATTATATAGTTTGCAGTGAAGATATATATTAGCCAAACAGCAATTGTCAGTACTTCTTCCTGGAAAATGGAATGTGCACAAATATATAAATACTTATATGCATCCTTGAGGGTGAATTCTGAAATGGTGGTTACATTAATTGACATCATATGATTAATTGACATCATGTGATTTTCATCTATATTTTAAACATCCTTGATTAACAATTATTGAACAACAAACTTCTTGTCACCTAACTTAGAAATACTGTATGTCAAATGGGGGTAAAGGATAAAGTCCAGCCAACAGGCAACCAGGGGTGGGGGTGGCAAAAAACTCAGATGTTAAACTTCTGATCTATTAATTAAAATGTCCACTGATAAAAATCAGCTTTATTCCTGGAAGACTGGAAGGTTGTTAGAACCATCTCAATTCTTAAAATGATCCAGAAGTTTCCAAAAAAAATCTGTCTCATCAACCTAACTTCTGTCTCAAATAATGGTGGAAAGTATTAATCACATGAACAAATGTTGCTGATAAGAAATAACACAGCTTCTTCAAAGAACATCATCAGCATCATCATTATTTACATTTTTAATTTTTTCTGTAGCAACAAATGTCATGTTTAGCCACATTTATGATTTGTGAACTTCAGAGGATTTAGGAGAATACTTTCTTTTATTAGCACTCCCCAACACACAAATGATCTAAGTCTGTGCTTTGGATGCCATGGTTAATTGTGATTGAAACCATCCTGTTCAATGCAACATCATATGGGAAACTCATGTTTTTTGTGGAAGGCTGATGACCACAAAGTGGGTGGGATCACGTCACACATATAGAATGATTCCACACTGCAGCCTAAGCTGCTTGTCTACCATGTCGTTCCCAGCTGTTTCTTAAGCCAACTTCAGAAATTCCATCCTGGACTGCAGGGGGCTGGCAATGGGACTGGGCTGGTGCTCAGTCTGGACCATGGCCATGGCAAGGTCTGGCTGGTCATTCCCCTGCTTCTCACCCTTCTCATCCATGCAGGGAAGGCATGCCTTGCTGGCTGGCTCCTGTATGGACTGGTCTACCGGTGCCTGCTTTTTTTCACTAGTCTCCATGCCTTTCCTTTGCTTTCCCAGACATTTGCACACATCATGGATGCCTCCACCTCCCCTTCCCAAATTATCTGTTTTGAACTAACACAGACCCTTTTTAAAATTCTTTTTCTCTTTTGGTACCATCATAATCAAAGCAATAGAGAACTGATCATTCTTTCATTCCTTATTCCTTATAGATCCGTGGAAACCCTGTAGCAAAGAAGAACTGATGGTTCAGCTTCATAGAAACAAAGTAGCAATGTTTCTTTGTTGCAGCCTAAAGCCATTAAAAAACAAAGGAAAGAAAAAGGAGGTTTAGCAATACTATGGGCAGGGGGTGAGAAAGCAAAGTGGGCAGAAATTGAAAGGGTGCCCACTGATATATGTAAGAGTTGAATGGAAAATGAGCTTCTAGGGTGGAAGATAGTTCATTGCCTGAATGGACCATCTTTGGATCATTCACAAGTTTATAAAAAAACAAGAACCAGCAGAGAACATAGATGCCCAGCAGCTGAGGACAAAAAGGCTGCACAGGACAACAATCAGCTGCTGAAGAAGGGAAGGACATGCCAGGCACCACAGCCAGTCAGAGAACAGTATACTTGATCAAGTGCCCTCTAAATGTTGGCTAGCAGTTCTGAGAGTTGCAGTCCAACACTGCCACACTGCACTGCCAGGTAGAGGAAAGCTGCTGAATTCACATGCAAACAAACAAACAAACAAACAAACAAACAAAACCCTCTGTGTAAATTTTCTTAACTTCTCCAAACTGCTGCATGATGTGGAAGCTGAGTTCCTATTTAATCATCTTGAGTGAGCTCAACTATTAAACATGTTAATTCACAAAAGCAAATGAACACTTAGTTTACATTTTCTTGGGATAGTCCTCTGCCAAACACTATTCCATGGAATGTAATCACTTTTGATGAATTGAGGCCAACACATTTACCAGCAAAAGTAACAGTAAGGCTGTCAAAGGCCTTACTGTTGGTTGAAATGTTGAAGTCCTTGTTCTCCCTTCCTGTGGCTCCTTGTCTTGGAACTAGAGTTCACATGGACTGTTTCAAATGGAGGAATGTCCTCTGCCAGGTAGGCTATGTAGCCATCCTAAGCTGACCCCAGTTCTATCTAAACAGTAGAATAAAATGCCAGGCAGTGGTAAAACAAATAGTGCAAAATTAGGGTGAAGAGTGGGGAGAATTCATAGTTCACACATCCATTGATAAAGTCTACACGTATCACATATTTGCAATGTGAGAACCCACTCTTAGTTATGTCCTTAATGACATATCTGAATCTGAATTTATAGCATTAGTTGTATCACCCACTGAGAGTTATGAGAATGGGTCAAAGAGTAAATTGCTCTATTTAGGCTCCATAAACCACCATTCTTCTCCTCTATGGGGGGAAAAGGAGGTTCCCAACAGTTACTACTGGCTTGTCTGATGCTTCTTAATGTCTAATACCATTAAGAGGTTACTAAAAGAAGCATTTAACAAGAAAAGGCAGGTCACTTCAGGATCTTATTTGACCCTGAAAATGTGGCCACTCAGAAAATACCATTTTTTACATCTTTTTGTAATGAAAATAAAACAGTGCATTAAAAGCATCTCTCCTTAGCAATATGTTGTATTCCATCCTCATGTCAGAAGTCTTCCTAGAAACCTTCTCATGTATTGCCACTCCAAGGATTGCCCATTTTGTTACATCTCTGTCATATCCTGGAAATCTACCACCAGGAATGTTATCTAAATTAGGCAACAACAGGTTCTGACAAGAATTCATTACATTAGTCCTTCAGAATGGGAAATATCAAAGTAATTAATCATCAGGAGGTACCAGCGTGCCTTTAAAAAGGCTGTATTATTTCAGTGAAGAAAAAAACATGGTGATTCCCAGCAACACCAATAAGAATGAGGTTCTCAAACTTTGCAATGCAATGGACCAGTAACATTTTAAATACAGCTGACCTTTCTCATCACCTTGACATCATCAGTTCAGGAATCTGCTCTAAACAATACAATTTGACTAAACTTAAATGGAAAGCCTTAATAATTGCAGTGGTTTGGGAATGTAA